>JAJEKV010000118.1:2122096-2499114 GCA_021234155.1 Isoetes taiwanensis | reverse complement strand
CGTTGTCCCTCTTTAATTGAGATCCCTCGCAATGTTGAAGCAGCTAATGAAGTAGCGGAGGACATGGAAGCTCAGACTAAGGAGACTTTCGACAAAATTTGGCAGTGGCACAAAATGGACAGGACGCCAAATAAAGGCGTAGACCACTTGAATTTCAAAAAGGGGATTATGTATTTCTTGAGGATTAATCCCAAAGCGAGAGCTCCTTTGGCATTTAAAAGCGCGGGCGTGGGCTCCTAGGTATGGCCCATATGAAATTTTGGAACGTATTGGCAAAGTGGTTTATAGGTTGGAGTTGCCCCCTGACCCTGAAAGTACATAATGTCTTTCCGCGAGTAACTTAAGGAAGTATGTATTTGATCCTTCCCATGTATGTTGGGGGCATTTGATTTAGTGGCGAGAACTTCACGTACCCTAGACAAAGGCGTTACTGCGAGGAAACCCATGCCGCAGGAGGCCCGAACCATCACGTGGATTTTTGGTTCAATGGAAGGTTTGTCACGAGGAAGATGCCACATGGGAAGATGCCAATTGGATTCTTAGGTGAGTTTCAGAGATAAGCCCGGAGGACATGGGTTGAATTTTGGAGGAGAGATCGTAATCCACCTAGGATTTTGAGGTAAATTGTGGATTATTTTATTTAAAAGATGCAAAGGGATATTAATCAAAATATCACGCATGCAGAAATAATACGTCAGATATGTAGAGATTATACGACAAAAATATTGTGGTTAAAAATAAATATAAGTACGAGAAAAAGCATTGGGAAAAGATTGATTGCAAGAGGGATTGCTCGAAGGAGCCGAATCGCGTGCAAAGCTCGGGAGCGGTTGGAGCTAGAAAAAGCAACAAAGCGGATTCCGTGGGGGATCGCCTTACACCCTGGGTTTCCTAAGCGCTGCAAAAATTGTGCATGCCGAATTGTGTTGATGCAAGAGGGATTGTTATGAAACTTAGTATTGATTTAGAGTTAAACTAAAAGTGCATGAATATGGAAAAGCTTGCATGATTGAATTTGGAAGTATTTTATGATGGCATAGTTACAATTGCAAAAAGTACCACGGATCTAAGTGGAGACGAAGCATCTAGATCATGCCGTAATAATCGAATAGCTCATATTAGAACATGAGGGATGGATTAAGGTAAAGGGATGGCTGGAATCGCTTAAAACTGTGGTTAAAACAGTAAAGTTCCCTTGCATGCCGCCGCTTATATAACAGATCCCGGGTATCTGGTGATCCGGAAGCATGAAATGTGATGAGAAATGGTCGATTTGGGCCTTAGGGAGGCCGAAATGGAAAAGGAAATGAGGAATCGAAGATCAAAGCAAGATTCAATCAAATCCCATGATCTTGGTGTTTTCAAGAATTGATCCTGAATCCACGGATTTAGGTCGTAAATCGGCCGAATGGCGAGAAAAACCCTTGCAAACCAAAAATCGGAGGAGCTAGGGAGTTTTGGCATGGATTCGATGGCCCGGAGGCCATATCCCAGCAAAGCGGCGAGGCGAGGCCACCCGTAACGCAGCTTAGGGTTAGGTTAAAGGAAAAAAGATGTTAACAATTAGTTTAGTTTTGTTAGTAAGGTAGTAATAGAAATAAAGTTAAAAGTTTTAAGCTATAGCTAAGGTTAAATTTAAATTAAAACATTGATGGGTGGTTAAAAGGCCTTGAGTTCACATTGATCTAGGAACGAGGGGTAAGATGAGCAATAATAGGTTAGAGAGTAGAAGCCGCTTATGCACGACATGTAGAGTCTAACAAGTTATCTAGCTATAGATATTGAAAGCCTTAGAAATTAGTTAAGGTAAGAAAGAAAAATAAAACCCAAGATACAAGTGTCTGGATGGAGGAAGTTTATGACTAAGCATAATAATATTTAAATGCTATAGATTAAATACCATTAACATAGTCTTAAATATAGCTAGGGAACTTTTTGAGAAAATGTAGACGTTAGTTTGCAAATGATGGTTGCATTTTGCATTATTAAGGCTATGGTTGGACATTTCATGTTACATAAAGTGTGAATTATGGAATGTATTTGATGTTGAATATGTTAAGGCATGGGCATGATGGTGAATTGTATGTAATTGTATATGGTGAAATTCTTTGATATAGACCTCGGGCCGGAGTCTAGGTGCGATGGTCTAGACTCACCGTTACGCTTTGCACTATGTAAATGGTATTTTGAACATCTGGCGCTGGTACCGTAAGGTACAACATCATGCACGCGAAGTGGTCCTCCAATGTCGGGTAAATAAGGAAGGGTGTGTACACACGTGGTTACCCCGCCTCTATGTCACCGGCCCGATCACCGAATTGAGTTGACCTTTTCGCACCCGGAGGAATATTGGTTTGCAATGTTGATGCTATGGTTGCTTGGCTAGTGTATATGTGGTATTTAATGCTAGAATCAAGTTGCAATGGTTGTGCTTAGCATAATTATGCATTGTGTTTATGTTGGTTGGACTAGTAACTTGGATTGCAGGGCAGGTTACTGTAAGGCTAAGTTATTGTTCTAAGTTAATGCTTGTGGTAATTGTTGCTTGATACATTCTAAATCCCCGATCCCCACTTAGTCCGCAGGTGACTAACCCCGCGGTTAAATGGTGTGTGGTATGCGAGATGCTCCTGAAAGTAGCCAAGCCGCTTGAAGGCGCAGAGTAGGAGGTGTGGATTGCTAGACCATATATTTGCTTAATATTCTTATTATCATTATGGATTGGCTTAAAACTATAATTATTTTTAAACTTGGTTGTTGTGTGGGGTTTTGACGTGCAATGGCAAGTATAGAATTATTGGGACTTTATAGCACGTATAAAGATTAAATTCTTTACCTAAGTATGCATGTATTAATTTTTTGAGTTGCAACGGTTAAATAGATCCAACGGTAGAGATCGATGGGATCTCCGCCATCCAGAGGTTAATCGCCGTGCCCGCCACAGCTTGGTATCGAGCCAAGTTTCGATCTTGGGACTGTGGGGTTATCAAGAGCCTCATAGTATGCGTGAGGGCGCAAAATTGAGGATCTCGGCCTATGTATGCACCTTTGAATGATGAAACTAGGGAAAAGTGTCTTAATGAGAATCGATGCTTTAGGTGCAGAGAAGTTGGTCATTATGGACGAGATTGTCCGAGAAGGTGGATGGATAGTACCGCCTCGTCTGCATCTTCTCAACGTGGAGGGCAAACAAACCAGTGGTCCAGGTTGAATTCTAGTGATACTCATGGACGGGGCCAAGGCAGAGGAAATGGAGGCCGAAGTAACCGTGGTGGTCGGGGGAGGTTTTGGGACAATAATAGGGGTGGCAGAGGACAAGCTAGAGGAGACAACAAGGATTATAGCACAAGCTAACCCTGCAGTTGAAGTTAGGGCTGCTCGGATCATGGACCCTCCTGTTGAAAGAATGTGCATGTATGCCGCAGCGGGGACCGTACGTAGATAATCAAGTCGCGGGTTATCGTGAGTTCCGTATTATTCATGGAGTCCCTGTTCTCTTTCTTATTGATTGTGGTAGTACACATTGTTTTATTTCCCCAAGGCTAGCAAAGAAACTAGATTTGAATATGATTAGTTGGGACCCTAGATATGTGGAGTTGGCTGATGGTAAAATTAAGACTTCTTATGCTAAGGTAGACAATCTTAAATTCCAAGTAGGAGATCTTGAGTCCCATACTAGTTTTGAAGTATTGAGCCTAGGGAAGTATGATGCTATTCTTGGAATGTCATGGTTGAGGCCATATAAAGCTTGCATTGATTGCAGCGAGCAAACAGTTACATGCCAAAGTCCTAATGGAGATAAGTATGAGCTGGAAGGATTGCCTTCGTCATTAGTACCTTTGTCCCGGAAAAGTTTTAAGAAACAGATTAAGAACGGTTGCATAAGAATGGGATGTGCATTTTTGGGTACCGCCGAGTTATAGGAACAACCTATTGCCCCTGAGATCCAGAAAGTGTTGGATGAGTTCTCTGATGTGTTTCCTAAAGAATTAACAGAATTGCCTCCACATAGAATGGTAGATCATGAGATAGAACTTGTTCCTGGGGCTGAACCCACATCAAGGCCACCATATAGATTTCATGCATTAGAGATGGCCAAATTGAAGAAACAATATGAATTATTGGAACAAGGGTTTATACCGAAAGTGTTTCTCCATTTGGTGCTTGCTTTGTTTGTAAAAAGAAAGATGGGATTTAAAGATTATGTATTGACTATCGCATGCTTAACCGCATTACGTGAAGAATAGATATGCATTGCCTAGGGTTGATGAGTTATTTGATCGCTTGGGACAAGCTAAGTTTTTCACAAAATTGATCTACGATCCGATATCATCGATCCGATCAAGGATACTGAATATTTACAAGATCGCCTTTAGGGACACGCTACGGACATTACGAGTTTGTTGTAATGCCCTTTGGGTTGACAAATGCTCCCCGCCACTTTTATGCGCCTTACTTAGATATTCCGATCTTTCCCGGATAAGTTTATATTGGTTTTTTTGATGATATTTTGGTATATTCCAGACATTAGAGGAGCATGTGGAACATGTAAAGCGTACATTAGCTATTTTGCGACGAGAAAAGTTGTATGGTAAGTTATCTAAGTGTTCTTTTGCACAAACTAGATTGGTATATCTTGGGCATGTAATTTCGTAAAAGGGATTAGAGCCGATCCTTCTAAGATTGAGGCGCTTAGAGATTGGCCCACACCAAAGATCGGTGAAAGAGGTAAGATCATTTTTGGGATTAGCGGGTATTATCGCAAATTTGTTCCTAAATTTGCAAAGATTGTCGCCCTTTGACTTTCTTTGTTAGGTAAGAAGAATGATTTGCATTGGACCGATAAGTTGTCAAGAAAGTTTTCAAAAGTTAAAGGATGTTTTGATTAGTGCACCAGTTTTAAGGATTCCGCATGAATATACCCTTCCATGTAGTCACCGATGCTTCCTGAAAGTCAGAGGAGGAGTCTTGCCGCAGGATGGCCGAAGTTTGTGCTTATATCTCTCAAATTGTCTCCTCACAACAAAATTACCCAAAGGCATGATTTGGAAATGTTGGCCATTATCCATGCCTTAAGGGTATGGAGACATTATTTATTGGGTCGCGTTTTTTTTTGAAGACTCGACCATCAAAATTTGAAGTATTTTGCAAAACAAAATATTTGAATAATAGGCAAAGGAGGTGGATGCAATTAAGAGAAGAGTATAATTTTGAAATTGAATATCAACCCGGCAAAGAAAAATGTGATTGCCGATGCTTTGTCTCGAAGGTCATTTTTAACCTCTACTAGTGTGTTACCAGGGCAACGGGATGCGATATTCTTAATAAGCTAAGGAATGATCCATATTTTGCACCTGTGTTGGAGAACCCTCAAGATTTTCCGAGGTATGCATTGTCCAAAGGAGTTTTATATTATAATGGCCGTATGTGTATTCCTAATGATCATGAGTTGAGATTGAGGTTGCTATATGAAGCACATGATAGTCCTTTGGCCACCCCCAGAGTACACAAAACTTTGAGGAAGATGTGCCATAATTTCTTTTGGCCCGACAAAGAAGATGGTTAAGAGTACGTGGCTAGGTGTTTATCTTGTCGTAAGGTAAAAGCATCAAGGTTTAGGAGCCCGAGAATTACAACCTTTAGTAATTCCATCTTCCAAGTGGGAGTGTATTTCCATGGACTTCATTGTTGAGCTTCCTGGACACGCTCGTGGTTATGATGCAATTTATGTTGTGGTTGATCGACTAACTAAGCAGCCCATTTTATGCCTACGAAGACTCATCGCTACTGAATGGATATTGCTAAGTTATTTGTTAAGGAGATTTTCAGTTGCATGGGATGCCTACCACTATTTCGTCCGACGGATACAAAATTTATGAGCCAATTTTGGCAAGGGTTGTTTCAAAATATTGGCACTAAGTTATATGCCAAGACATCTTATCGCCCCTCGCTGCATGGGCCAAGTTGAGCGAAGTTAATCAAATCTTGGAGGATATGCTCGTAATGTATGTGCCTAGTCAACCAAAGGTATGGGATTCCTATTTGTATTTGGCTGAGTTTGCATACAATAACACTTATCAAGATTCCATTAAAATGAGTCCTTTTGAGGCAATGTATGGTAAGGAGTGTCGTTGTCCTCTTAATTGAGAGATCCTCAATGCAATGTTGAAGCAGCTAATGAAGTAGCGGAGGACATGGAAGCTCAAATTAAGGAGACTTCGACAAAATTTGGCAAAGGCACAAAATAGACGTAGATGCCAATAAAAGACGTAGACCACTTGAATTTCAAAAGGGGATTATGTGTTCTTGAGGATTAATCCCAAGCGAGCTCAATCGGCATTTAAAAGTGCGGGTAAATGGGCTCCTAGGTATGGGGTCCATATGAAATTTTGGAACGTATTGGCAAAGTGGCTTATAGGTTGAGTTGCCCTCGCACTTGAAAGTACATAATGTCTTTCACGTGAGTAACTTAAGGAAGTATGTATTTGATCCTTCCCATATGTTGGGGACGATGATTTGGTAAGCAGAGAACTTCCCTTGCCCCCCGCACCGTAACGTGATTCTCGAGAGGAAACCCGCCGCTTAAGGAGGCGAACCATACGAGATTTTGGTTCAATGGGCGGGTTGTCCCGAGGAAGATGCCACATGGGAAGATGCCAATTGGATTCTTCGTGAGTTTCCGAGATGCTCCCATGAGGACATGGGTTGAATTTTTGGAGGAGAGATCAGAACGACCTAGGATTTTGAGGTAAATTGTGGATTATTTTATTTAAAAGATGCAAAGGGATATTAATCAAAATATCACGATGCATGAGAAATACGTCAGATATGTAGAGATTATACGCACAAAAAAATAATCGTGGTTAAAAATAAATATAAGTACAGAGAAAAGCATTGGGAAAAGATTGATTGCAGAGGGATTGCTGAAGGAGCGAATCGCGTGCAAAGCTCTGGGAGCGTGTTGGAGCGCAGAAAAAGCAACAAGCGGGATTCCAGGTGGGGATCAAGCCTTACACCTGGGGTTTCCTAGCGTAGCAAAATTGTGCATGCTGAATTGTGTTGATGCGGTAGGATTGTTATGAAACTTAGTATTGATTTAGAGTTAAACTAAAAGTGCATGAATATGGAAAAAGCTTGCATGATTGAATTTGGAAGTATTTTATGATGGCATAGTGACAGTTGCAAAAAGTATCACGGATCTAAGTGAGACGAGCATCTAGATCATGCCAGAAGTACTGGAATAGCTCATATTAGAACATGAGGGATGGATTAAGGTAAAGGGATGGCTGGAATCAGTTAAAACTGTGTTAAAACTGTAAAAGTTCCCTTGCATGCTGCCGTTTGTGTATTTGATGTTGAATATGTTAAGGCATGGGCATGATGGTGAATTGTATGTAATTGTATATGGTGAAATTCTTTGATATAGACCTCTGGGGCCGGAGTCTAGGTGCGATGGTCTAGACTCACGGTTTGCACAGTGCTATGTAAATGGTATTTTGAACATCGGGCGTTGGTACCGTAAGGTACAACGTCATGCACAGTAAGACGCAGCGTGGAAGGGTGTGTACACACGTGGTTACCCCGCCTCTATGTCACTGGCCTGATCAGCCGAGTTGACCTTGCTCAGACCCAGAGGAATATTGGTTGCAATGTTGATGCTATGGTTGCTTGGCTAGTGTATATGTGGTATTTAATGCTAGAATCAAGTTGCAATGGTTGTGCTTAGCATAATTATGCATTGTGTTTATGTTGGTTGGACTAGTAACTTGGATTGCAGGGGCGAGGTTACGGTAAGGCTAAGTTATTGTTCTAAGTTAATGCTTGTGGTAATTGTTGCTTGATACATTCTAAATCCCCGATCCCCACTTAGTCCGTGTGACTAACCCCGTGGTTAAATGGTGTAAGCAGAAGTGCGAGATGCTCCGGAAAGTAGCCAAGCTGCAGAAAGGCGAGAGTAGGAGTGTGTGGATTGCTTGACCATATATTTGCTTAATATTCTTATTATCATTATGGATTGGCTTAAAACTATAATTATTTTTAAACTTGGTTGTTGTGTGGGGTTTTGACGTGCAATGGCAAGTATAGAATTTTTGGGACTTTATAGCACGTATAAAGATTAAATTCTTTACCTAAGTATGCATGTATTAATTTCTTGAGTTGCAACGGTTAAATAGATCCAACGGTAGAGATCGATGGGATCTCCAGTTACCGAGAGGTTAACTGGCCAGGCCCGTCACAACATTCGACATAGACCTTAGTGGAAGTAAGTGGCCGATGAGGGCAGAGGTCATGGAAATTGGAAGGTATGACCTTATAGTAGGAATGGAGTTCCTAAAGCCAGGGAAAGCCATGATCGACTGTGACCGCAATGAAGTCGCCATGACAGCACCGGACGGCACCAAATTCATAGTGAGAGGTAAGAAGGCAGCTTCTTCTATGCAGTGTATTTCTTTGAAGCAGCTAAGGAAAAGTATAGAAAGAAATAAGGTGGATTACATTTTGAGGTTAGAAGCAATTGAGCCCAATAAGCAGGATGGAAGCGACCAAAAGGGGAAGCAGTTGCCCAAGCCAGTAGCAAGGCTCATTTCGGAATTCAAGGATGTATTTCCGGATGAAATCCGGCAGCTACCACCTTATAGGGGTGTGGAGTGTGAGATCACATTAGCTCATGATGCAAAGCCTACCAGTAAGGCGCCATACAGAATGAGCACCCCGGAATTGATTGAGCTCAAGAAGCAGCTCCAGGAATTGCTTGAGCTTGGCTTTATTAGAGCGTGTGTCTCCTTTTAGAGCACCTATACTCTTCGTGAAGAAGAAAGATGGGAGCTTAAGAATGTGCATAGACTATCGCCAGCTCAACAAGCAGACGATAAAGAATAAGTATGCACTGCCAAGGGAAGATGACTTAATGGACCAGCTCCAAGGAGCAAAGGTGTTCTCTAAGATTGACTTAAGGTCAGGCTACCATCAAATAAGAATAAAAGAAGAGGATATCCATAAGACCGCCTTTATAACGCGGTATGGTCACTTTGAGTTTACAGTAATGCCCTTTGGTTTGTCGAATGCTCCAAAGAACTTTTATGCCCTCATGAACGACGCCTTGAGGGGATTTCCTAGATGAGTTTGTCATTGTCTTCTTCGACGACATTCTAGTCTACAGCAAGTCCATTGAAGATCATGGTCAGCATTTGAGAAAGGTGTTGGAAAAGTTGAGGCGGCATCGCTTGTATGGAAAGCTCTCCAAATGCCACTTTGCTACTGAAAGAGTGGAGTACTTGGGCCATGTCATATCGGCGGAAGGGATCTCCACCGACCCCGCAAAGATCGGCAGAGTGGATTGGCCAGCTTCAAAGAATGTGGCTGAGGTAAGAAGCTTTCTAGGTCCGGCAGTTATTACAGAAGTTCGTGAAGGACTTCGCCAAGTGGGCGCCCCCTTTGACGACCTCACTAAGAGTGTTAAGGTGAAAGATTGAGAACACATTGGCTAGAAAATGTTCAAGCTTCATTTGAAAAGCTTAAGGAAGCCTTAACAACAGCCCCAAAGCTAGTTCCCGCGAGATCCGCACAAGGACAAGATAGTAGCAACAGATGCAAGTAAGATAGCGACAGGTGGAGTCCTTATGCAAGAAGGAAGAGTAGTTGCCTATGATTCCAAGAAGTTGAACGACACCGAGCAGCGCTACCCAACCCATGATCAGGAACTTCTAGCTATCGTGAGAGCTCTTCGTATTTGGAGGCATTACTTGCTTGGGAGGAAGTTTCGCTTAGATAATCGATCACCGAGCCTCCAATACATCTTCACCCAACCGCTCCTCAATCTAAGGCAAAGGAGGTGGATGGAATTCCTAGAAGAGTATGATTTTGAGATTGCTTATAAGCCAGGTAAGTTGAATGTGGTTGCTGATGCTCTTTCTAGAAGACCCTTTGAGACAAGAACGCATTGTAATGCGATTTCCACTCTATCGAGTGAGTTTGGTAAGAAGATCGATGAGACCCTGCAATCACATGGAGATTTCAAGGAGGTATGGGAAAGCCTCTCCAGGGAGGCTAGAACAGATAAAGAACGAGAAGCCTTCAAGCATTATAAGAAGGAAGGCAACTTGTTATACCATAAGGACAAATTGTGTGTGCCCGAATCGTCAGGTATAAGGAAGCTAATTCTTCATGACACACACAACAGCCCAATAGCAGGGCATGCAGGTTTTATGAAGACCTACTTCAAGATTCAGAGTAGCTACTTCTGGCCGGGAATGAAGAAGCAGATAGCAAGATATATCCGGGAGTGCCAGTTGTGTCAGCAAACCAAAGCGGAGCAGCTTCGAATTCTAGGTGCCTTAGAGCCTTTGGGGGTGCCAAATGCTAAGTGGGAGGTCATAAGCATGGATTTCATAACAGGACTTCCCAAAACTCTTCGAGGCAAAGATGCATTGATGGTTGTCGTAGACAAGTTATCGAAGATGGCACATTTTGTGCCTTGTAGGACTACTGATACCGCATTAGATACTGCCAAGCTATTTGTGAAGGAGATTTTTAGGCTCCATGGCATGCCTCGGGAGATAATATCTGACAGAGATTCTAAGTTTATGAGTGCCTTTTGGCAGGACCTCTTTAGCACCATTCGCACGAAGCTCTCCATGAGCACGCTTTATCATCCCCAAACAGATGGTCGGGCGGGAGAGGACGAATCGAATCATTGAAGATATGCTTAGAAGCTTTGTGTGGAATAAGCGGTCCAAGTGGGATGAGTACATCCACTTGGTGGAATTCGCCCAACAATTACAAGGCGAGTCATCTCGATGTCTCCTTTTATGGTAAATTACGGTACCCGGCTTAACCCCTGATACTTGGCACAATCTCGTATGCGAAGGTTGAAGTCTCCCACAGATGCTAGGAGATATGTAGCAGCTGGTGGAAGAAGTAAGGGGGTACCTCCTAGCAGCAAGAAGTCGGCAGAAGAGTGTAGCCGACAAGCACAAGACCGTAAGAGAGTTCAAGGTAGGCGATAGCGTGTGGTTGAAGATCAAGGTTAAGCAAGCTAAGCTTCGAATTGGGAGTTGCAAGAAGCTTGCCCCTCGATGGGCTGGTCCGTTCAAGATTTTGGAGAGAGTGGGCTCCCAAGCCTACAAGTTGGATCTTCCGGCCCATCTCAAAGTTCACAAGGTCTTCCATGTAAGTTTATTAAAAAGGCACAATCCCAACCCTGAGGAGGTCTTGGATACTCCAACTTTGTTGGAAATGACAGAAGAGCAAGTCGAAATTGTGCCTGAATTACTTCTTGATAAGTCATTCAAGAAGACTAGGAGGTTTCAGCTCCTCCAAAGATTTGATCAAGTGGAAGCACTTGCCCCGGAAGACGCGACATGGGTATTGAAGCGTGATTTGGAGAAGCAATACCCGAGTTTATGAAGGAGTTTGATGGTCGAAGTCGCTCCGACTTGGTCAAATTCCCCGACTGCCGTGAGGTTAGCTTAGTATGTTTCTTAGTTAGCCTCTAGTCGCGCATGTATTCTAGCTAGTGGAATACATATGCCGGAATCTTGGAACATGTGGGCGATGATGAGATAAGCCTTTAAAGGCGCTCTCTAAGCCAACATGCACCAGAGGCAGCGCATGACCAATAGGGTCATGCGAGAGAGAGAAGTAAGGCATGGTGCGCGATGATGGGACATCGGTCGATACTCCCTATGCCATGATGCGGGTTCCGCACACACACCGCATAGGGGGTCATGGTGAAGGTCAAAGTGATCATGTGCGATGATGATGGGATCGCGAGACGCCCCCAGCTTAAAACCCTTTGGGACATGATGCACTAGGGGTACTCGGCACCGGGTAACCGAAGTACAAGGTAGCACTTGATCATGGGCAATGATGGGATCATCTTAAATGGTCCTTAAGCTCAAACCAAAGGGGCCATGATCGAAAGTGCAAGGTATTGGTAAGGGGTGGTCCCCTAAAACCACAAACTTATTAATTAAACTAACGTAATGTGCTCCTTGTGCGTGAAAGTGAGAAGTGAGCATCGAGGTGGGGGCGATTAGAAGATGGGGAAACCATAATTTAGATTATGAACCCTAATAACTCTTATAATAATATTTTGAATTATTATTGTAAGAAGTAACCTTGTTAAGGCTATATAATTTTGTATAAGTACAAATATAGCCTAAATTTTGACATTTAACTTTTTAATAGGAAGTTGATCGTTTAAATTGGAGTGTATGTTCTTGTGTTGTTTTGCGTGACGATTAGGCTCGTCACCTTTAGCTAAATGCCGAGGACAAAGATTGTCCTAAGGGGGAGAATGTGACGCCGGGGAATATACGCCATAAATACGTATATTCCTGGACCCGTCACCATACAAGTCTACCTAGGTAGCCTTGTATGCCGTAGGAAGTGGCAAGGGGTGCACATCTAAGTTAATTGTTTAACTTAGATAACCTTAGGATAAGGCCCAATTCCACATGGCCTTATCCTATTGGGTAACCGCCACACGGCCTCATCTTAGTGGTGCCACGTGGCATCCCATGTGGACCCACACCTATATTGGCTCTAACCCTAACCCTAGACCTTTTTCCCTGACCTAGCACCTGAACTCTCATCCACGTGCCCGAAACCCCGCTGAGCACATTAAATCATAGTCTAGCCTGGATCAGCAGCCCCTGAAAGGTGTGTATGATCGTAGATGGAGCAAGCCTTCGACCCACGTCAAGGAGCATGGAGATGCCAGGGATGGGAGGAAGCGCTTCTGGAGGAGGTAGGTTGAGTAAGGTTCATGTTAGTTCATCTGGAAGTTAGCACTCCAGATGGGTTAGTATTTTGTGTCTAGAGTAGAGCCACCCTAGAACCTTTGTTGAACATCTTGAACCCTAATCAAGGAACCCTAACTGTTAGTTAGATATGTATGATTAGGATAAGATGTTCTTATTATGATTATCATGATATGATGTTATGGGATGTTGGTTGATCATGTTTGCTCCTCTTGGATTGGGAAGGGGGGTAGAGACCTAGGGCCATATGTAGTATGCTCCTAGTGTAGATCCCTTTAGTTCCTATTAGTTGCGGCTTTGGCATAGGAACCCCCACCGGCTATGGAAGCTATGATGTGACTCAAAGACCACACAACGGGCTAGAGGCAAGATGGGGGTGGATCCCCGCCGAGTGGGGGCTTCGGGGGATCCCATAGCGGGCTAGGGCTTATGGTCGGTCACTTGCGTGTGGGTCGGAGCATGGGTCCGGCACCTCCCAGGGCAATGGTGTCGCCTGCCTCAAGAGTTGCAAGTGTCGGCCTTGGCTCTTGTTTTGGGGGTTCAGCTGGCACGTAATCGTGTCGTCACGATTCTCTAGCCGCCCGTGGAGCCTCTAGACCCCGGGAAGGGGAGATGCAACCCTTCCTACCTCGTCGGACCAGGGAGATGCAACCTGGAGTAGTTCCGATGGGTGATGCCATGGGACTGCGTATCCGGAAGGTTAGAGTCACGCCACAGCTTGATCTAGCCCATCTGCAAAGTATGCACAGGAGGGGCGGATGGAGTGGTCAACCCTAGCCATTGTCTTATGCCAGCCCCGCCATTGTTATGACTCGGTCTGCTCTATCTTGAGGCCTATCCAGTCAGTCGACTACCTTACGTGTCGGAACCACGGGTAGGAGCTCTCATGTTTTATGGCATATGATTGCGTTCTTTGCACCTATGGATATGTGGATGAGCTACCCTTCGAGGTAGTGTGATGTATTGCTATTGCTAGTTCTGACGATGATTATGCTTCCGCTGGGGATTATTTACCACGGGGAAAATATGAACGTTAAGCGCCAGCGCCTAAGGACTTCCTCGCTTCTGGGAGAACTACCCAGCCCCGATGGATGAGGCTTTATTTGAAGCTGTTCTCCAGGGGCTGGGATTTACTCACATCCCAGAGGAAAACCAGGAATCTATAGGTGTTATTGAGAATTTGATTAGATGGGCAGCTGATACTAGATAAAGAATTGGTTTTTGCAGATTTGGGTTCGACTCTTTTTTCTTATGCATCCTGTGTTTTGACAGACCTGGATCCTTAAGGGTGGCAGCCCATAACTCACAACCCTTCCTCGGGAATAGATTTGAACGTAATTTGTTCATGATGAGTGCATCGCTGGAATTTGGGGTGGAACCAATATATTACTGGGCAGCCTTCTTCGATCTTGAGCCATCTCAACACATTAGGGACCTGGATGTGGTAGTTTGGAGATTCTTAGTTGCAAATTAGTAGATCTTGCTTAGAAATTGAGGTTAGTCTAGGGTACAGTCAGATAGTGTCTTTTAGTATCTGCTTTCTGGGATTTTCGAGGGTACGGCTGTCAGATTCTTGAGGTACATCTTGGGATTTTTCTCGGGGGAAGGGGGAAGAGTTATCATTGGCAGTTAAGGTTTGAATAGAGTAAAGGTAAGGTAGAAGGACTGTTGAGTTCCGGCACAGACAGTTCCCCATTCCTTTCTTTCATTTTCTCGGTGCCTTTCTATTCCGGTTTCCTTCTTCGATTGATGGCCAGCATGAGAACCAAGGCAGTGAGTCTGGGGCCGCAATACAGTAAAGAAGATGAGGAGTGGACCCATATCTTCTGGTTGGACAGCAGGAATGACAAAGCTTGGAAAGTTCTCAAAGAAGTGTATACAGGTATCGAGATCATCAGGGAACAGCAGAAGGCTGCGGCCTGTTGCATGGGCGTGCAAGAGGATGTAGCAATTCTGGCATGCAAAGAGAAGATGTCAGCAATAGACAAAGACTATGTGGACGGAAGGGCGAATGACAGGGACTGGATATGGAATACTTTTGGGTTCGTGCAGGAAATGGATAACGCCCTCTACAGGCTCATTACAGTTAAACAGGGGTATACCGAAACCGAAGGTAAAGAATTTGATCATCCAATGGGACGGAATCAGGGATACCTCTTATGCTAACATCAGACTGATTAAGAGATGGGAGGAGGCAGAGGACCACGTGATCGAAAGCCATAGACGAGCGTTCAAATCCGGTTTAACAGCAGATCAGTCACTGCAAGGGATTTCTACCTCCCTGGAAGTCTACCAGATCAGGAGGAAGAAGTCTGCTAAAACCTGTGAAATCAAGGATTCCAACGGCTTTTTTAACCCAGTGGAAGTAAACTCTTGTGACTGTGGTAATTGCGAAGAGGTTAAACTTTCAGGGCTAAACATCACTAAAACAAAGATTGGAGAGAACAAGATAACCAACTCCATTCCGGTGATTGGGAAGAACGACAAATCAAAAGGTCATGTTTCTCCCCCTTCTTATAAAAATGTTCTTTTGGGTAACAAGGATGTTAAGCCGAATGATTCTGGTAGCCATAGTGGGGTTGTTGGGGATTACATTGATTTATTTGGCATACCGGATTTCTCTGCTACTGACATTTTTTCCAGGAAAGCTATCTTAATCTATTTCCCGCGGAAATGCCCAACCCAACTGGAGGTTAAGAATTGGATTACCAAGGCTCAAAACATTCCAATCATGTCTATTCTTAAATTAGACAGTACTTTCCAAATCGTCTGTAGGGATGAAGTGTGTGTGGGATATATCCTTAGGAGGAAGCTGGATCTTATCGCTAACAATCCTTTCTATATTATGAATTGGACCTCTGATTTCATCCCAGGATCTGAAGGGGAGATCAGAACCACCACTTGGATCTCCTTCCCCAATCTACCCCCAACCTTCTAGACTCGATCCCACTTGAATATTATTTCGGAGTCTCTGGGGGAGGTCATAGACATAAACATCCCGCAGACGAACTACCCCTCTGTATGCATATCCAAGAAGATCAAATCAGATTGGAAGAGGAAAATTAAAACAAGGGTCAAGGCCGACCAATTTCTGGATATAAGAGTTTACTTAAGTGGCCAGTTATGGTCCCACAGGGTTCTGAGCTGAAAATGAAACAGGCTTGGATCCCCAAAGATAAAACAGAGGATAAGGATAAGGGTGCTACCCCTGAAAAGGAGGACAATGGTGATGACAATGGGGAAATTTCTCAATCTACCTCTGTCAAAGAGAAGCACCTCATAATCAGGAATGATCAAGGAGATCGGGATAATAATCAAGAGGAATTCCCAAGGGTGGATATAAAAGACAATATGACTGTTCTAATTAAGAACCTAAACATGATGGTTAGAATTGACACAGGGGAATTTATTATATCCATGCCTGATATATTGAATCATAAACAATATAAAACAGAGACAGATATTCAGCAGGGCATTGAGGAGATCCTGGACATGGAGGACAAAGGGTGGAATTTGGTGGAGAAAAGGAAGGGTCGTGGCAAAAAGAAGTTTTATTCCGGACCTTGTAGAGTCAGCCCAAGGAAGCAGACAGTCCAAGTGGGCAGGGAGCTCGGTAAGTATAGATATTGATGGATAGAAATTTTAGTTGTATTACCTGGAATCTCCAGGGTATAAATAGTATCATTAAAAGGGACAGACTGAAAGTGTGTCTATCCTCCCTCTATCCGGATCTTTTATTCCTCCAAGAGCATAAGATCCATGATCTGAATCATAACACTATTATTAGCAGAACTCTCCCTCCTAATTTTAGCCTTTGGTCGATCCCTGTTAACGAGTCTTCTGCTGGAATAGCAATTGCCTGGAATAATGGGCTCAATATTACTGATACATATATGATTAATGACAGGGAAGGCAGATGGCAGATCTTATTGTGTACATTCCTAAAGATCAGATTGGCTTTGGTTAACATTTATGCATATAATAGCCCTGGGAAAAGGGTTGGGGTTTAGAAAAAGGCGAAGGGTAGTTTAGATAATTTAGAGTTTGATGAGTGCATTTTAGGAGGTGATATTAATATGGTGACTAACAGTTTTATGAAGAACAAGAATTTCAAGCCTCTAGGTAAGCAGGAGAAGGAGGCGTGGCTAGACTTGATCCGAGGGCACAATCTTACTTTAGCCAGGACCAAGGCTAATTCTTACAGTTGGACTGATAAAAGAGCTAGCCCTACCTTATGTCTTCATGATAGGTTTTATCTTTCTGAGAATCTCTGGAACCAAAGTAACAGGGTCCATAATCTCGAAGGCTATACCCTCTCGGATCACTTTCCCCAACAGCTTAGAATTATGGCCAATACGGGTACAAGGAAAAGAAAGACATATTTTAAACTTAACACGAGTCTGCTGGACCATGACGAGTTTGAAGAAAGACTACAGCAGATCCTTGCCAATTTCCCAAGGCCTGATGGGAATACAGGATGGATGTATTGGTGGATTAGGGTATCCAAGGCTATTAAAAACTGGCTCAAGCAGTGGGGTAAAGAAGTACATGTTCAGAAGATGTCCTTCCTTCAGGACCTTAGAGTAAGGCTAACTCGAGCCCCTGAAGAGGAGAAGGATGCCATTTGAACTGAAATAGAAAGGGAAGAAATAAAGATTGCAGAAGGATGGAGGCTAAAGGCCAAAATCAGAGAAATACGAGAAGATGAGAGAAGTTGCTCAAAATTCTTTTTTGTCAAGGCCAAGGGAAGGTTGAAGAGAAACCATATTTTTGAGATAAAAGTCGGGGATGATGAGTTGGTGGATGAAGATCAGATTAAAGTGGCTGCTGCTGATCATTTCAAAAATATTATGGGTACTAACAGAGATTGTCAGCAGAATACCATGGATAATTTCATCAATCTCAGAAGCAAGGTTTCTCCTGAAGAGAATCTTAGCATCGATAAGCCCTTTTCCAATGCTGAGCTTCTCTCTATTGCCAAGGATATGGAGAAAGGAAAGAGCCCTGGCCCGGACGGACTGCCAGTTGAATTTTTCATTAAAGTATGGCACATTCTTGGGGATTGTATTACATGTCTTGCTAATGAGTTTAGAGATCGTAAGTGTCTGGATGCGAGAATTAATACGAGCCTAATCACTCTTATTCCCAAGGTAGAGGTGCCTGCTACATTCTCGGATTACAGACCTATCTTCTTATCTAATGCCATTTATAAATTGATATCTGGAACTATTGCTAGAAGGCTAAAGACAGTTCTTGAGAGAATTATAAGCACCTCCCATGCGGCCTATTTGAAGGACAGGTTTATCCTTGACAATGTTGTGACAGCTATTCTTGGATTACACTGGGCTAAGGACACTAATCAAGATGTGGCCCTTGTAAAATTGGATATTACAAAAGCCTTTGACTCTGTTAGCTGGAACTTTCTTTTTAAATGTTGCAAGGCCCTCGGGTTCTCCAATGAGGTAATTCTGATTTTTAAAGCTATTCTATCCAATTCGAGATCCTCTGTATTAATTAATGGGGAGTGTGGACCCTTTTTTCCCTTACAAAGGGGGGTTAAACAAGGGTGCCCTCTTGCTCCGTTTCTCTTTCTTATCATCATGGAAGCTCTTCATAGCAAGCTTGAAGAAGCCAAGAGTACTAACTTGATCCAGGGACTCACTCTCCCAGTAAATGGGGACTTGGATCAGATTTTAAATGGGCATTTTGCAGATCACATTCCTGCTTGTATCGATGGAGAATCGTTCCCTAAACAATACTCAGACCATACTAGAAGAATTTGGAGAAGCTTCAGGGTGTAAGATCAATCCTAAATCTAAGATTGTGGCTAAGGATCAGGTAAAAGGAGAGCAAGCGGCTGCTCTCATGGGCTGTAAGTATATTCCACCAACTAACTCCTCCAAAATTTTAGGGATTCCTATGGCTCTCAAGGGGAGCCCTTCTGATATATGGACTGAGATAATAGAAAAGTTCCAAAAGAAGGTTGACAGTCTAAACTCCAAGTACATTTCCAAGCAGGGTAGAGCTATCATAGCCAATTTTGTCATCTCTTCCTCTCATGTATATCAGTCCTCAATTATCCTTGCTCCCAAGAAAGTTTCTGCCAAGCTCCAGAGTATCATTGGGAGATTTATATCTTGTGGTCAAAATAGGAGATGCTGGATGTTGCCATGAAGGAGTGTTGCAAGAGCAAAAAATATGGGGGGCTGGGGGTGATTGATATTGAAAAGCAGGGGTTAGCTCTGGCAGCTAAGTATTTCTTCAAAGCTGCCCATAATAGAATCAATCATCCTGTCTCCATTATCATCAGGCACTACCTGAATAGATGTCATCCCTATGGCTGGAGGAACCTGAAGATGAGTCTTCCCCACTCTATCTATTTTCCATTCACTGTTCCTAATTCCACTCCCGGGCTGATTAAGAAGTGGATCAGAGCATGGAATCTGGTCAGGGATATGTATACCTGGAAGGAGGGCTTAGCCATGGACCAATCTATTTTCTGGAATCCAGGCCTTTTGACCAACGATCCCTCCCTTTGCTTAGCTTGCCACTTTCCTGATCATGCTAGATTATGGGAAAATAAAGGGGTCCACCTTATTAGAGATATGTTCAATGATCAGGGGATTATCCCGTTTGGTCAATCGGCTTTGTCGGAGGAAGACGACAGATGTGAGTTTCTGTACAATAATATCTGTACCATGCTCATCCAAGGGAAGTGGGCAGAAGAAGACCACAATTGGAATCATAATGAGAACACTGGGTTTACAGTCAAAGCAGCCTATAGATTTCTGATTAAAGATAATAGCATCACTATGCACAATAAATGGCAGATTGGGGAAAACAGATGCATCAGGAATCTTAAGTTTATGTGGTCGAGCCCGATTCCTCCCAAGATAAAATCTTTTATGTGGCAGTTATGGCACAAAGCGTTAGCCACCAACCACAAGAGACACATAATTCGGATGGCAGATTCGGATGTGTGTCCCAGGTGCCTCATGCATAAAGAGGACGAGGATCATTTATTTAGAACGTGCTTATGATCGGAATGGATCATTGAGCTTGCTTCGGGGATGATGGGAGCAGACCTCAATGCCATGAATCATACAGACTTCTTCTTGCCTAATGACCCGAAAGATTGGAGAATTTATATCATTTTGTGGAGATTGTGGAAGGGGAGGAACCAGTTCATTTTCCAGTGTGAAATTATTCACCCTGAGGCTGTTATCAAACAAATCGAATATGATATTAAATGGATCAATGCTGCGCGATAAAATCTCTAACATGGTTTTTTATGTCCTTACAGGTATCATATTTATGCTGATCAGGAAGCTCAAATTGAAGAAGATAGACCCGATAACAAATCAGGAATGGATTTGGGTGTTCGGACCTCCAGAAATAGAAGGGCACACTTACCCGTGCTTTTGTGGATGCTGTTGCGACCAAAATCCTGATGCGAGAAGAGGCCAGCTTTGTGAGGCCAAGGATAACAAAGGAAGATTCAACATGGCTAAAGCAGAAGCTTGTATGTGTACTTTCTGCATCCTTTCAGTTATGACTTTTAAGAACTGAAGCTGATGCTTTAGGTTAATCTGTTTCTACATATCAGAACCGAGCTCTTATCTATCTATCTTTTTATGCTAGACATGGGTTATACTTCCCTGTAAAAAGTAATTTTGTACACTAAAATTAAATACTTAATATACTCATAGCCTTCAATTAAAAAAAAAAAGATTATGCTTCCGCTGTGATAGGAGCCCGTAGGGGAAGGGCGCGCAAGACACCTTCGTGTCCCCTTCCCGCACTACCTGAGATTCCAGAGAAAAGGGACAGACGAAGGGCTGTGGGTTGTTGAGCCGGGACGGGGATTTCTTGCCGAGTGTCTGGCCAGCGCCCGATATTTAGCGGGGGAGCGTCAATATCTTTGGAATATACTCGGATATGTTGATGACTGCTAAAAACCCTTTGTTCCCTGGGAAATGCACGGTCGGGTTGCGTTGTGGATGAAGGATGTTCGATCGTAACTGCAGCCCGATGGCGGCTCCCATGTTGTGGTTAGTTTCGTCTAGGGTCCCGATGGCGGCTATGGCGACCGAGCATGGTGGGCGGTAGCAAACCTTTAGGTTTCTTTAGCTTCCATTTCCCCGCTCTCATGTAAACTAATATCTTCTCAAGTCGGATTCGCATTCGATATACGTGAGACCTGCATCTACCTCCTAATGCAAAAACAAGGTACGCAGCCAATATGCTTTATTTGCAGCAAAAAATGCTTTTGTTGTGAACAGCTAATTAGGGTTGGAGCATTTGATGAGCTTTCTTCTAGGGGCCTCTGACTGAGGGACTACAAGCTTATGCCAAAGCTTGAAATTCGTTAGGAGCCGGAGCCTGGTTCAGTATGAGCATGGTTCGCCAGAGCTGAGCCCGGTTCGTATGAGCATGGTTCGCTCTGCAGGAGCTTGATTTTGTGTGCTCTCGCACTGTTTTTTTGTCGGGCATCAAGCTCGAGTTAAGCTCGAGTTTTTTATTTCACCTTCTTTGCATGCATCTTCTCATCATATTCCAAATTTGTAAATGTTTGTTTAATCTATATCTACACGCTTTTAGGCAGATTGTGACGTGGTTCTGCCAACACTGCTTTTGCGAAATTCATATTTTATTATAGAGAGGGTCGACCTCGGATAATGTATTATAGAGGCTGCTCATATTGAGGGTGTTCCACGGATTTAGAGTCCGTGATTACCGCAAAACAAAACAAAACAATATTGGAAGATCATCATGAGGTCTAGCCTCTATGCAGTTCTTTTATTCATGTTCTACAAGACTGCTTGAGATATTCTCGCATCTAGAGTGGCCACCAAGATTTGTTGCAATTTGAGCCAAGGTATAAGTGTCGGTTCTTATGGCTGAATTTAAAGCTCTCTAATATCCCCCTAATGTTTTTGCAGGTACTATATCCCATAGATTGCAATCGGATCATGCTTGCGCATGAAGTTTAGGCGCAACATTCAAATTCAAGCCGGGTTGATAGACTAGAAGAATATTGGCAAAGGAATTAATTGCCCATTTCATTCATCAGCGAGATTACTCGAGGTAGTTAGTCGATGCCTTGCTCTTTCTTCTTTCTTTAGCTTCACGATAAACCCTTTGCAATGATGGATTTAGGTGTTGCATCCAAAACAATGCTTGAAGATCATCATGGGGCCTAGCCTCTATGCGCTTCTTTTTATTCATGTTCTACGCTTTTGCAAGAAAATATTCTCAGATCTAGACCGCCAACCCGTGATTTGTTGCAATTTGAGTTAAGGTATAAGTGTCGGGCTTGCTGAATTTAAAGCTCTCTAATGCAGATGTATATTAGAGCATTTAAAGGGTATCCGTCAGGTATATTTGTGCTCTCTCGAATTGTTTTTCTTGCTTGGGCAAAGAAGCCCGAGTTTTCTATTTCACCTTCTTTGCATGCATCTTCTTATCATATTCCAAATTGTGTATAAATGTTGTTGAAATTATATCTACATGCTTTAGGGACGAAAATGCCAAACCATCCAGAGTTAAATTTTCCGAGACATTTGTCCATGGATCCGATTGTTGTTCACATTGATTATTCATGTATTAACTGCACCCTCTTTATTGTTTAGATATTGATGCCAACCGCCTTCTAGAGCAAACAAAGGGATGAAAGCTTCATGAAACCGGAATGATTATTCTCAAGAAGATGATAGTGAGGGATACACAAAATCAATCCAAAAGATATAGCAACGAAAGCAAAGATGAAAGCTAGAAGTAAATTGTCATTCTACAACTTTTATGGCTATTTAAATGGCGCTTTTACCATTATAATAGACCAAAAAGAATAATGCAACCTTGAATATGCATCTTTGTTTTGTTCAATATGTATATATAATTGCAAGCACAATACATTATTAGACACGTAAAATAAAAACTACTTCCAGATTTTCAATTGTTACAAAGAAGGCATTGTGTCAATCCCTCAAAGAATGTACACAATATAACGTTGAATTCTTAAGAAGACACACAATGTTTAATACTATTTTTATTTGCACTTATTGTTTAATAATATGCCCCAATGGAACATATAGGGGTTGCCATGTCACGGTGCCAACCTTGGAGAAGGCCAATAAAGCCCCCTCGGTTGTATCAAAGAAATGCCCAATTAACATGTTCTTAACTACGTTAACACACTCTTAACTATGTTGTAGCAAAGATTGATCCCATAGTTAATTGAAATGGAGAAGAATGAGCCCTGTTCATCGTGGTTGCCATGTTATGGGGGCATAGTGATTGTAGTATATGTACAATACGATGAATAACATGTTTAGTAATGTTTATTTGTTGTAGATGTGGGAACATACATCATGCTTGCCATTTTTGGGTTGCCCCTAGGGGGGCAAACCCTCGTTTATGTGGGTTTGTGGGATATACTGAGTATATGCTGGAATATACTCAGTATATGTTGATGACTGCTAAAAACTCTTTGTTCCCTGTAAATGTTAGGTCAGTTGCATTGTGGATCAAGATGTTTGGACCGGTAATGCGCAGCAGATCGGCCGCTTTTGAATCCCCTAGAAATTGTGCTCTATCCCCGATCCGAGACCGAGGGCTAAGAATAGACGATTAGCTTATTTGATGAGAGACTCCAAAGAATTACGTAAAGGAAATGTTTGAAGTAATGTACGGTAAAATGGACGTTATCTCTCGCACAAGAAGGTTTAGATACAAGGACTAATTAACTCGTGTTTTTTTATTTGTTCCCTTTGTATGCGACGGGAAGGGGTAGGATTATCTGCACCGCAAGTCGGAGTGAATGTTCAGCTTATGGTGTTCAATCCATCGGGTGAGAGGGGAAGTGGTACGAGTATGTGTTTGTGAATCCAAAAATTGTAAAGTATGGAAAGTCACGAGTTAGTGAAGAAGGATGCTTGTCATTTCCACCCATTGATTCCATTGGGTGGATGTGGAGGTAAGAAGGCATAATTAGTTTAACATCATGTCCTGAAAATAAGTACTTAAAGTTTCAATTGAGGCCTCAAGCCTAAGCATTACCCTTGAATGTCCTAAATATGATCATGCCCCAAAGTATGTCTATCGCTTATCCTTTTCCAACCACAAAAGTGTTTGTACTTTTGCTTGCATGATTGTCATCCTAACTCTTGAAAAGCAAAGTGGCTGATTGAGGCAATACCTACAGGGGTCGCTCAGCAAAGAATATGAGCTTCGCCACTTGGTTTGATACTTCGATTTGTGGCATATAACTAATGTTTCAACCACGTTAATAAAATTCTAAAGGTGTGATTTTCTTCATCCGCTTGTAAGATATGGTTTGTGAATACCGAATTTACATTTGCGCAGACCTTCTCACCTAGAATCGATGCACAAGATATTATGGGAAAAAAGGTTTGGCACGACATTTAAAGGGTGGACAGTAGCGATCTTTCAAAGATGAATATGATCACTTGAGGTATTCCGTAGCCTTACATCACATGATGAACCTGCTCAGCTTTTGAAGATTAGAGTACACCTGTTTTTCGTAGATGCACTTATAAATTCCGCTTACCCATATCTTGAAGATTCTTACATTTAGAATGTTGGGAAAACTAAGCAATCAATGGAACGATAAAAAAAGGAGTAGTAGATAGCTAGAAGTGTATTTGTAACTACAAGTTTTGTATGATGATGCCTTTTGTATTTTGCTTCAGGGTATTCTTTTCATAGACTGGATGACAAAAGAAACGCTCAACAACGTAATGCCATATCTTATGGTATGTAACATGAATGTCTATATTAAGCTCCTCAACTCTATAAATTCTTCAAGACATCATCCGAATTTTCTGAAATGATGTTGTCTTGCCAACTCATAGACTTATGCGCACATATAACCAATTCTTTTAAATGAACCCTTATGACCAGGCTGTACCATGCATTGGACATGAAAATATGGGTCATGCCATAGAGGCCTAACTAATGGAGAAAAACAATTTGTGAATTCATACATTGACAAATGCTTATAGCTTGGATTTTCACATATATAGGGCAAAGACTTTTGCATAATGTTGTGGGTGCAAAAAAATAAAATGTTTCTAATAGTAAAGAAAAAGCAATCAAAAAGATGGTTGTGTTTACAGGACTGAAGATTCATACGAGAAAAGAACAGAAAACCGACACCAAAATCGGTGAAAACGGTTAATAGCTTGATATGCTTTTCGGGAGTAAAACATTTTGCGTGATTTTTGTCAAAGGGTCCGTGTTTGCGGGCGGTTAATCTTATGGTGGTCTGTCTTGTATGTTTTGAAATGACAAGAATTCGGGAGTGAGTTCTTATTATCTACCAATTTTGGTGTCCAACTTTATGGCCGTGGAGCGGGTGGATGAGAAGTTATGGTAATTTATAAAGAACTTAAATTTTTTTGAGGGGGAAGCATGTATGTAAATTAGCCAAACTGTCTTTTAATGCTTCTGATGATGTTATAGTATTGGAAAATTTTCCCACACGTCATAAAGTTGGTAAAACACCACTATTGCTATTGCAATTAACCACTTGAACACTTGCAATACCAATTGGCTGGAGGAAAGAGGCGAATCTGTTAGCTAAACCTCAAAATATAATTTAATTAATAATTTCCTAATAGCAAATGGCTGCATAGAAAACTCATTTGGAACATTTCAATCATGTGTGTACCCCTAATAAACAAGTTGTGTTAATGTCCAATATGCAATAAACATATAATTTGATGCCAAGGATAATTACATTCTTAGACATTGATATACTTTTCTATTACAGATATAGAGCGCAGCCTTTATCAAACATTGTTGTAGAAGTACTTATATGATTTTGCTAGAAGATTTTATCATTTAGCTTTTTAGACGTATTTGCCCGACATTCATTAAACATCTTGGAACATCATAATCTGCATTTTATTGACAATAATAGGTCTGTTTGCATCTGCATCTTGATGCAACTTCTTTACCAATATTACCAAAGCACGAATTGGTCCTTTTCTACCATTGGGTCCTCTATTCTTAATATTTCTATGCATTCACTAAGAAAAT
Organism: Isoetes taiwanensis; assembly: GCA_021234155.1. NCBI lineage: Eukaryota > Viridiplantae > Streptophyta > Lycopodiopsida > Isoetales > Isoetaceae > Isoetes > Isoetes taiwanensis. The sequence goes on along the minus strand of JAJEKV010000118.1, from coordinate 2,473,288 downwards.
GAAAGCATGTATTCATACAGGCCCTGTACAATTTCCATTACTAATATAACTACAAAAAGCATTCTTCATAAATGGCTAATGTGTTTTAGACAAAGATCATAATCACGTCAATCCTAATTGGTCTAGGTAATGAGCTTTGCAAGCCTCTTCTTGGTCCATGTACAATTCATAAACAAAACAAAACAAAACAACACAAAACAAAACCCCACGTTCAAACCATTAATAAGCCCCGACACATAAAATGACCCAACAAGAACCATGAAAACGAAACGACAACAAGAAACATGAAAACACATTCTCGAGCCACCGTAGGGCAACCCTCCGTGCGCAGCACCTTGTTTCAATTTGATACCTGCCCATAATGTCATATCATGGAGTGCTATGATAGCACGATGTACCCAACATGGACAAGGTAGAGAAGCAAAGTTTTAGTACACATGCACACGAGAACATCAAAATGAACAACTTTGTATTATCTGGGTTGTTGATTGCCTATTCTGCCATTCTTGCACTGCGACTCGCATGAAACCAACAAAGCGCCCGATAGGCTTCTCATTCATCTCAAAGAGATTTCTACAATGGTGGATGGATAGCCACATCACGAACTACCCACCTAAAAATAAAGGGAAAATCCAATTATATCATTTGGACCCCAAAACAAATACAATGCTAATAGATGAGTGGTTGATGTACCGCCGAAAGCTTATCACCGGATTAAAAACCCCGCCCTTCGGTTTTTCGAGGAAAAACCCTAGTGATAAGCCTCGGCAAGGGGCTTAGACAAACGTAAGGCATAGAATCGCCCCAAAACCCCCGCATGGAGAAGTCAAAACGGATGGCGCCGCCAACCCAACTGCACATCACCAACACAACAAACGAAAACATACCAGAATAGCATCACCCGGGGCGGAAAAAAAGCATCACCCACCGGGTGGAAAACATGAAAAAAACAACTTGTACAAAATATAATAAACAAAGAAAGGGGAGGGTGGGTTCAAAGAGAATAAGGTAATCGGGAGAAGAAGAAGAAGCTCGATGAAACGCCGATGAAGAATTCCGCAATAAGTAGCAAACGCCCAACCGAAGAACCCCAAAACGCATGCGATGCATGCATGCGACGCGATGTGGTCGGACATGCAAAGCTCGCCTTGAGCAAGAATGCCGATTCGCTACGCCGAATCGACGATACATTCTTTGCACCGCGACCGCATGAAACCAACAAAGCGCCGGTACCAAAGGACTTCCTTAACAAACTAGGATCGAGGACGAAGGTCACAGGATGAAGGCTAAAGGCCGAAAAGGACAGCAGGAAAGCAACGCCAAATTGGCCAAACCAGGCAGGAAGAAGCCCCTCCCCTGCCTGGAAACAATTCAAAGAGAATAAGGTACTGCTGAGAGAAGAGGAAGCGCCGATGAAACGTCGATGAAGAATTCCGCAATAAGTAGCAAACGCCCAACCGGAAGAACCCCAAAACGCATGCGATGCATGCATGCGACGCATGCAATGCATGCATGCTCGTCTTGAGCAAGAATGCCGATTCGCTACGCGAATCGACGACATTGTATCATGTTCACACAATAAATAATGACATTGCCACATCAAACAAAGTGGTCTACTTCACCCAATGGTTTGGGGGACTTAGAATAGTGTTTAATTTAATGTTAGACCTAATAGTAGCAGCACTAGGACAATGACATTATTAATGTTCAACTTCATAACAATCCGACAATATTCACATACTAAATTTGAATTCATATTTTGACATTAGTGTTTCACCACAACATTTTGAGCATGTAGCTATGACTTTACCTATATTGAGGATGATAACTCCAGTTCATCATTTACAATGTCCCACCTTATGCCCGACCTCACAAAGAGTAATAAACATTGACTATAGCCTCACCTTAAAACCTACTGAGATGAACACTTTACTCACACTCAGGTTCCCCATGAACAAGCACAGTGTTGTTCTATTCAAAGCTTCCAGAGATACCGATGCAGCACTATCTAACATGAAGAAGCTAACTTGCTTTTAAACGTTGTTAAATCTTTAGATATTTTTGTTAGAATGAAAGGTTACAAAAATAGGATTATTACACGCCTTTCCCATTGCGGTCAAAAGATTTGCATACTTCCAAGTTATGCCCAGCAACGCTGGGCACCGTTACTAGTATATCTATATCATTGTATGCGCATGTTGCCCTTTTGGGTCATACTTTAGGGAAGCTAAAGGTATATTTGAAAGCTATAAGGCAACCCACATCTATACATGGATGATTTTACTCATGCTACAATGCATGGGAACATTAGAATTAGGAAGATATGAAGATTAATTTTTTCTTAACACATTTCGTTCATTTAGATTAAAACATAATTTTTTTATACCACTCAAAATTTCATGGTCTATGGTGCATTAGATAAACCCGTAGTGGTAATAATGATAAATAAAAGTGGTGAACACAAAGCTTGCAAATTTTTTCCAATGCAAGATGTGTTAAGTGGTGGAGTTTAAGGTTTACTAAATGGAATGCTATCTTTGGAAGCATTTTAGATCCAATATTATTTTTCCTCTTGTTTAGATATTAGCCTGTTGCACTTATCTTTTAAGAGTCTAGCTTTGTGGATATATTAGAGTTTGCTTGCTTTATAAAGTACAGAGTCATAACTTCTAGGTACCATAGTTTTTGTTGATTCTCATTTTCTTAGCAAGTAGAGAGTTCAGATTTGTATTAATACTTGTGGACTAGTTAATGTTTGTTGAATTTGCTTGTTTAATTGTGCAATTTCAAAGGGATCTGATATGAAATACCGTGCTGAAAACTAGTCACTCAAATCTACTTATCTGACACAAAAAGATGAAACATGAAAATACACTTTCGGGCCACCGGAGGGCAACCCGTCGTGCGCAGCACCTTGTTTCCCTTGGTTCCTCAACAACGGGAACTCCCATAAGATGCAAAAGTCTTTTGCAGAATTCATTGTGCTGTTTTGTAACCTAAACAACACAGAAAATTCCTCATAGATGTGAATTTTAATGGTACTAAAGCTTCTGCTCATATCTTGACCGTTCTTTTACTATATTTCTCAATATCACCAACTTCCCCAACCTACATTGAATACTCAAGTAAACTGAATGTTATGCGAAACTGACCGTCTCACACTGTCAGGACAGCCTGCCGTCAATAGCATTGGAGTGCGCCAGGGTTGCCCTCTCTCCCCGACACTCTTTGGCCTATACATTAATCAGCTGGAAGATCGGCTTGCTGAGATGGAGGAGGGGGCGCCCAACTTATGCACCACATTATTCGACAACTCATATATGCTGAAGACATTGACCTTCTAGCCTATACCCCATAAGACATGCAACAACACTTGGATGCTCTAGACACTCTGTCGGTTCACCGGCATGAGAGTTAACTTGGCCAAAACTAGAGTGCTTCTAGTTCCATCATCCCGTCAGCCAAGGCTCCCTTCATTCACTTACCAGAGATAAGGTGTAAAAGTAGCTTCGTCCTATTTAGGGATCAAGTTTTCTACTACCACGCACTAGAATGCTTCCATCAAGTTGCGTGTCACAGCAGGCTGGAAAGCACTATATGCCATGCATAGCAATAGCCACAAGGCAGAGTTGTATGTCTAGGGCCACCAGTCACACCTGTTCAGGGCCTTGGTCGAGCCGGATCTCCCGTACGGGGCATAGATGTGGGATGTGGTGATATCCCTCACCACATAGAATGACCTGGAGCAGGGGCACTTGCGGTGAAATCCACAGTTCCATATTAGATCCTGCTCCAGGAGACGGGTTTTCTACCCCTTCAAAGGGATGCAATGGAACGTCATATCATTTACTTTCAGGTGATGCCCGATTGTCCAACCTTGCATTGGCAGTAGCAATGGGTCCACAGCGCCTCAAAGCCTGCTTGAAGGACAAGCAAGCTCAGTGGTTCTCACGTTGGAATGTGCAGGCACACATATGCGGGCAGGTATGGACAAAGAAGGAGCACAATGAATTGCAGCAGTATCTAGATGCTAGCTTCCTTGCCAAGCTCTGGGATGCAAGTGCCTTGCTGCATGTCAAAATGGCACACTACAGGCAGCAAGTCAACCCCATGCGCACAAGATGCCCACAACACTACTTGCACACTCATTTGCCCATGAAGAGGCGTAGACTGATAGCTTCCATTCGCAAGGGTGCACACCGCCTCCGCATTGAGACATGGCGATGAACTCGGAGCCATGTGAGGACAGGATCTGTCAGTGTTGCCAACAGGGCGTCATTGAGGATGAATGTCACGCCCTTCAGGCTTGTCCAGCGTTTGATAATATCCGGACACGGTATGTTCAGTTAATTGTGCCTTACCGGCCCCTGCATGAGCTGTTGAACACGGCCTCTGTGGGCTTGTTAGGATCATACCTCCAAGAGGTTATGGATACACGGACTCAATTGTGTCCTTCGATACAACATTGAATTGTTATATACGATTGTACCTGCGAAGGTTTTTCCCTCGAAAACCCTTCGGGGCGGGGGTTTTTTAATCCTGACAGTAATACGCTTGTCGCTCTCTCTTTGTTTGAGTTCCATAGGCTAGTTGGTCTCCTTTGGATGATAAAAATATATTCTACTCTATTCTATTCTATTCTATTTTGTTATTACAATGTCTAAACTAGTTCACAACAAAGTGCAGAATGTCATCAACAACATAACTATCTAGAGGTAGTAGTAGCTCGCATGAAGGGTAGGCAGGCGATACAAGAAGGAAACGATTTTTTTAGCTCTCCTAACGTTTAAGCAATCAAAGAGTGTTAAGAAGTACTTGATACCCATTTATGCTCACCAGAATGCCTGAAAAGCAAGCTTAAAAAAAAAAAAAAAGGCAACTTCATCACAACGCTCTCATGACTTCCTTTGCAAGCCCAAGCTCAATCTTGTCCATCAACAGGGGCGACTGGTAAGTTAAGTGAGGGTCTACCCTTTTGCCCCATAGCCCACCAGGGATGATCGACAGATTATAGAATCGTGAAGCCATGCGAGCGATCCGGCACCCACTTGTTTCAAGCTCTTTCGTAATTATAATCTCGCATAGCTCCTTTCTTCTCCCCAAGCACAAGGTGACTGCCAGTTTACAGGCAACCAGTTTGGAGCAGTTTTCGCCATATTCTAGGCATATGGCGGCATATACTTAGAATATGCCAAAAACCCACATGAGCAACGAGGGTTTGCCCCCCTAGGGGCAACCCAAGGAAAGGATACATGATATTGTTGCTCAGTAATTGAGGCTATTTGACGTGTTCATGCACAGAGGTGACCGGAGGCATAGTAGTGTTTTTAGGACAATTTAATTTGTGACATTGACATTCAATTCAATAGAATTCTGAAAATACTTCACTCACTGAAACTTCAAAAATGTTTGATTTTATTTCTAGGAAACGTAACCTTCACGACCCACAGATTACTTGAGATTACAGCTGTTTTTAGTTTCAGGTAATCCTTGGGTTTTTTCCGGCGGTTTTAGCTAGGGGCCAACGAGGTTTTCAAACATGGAAAAGGATAGCTTATGGCGCATTTTCACTTCTTGCCATAGCTTTAAGCTCTTGGGTAAGGCGCTTCTTTACCATCTATGACTTGGTCTCTCTGCTTTTGAAGTTAAGAAGTTGTTTCATGCCATAGCCGGACTATTTTATGTCCCGGGCCATTCTCAGGGTGTTCCATGCCATAGGACTCTTTTATGCCCCGAGCCATAGCCGATTTCAAGCTCGCATCAACCGCCATAGCCATTTCGCCAAAAAATCAAGATTGACCTAAAATGAAGACAAGAAACAAAAGATTCGGATGATATTACTCGATAACTAAAAAACCAGAAAACAAGGGGATGCGAGGTAATGTTTAATCGATTTTACGCTGAAACCTCAGAGGAAAGGTTTGAAGAAACCATGGCGGCGCCGCCAAAACCTTTGGTGGCGTAGGTTTCTTTATACATTTTTTTGGAAGTCGCACTGTGAAAAGCTTCTCTAAATGGTTGAGCTTTAAGTGGAAACTACTGCACGGTCTAGATTGGACGAACGTGGGAACGGGCGCACAGGATTACGGGGGAGGAGAAGCCCTTTCAGACTCCGAAAACGGAGTTAGGGTTCATGCTTCAGCTCTCTCTCTCTCTTCAAGCACAAGGGACCGGCTATACTGTCATTTTTCATTTAATTCTGATGCAGATGCTTCCACTCGGTATTATATGGAAGTTTTCGCATTCTTACCAAAATTCTTTGTTTTGGCGTTCGAAAGCCTAAGTTTTGCTACATTAAGCTCGTCTCAACTCGGGCAAGCATGATAGTATCATGTTGGGGCCTTGGTTGGCCGTGCGTATTGTTGTTCCTGTCGTACTCTACACCGGTGGTGTTATGTCGAAACTAAAATTATGAACAAAGATGCGTGGTCCAAAGAGCTGGGTTTGTTGAACAAAATTACATGATGCTTCTTTGGCAGCAGCAGAAACAGTTGGATAGGCAAATAAAGGTTCTGGCCCGCACAGGGACGTGTTGGCATTTGGTGAAACAATGGATAACGAAAACAGTGGATTTGAAGATACGGAAAGAAAGCCTAACAGAAACGAGGCCGGCCCATTGTCTCCTCATCCCAGAAAAGTATTGCAGCTTGGCCCCCCTTGGAACGAAAAGGTATGATTTTAATCTGTTAACGCACCATGTCCCCAGCGTCTGAAGGCGTGGAATTTGCCTGCACATACTCAAAATCATCTTTTTGCCATCCCAATCTTAAATTTCGAGGAAGTCATGCATCCAATATTATCTATTTAAAAATGGGTAGTTAAGCAACAGGATGACCTTGTCTCCCTGTTTTATGAAGGAACGTTGTGCCAGAGAAAGGATTGAAGCTAATAGATATGATGTGGAGGCATGGAATGTTCTTGCCAATGAAGCTCAGGTAACTTGTACTTTCTTGCACTGAAAAGATGGTTTACAACTAAATTTTGGACTGTGTACGTACTTATGATGCAGCTGAGGCCTACGACCGAAGCATCATCGATTTACGAGCAGCTGCTTACAACCTTTCCAACTGCTGTAAGAAACTGGTCTTGCAGTCTCAACTCAACTAACGTCTGAAATTTGTTGCGCAAATGTTTCTTAGTAATATAGCTATGTTTTCGTTACATCATTATCCATGACTTTGCAGGCACGATATTGGAAATCTTATGTAGAAACACAAATGGCTGTGAACAATGATGATGGTGTCAGAAGCATTTTCAGCCGTTGCCTTCTGAACTGTCTTCATGTGGAGCTCTGGTAAGTACCTTTATTACCTTATCTCCCTGTTATCTTTTAATAATTTTATCTTTTCTTTTTCGTTTTTTGTTTCTTTTTTTTTCTTCTGATTTTCTTGATAGCAAAAGCAATACCTTCATACGAACATCTCTTAACAATTCTTGGTTTGGAAGCAGGAAATGCTACATTCGTTTCATTCGTAAGGTGAATGAGCCCAGGGGTGCGGAAGGGCGCGATGAGACTAAGAAGGCATTTGAATTCTTGCTTAGCCATGTTGGTATGCATTCATAAAGCTTTTATTATTTTGCTCCATAATGATAAAGTGGTATTGGTGGTGGTATTGTTAAGTTCGATTTCTTATACAACCGGCTTGATGTTTGTATCTATCTTTCAAATATTAGGAATGGACATTGCAGCAGGACCACTTTGGCTGGATTACATTACTTTTCTGAAATCAGCTGCGGTATGTACATTTGCTTTTTATCATAGTCATGTTTCTATTTTAAGACTGACAATTGTTATGCGTGCAGGCCTCTACACCACAAGAAGATTCTCAACGTATGACAGCTATTCGTAAAGTCTATCAAAGAGCGGTGTTGGTCCCAATCCATCATGTGGAGCAGCTCTGGAAAGAATACGAGAGTTTTGAAAATTCTGTTAGTCGGGCTCTGGTTGGCTGCATACCTTAGCCCACTGAAGTTGACCACTAGATATGCTTTTGTACTAGGCAAAAGAGCTCAAAATAAGAAATGTATTCAGCAAGTTTACTATGGGTCTTTTTCTTGCCTTGTTAATTGTAATGCATGAGTAAGGTTCCTTATAAGGTAAATCACACATCGAAGGAACACTAAAACAAAGTGAAAACAAATTACCTGTATGATTTATGTTAATACTCATTTTATGCTGACCAAAGAGAATAACTACCTGAGGGGCAACCATATGCTGGCACATGTCCACAGCGAGTTATTCGTTGGCCATTTTAACAGGTCGATTTCTTCCAAAGAAGTGCAATTATAAACTGAGGGTCAAGTGCATTTTTTATGCAGGCAAAGGGTCTTTTGACTGAATACCAGCCCAAGCATTTCAGTGCAAGAGCTGTTTATAGGGAGCGGAAGAAATATTGTGAACATATTGATCAAAACATGCTAGCTGTGCCCCCTACCGGTTCTTTAAAAGCAAGTTCTACATCCTTGAACTAATTTTATTAATGGGATTGTGATGCATGCTTTCAAGGGTGATGTATATTGGCGCTGTTTCCTTCTTTCAGAAAATTGAAATGCTGTATTTTCTTAGGAATCGATTTAGTACATGCTCTTCCATTATTAAGTTATGTCCTTCGCTTGATTTATGCTCTTACAAAACCCAAATAGCGATCATAGTTCATTTGTTGTGGTCATAACAAGTCATTGATGCATCACATTGTTCTTGGTCAACGTAGTTAAGCGCAAATTTGCACATTTGGTACATCAACTCACAATACCTTTGTCTTACATATATGGCGGGTGGATGTTCATGTTTAAGTGTTATATGTTGTCTGTTTATCTTGCTGCTAAAATGCGATTACTCTTGCATCTGGTTGATGGGCTTAATGTGTACTATGCGAGTGGATCAGTGTGGCTGAAAGTTGGTCTAGTTTGACTCGTAATGGTATCAGTTCAAGCTGTATTGTCGTGACTTGTATGGGGGTTAAATGTTTTAGAAGGAATAGTTCTGTATAACTATAGAATTTGGAAATATTAGCTGTGTATACAAGACCCCTCAGCGAAGTATTGAAGATACGAGAAATAGAGGCTTACTTGGTTACAATGTGCTTCCCCCAGTTCGTTATTCCATCTTATTGAACTTTGTACTCAGATAGCTTTTGCTTTAACAGGTTGGGCTAATTGTAGTTTGAATGCATGCATTTTGTTTTTTGGTAATCACATATATGCAACTTGAACGAAAGTGTGTGCATGTACGCTTTTTGTGTATCTATATTGCAGGAAGAGCAACAATGCACGGCATGGAAGCAATTGATAGTTTTCGAAAAGTAAGTCTCCACTCTATCGTAGAAGTATACAGTTCAGAAGGGACAGTAATGTAAATCTGGTACCAAATCTTTGGGAGATGGGATCATTACAGCCTGTCAATCTCGTTACCATAGTCTTAAACTTCTTCTCTCCTTGCAAGATTCTCTCCGATGAACTTTTGTTTTGTTGCATTTCTGTTAGGGTACACCATTGTCTGGCCTTTTTCTTCTGATTCCCTGCCTGAGCATTCACACTCGTTTTGTGCTTTCCTGATGATAGGGGTAATCCTCAAAGGCTTGAACCTCCAGCACTGAACAAACGTGTTGTTTTCACATATGAGCAGGTAATTGTTGCAGTTAAACTTGTTATTGGTGTCTCAAGCTAAAGGACGGTCCTTCTTATTTAGTTGAGTCAAACGAACAAACATCCAGCACTCCTAAACATAAGAATCTCAAATTAAAGACAACCTTATGCATAAAAACAAAATGACACATTTAAGGCCATTAAAGGGTTGGTTTGAAGAATGCTATAGAAGTTCTATGGTTAATTTGGGCTTTCTCTGGATTTGTGTTGCTTTGGATATTTACATCCACTTTTTGGGTCTTTGGTGCAGTGCCTTATGTATTTGTATCACTATCCAGATATCTGGTATGACTATGCAACATGGCATGCTGAGAATAAGCTTTATGATTCTGCTGTCCTTGTTTTCCAAAGAGCCCTTAAGGCTCTTCCAGGTTTGTATTATTCTTTTAGTCAACAGTGCCAGCAAAGTTTTACTTAGTCGTGGTAACATTCTTCCAGAAGCAGCAACATTGCATTATGCATTTGCAGAGTTTGAAGAGGCACGTGGGAATATTAAGGTATGTAATTTTTGGGGGTGCTGGCCTAAGGAGACGATATTTTAATGGTCACATGGTTATTGTCAATTTGCAGGAAGCTAAGAAAATATATGAAGCACTGTTAAGGAATGACAATACAGCAAATGCCTTAGCTTATATTCAGGTAAAGTACTGTTTTGGATAATGCACAGCCTGTTGGGTAATAAGAACCTTTCCACCGTTTATGTCAAATTAATAGATAGATAAGTTAATTAAACTGTTGCATGCTGGCTAGGAATGGCTTTTTTTAATGTTCTCAGATTTCAAATTGGCTTTTTTTTTAGTTCATGCGATTTGTAAGGAGGACAGAAGGTGTTGAAGCTTCACGTAAAGTCTTTACCGAAGCACGGAAAGCACCGGGCTGTACATATCATGTTTATGTTGCATCTGCTGCAATGGTGCTCTGCGTTGACAAGGATCCTAAGGTTATGTACCTGGCAAAGTAAGAACATTTTGAAGTTGATTTTATATTGACATTTCGCTGTCGTCAGGTAGCAAGGAATATATTTGAACTAGGGCTGAAGAAATACATACATGAGCCAGCTTATGTTCTTGAGTAGGTATACTGGTTGGATGCACATGTGTTTGATCGTTGTTTTCTGATATATGATGCATACACAGGTATGCTGATTTTTTATGTCGTCTAAATGATGATCGAAATGTGCGTGTTCTTTTCGAGCGTGCTTTAAATGTGCTTCCTCCAGAGGAATCTGTTGAGGTATGCGCATACATTTTGATATTGTTTGCTGTAATTGTTGAACAGTATGTGATTCTTATTGATAAATTTATAGGTATGGAATCGTTTTATGTCATTTGAACAAATGTACGGAGATTTGTCTAGCATGTTAAAGGTAAGGCTAGGTGTAATAGACTTTGTCATAATTGTGCTTTTGATGCATGATTGGCTGATATGTGTGTCTTAGAACAGGTTGAACAAAGACGGAAAGAGGCGTTATCACAAGCTGGAGACAGTGGATCTGTCTTGATTGAGACCCCGCTACAACAGTTCATTTCTCGTTATCGATTTCTGGAGCTTTGGCCTTGCTCACCACTTGATTTAGACCACTTAGCGAAGCAACAAGTATGTTCTATTGTCTCGTTAAAATTGCCTATTAAAGCGTTACAAATAACATTTTCTGCTTTTGTTGAAGATTATGACTCAAAAGCTACCGGAAAGGTTGGAAAAGCAGTTTGTTACACAAACTGGTTCTAATAGTACGTATAAGTGTAGAAAATGCTGGCCATTTATTCTCAATTTGGGATTCTTACTTCCATTTCTGGTTTAGCTTTTGATCGCAGTTCTGCGCCTGGAAATTTGGATAACCTGAGTTCTATTGGGTCCACATCAAGTGTGACACGCCCTGATGTATCTCAGATGGTTGTTTATGATCCGAAGCAGGGCTTTGGTATGATTCTAGTTTTGCTTTCTTAATGTTCTGCATGGAAACCTAATGCATGACTTCTCTCTCTAGGTGGTCCGTCGTCTGGTGAGGGATCACTAGCAGCAACAAGTCTACCATCCCTCTCCCTTTTTAGTTCGCAATCTGGTCTTGGTTTTCCACCAACTATACATGGAATGCATCCACTAGCATCGCAGAGCTTACAGGGTTTGCTGCTTCCCGGAATTCCCCTTGCAGGTGCTTGCTATAGTTGCGTATACATGTGAAAGTAAATCCGTCATTAGGGTCAGCACTGAACTGCAGCGTTGCCCTGCAGGTTCCATGTCAGGGAGTTCTTCGATGCCAGGCATTGGTTTGCCAATGAGACCACCATCACTTGTACCCTCAGCTTTAGGGCAAAAGTTTCCGCCACTTCCTCCTGGTCCTCCCCCAAGTGACAGTGCAGGTGGTCATCTTGAGGACATAGCAAAAATATTGCCACAATTTTTGGGAACCTTCTTAAGTGGTCTTCCAACAACAAGTGGTAATCTTCTTCCCTTCTTTTGGTATTTTTATTTGCATATTGTTTAGAATAACCTCTAATTTGGGATTTTTTTCCTAGTAGGTCCCTTCCCAGATGTTGACGTCGTTCTATCTGTGCTCCTGAAGTCTGAGCTACCACCACTTGGAAGTTCAGATGGTGTTCAAGGTCCATCGAGCACTGTTGCATCTGGGGACTCCGTATCTAGAGGAAATGGACCCGCTAATCTTGATCGATTTCAGATCGTAAAAGGACCAAGGCAGAAGCGCAAGGAACCTGATAGTAAATTCATTTTCTTCATACTGTTAGGAGGCTTCATTTTATATTACCCATTCACTTGCACTGTTTTTGCAGGGCAAGAAGAGGATGACACACCACTAGTACAAAGTAGGCCTGCTGCACTAGACATTTTTAGGATGCGACAGCTACAGAGAGCTCGAGCAGTGTCCGCTGGCCAATCGGGTACTACTTCTGGTGGGAGTGGGGCCTTCAGTGGGGAACCCTCAGGAAGTTCCGAGTAGGTTTTCCTAGGCCATGTTGTATTCTAGTTATTTTTTAATTGAAAAGATTCTTTTCCTCCATATGGGTGTTAGCTTGTGATATTTGACACTTTAAAGATCGATGTTAAATAACTTTGTGTGGTTTACAGAGTTCTTAAAAAGAAACATAGTGTGGCTGTTTTTCTGCCAGCTTGCATAATTTTGACTTGAAGTCATCAAAGCATTCTCAAGTATTGACCTGGTAGTGTGAGGGTGCATTTGCATCAAAAGCTCATTAATCTACATCTTCATGCAACACCAAATGTGGTTTGAACATCTTATGCTGTATAAGTTAAATACCTTATCGCTCATATCCTATCCCCTCACGTATGCCCAATGTGAGGGTCGAATGTTTGCTGTAGAAAAACATCCATGCTGCCAATTTAGCCTTTGTCTCTGCAGAATCTGCTAGACATTGCCATGAGAAAGTTGTTTCTAGGAAAGGTCAAAGCCAAGTTTTAAAGGTTAAGAGGAGCAAAGAGATTTTGGAGTTGCTTTTTAGTTGTTCTTTTTGGGACATCAAGGCGAGATTTGGCCTACCCTTGCTATTCCAGTTTTAGGTTAAAAGATTTTGGGATGGGAATTTCGTGCGTTTTTGGAGCCATTGTTGCATTAGTCGTGGCAATTTTGGTGGGATTTGTGGAGATAACTTTGCTACTGGATCACTTATGTAGTTTTCGTTATCAATACTATCCCAGATCACATTGTTGATAACTAGGCAACAATTCTACCACATTGTAGGTTATTTGTGGTTGGTTGCAGATTTAAAGGATCCTTTTTGTTGCTTTGGTTTTCCAAGCGAGATGTCGATGCCTTTATGGATTACTTGTCTTGTGCTTTCATTGCTCTCTTTGTTTTTTTATTGTTGCCTTTGTGGCTACGAGAAGGATTGCTAGAGGGAGAAGGATTGCTAGAGGGGTTCTGCTCTTGATGTGGTCAGGCCTAAAGCCAAGAAAAAAAAGGGAAAGCCAAGTTGTTTCTGATAGTGTTGAGAGGGGTTTCGAGTTCGATAACTTGCACCTCCAATGTGTTACAAAATTTTTGCCTCTGATGTAGGCTGTGTGAATAAAATGTTTAAGGAATTCCTTGGTTGTAATCCTTGAAAGCCTATTGGTTATGTGCTGGTGTAATTCCTTGGTTGTAATCCTTGAAAGCCTATCACTGGCTCATGTGTTAATGGCTCATGTGTTAATGTTTTTTGGTGTCCATTAGATAAAGGTATGATTCCTTGAATATGCTAGATCAACGGTGTCAACTTTTACACCTCAGACCGACCCCTGTACATGAGCACGCTCCCCATACGCCTCCCATACGTATACCAAACAAAATAAAAATATAAACAATAGATAACATTTGCACCAGGAAGAAGATACAAAATTTAATTTCCATATTCACAGAACACAGCAAACCGAAACACAGTTACATCGCTTCCCATCTCCAGGAAGCACACGGCCCATTCTAAAGCATGTCAAGTCATCCAATTGTACAACTCCATTTGGCCTCTACCCTCTAACAACCATGTCTCCATCCAGACAGTAGCGATAGGAAGAGCAGCTGCAGAGCCGATATACTTTGCAAGGAAATCCATGGATGCAACAAGTGATTGATGCGTCACAACTGTCTCTAGCACAGAGAATACACATTCTGGAAGAAATTGCCTCACAATCAACCAATCGAATAACAGAGAAGACGAACCCTCAATCAATCCACATGCCACGAAACTGGAATTACCCAAATGTTCTTTCTTGAATACACAGAAGAATCTCTTCACCTCGCAAGCAAGCACCCTGCAAGATTCTGACAGTGGAAGCCCCATCTCAAGGCCAGACACTTAGTGCCTGCTACTCCCAAAGCACCAACAAATACACCGGCCACAAGAAAACCCTCCTCCAAAGAACCTTATAATATCATCTTAAATTATGATACAGCTAAAGCACGACCCTTTTAGGGTCTCCACTCAGCCAACAGCCCAAGTTGGACTCCGAATCTCTGGTTCCAGGCCGGACTGGGGCTTTCAACATGCAAATCGGCCCTTTGGGTCTGATTTCCGACACCCTAAGACTAATTTTAAGCTAATTTGGTACATATCCGGCTTGGGTTGATGCAGATCTCCAGCTCTGATTATGGCGGCTATGGCCCCTTCCAGATTCTTGTCTCCCCCTATTTCCTTCAGGTCAACCCTCCTGAACCTATTTCGGCCAGTTCCCGTCCGCCTGATCCTGCCACCTCCATCGACCTGCTCTTAGCAGTCCCCGTGAACACGAGCCCTGCTATTTTCGACCATGCAAGCCGTTCATGTCATAAAAAAGGGAAAAAAAACCTCCCCCTTTTTCGGCTAACCTACGCCAGAATCATATGAAAGAGAAATTTTGGCGACGTAATGGTTACATGCTGGTGTGAAGCTTCACTATTTTCAAGGTAGGGTGGGTTATGGCTTTAAAGTTGTTGGCAAACCTCACCATTAGCACTCCTTATTGATGATGTTATCAATGGCAAGAGACTGTATGCCATATAGGGGCTAATAAAATGAAGAAAAATGTGTTCCAAGGTCACAAGAATCAAATAGCTAGAGCCATCCATTTTAGAAACTACCAAGTAGAGAGTGACATTTGAACTATATAGTGTTTTTTCTATGTAAGGTGGACCAAATCAGGGTTCGGAAAAAAAAATGTCTTACAACTAGAAATTTGCATGTCTTAAATGTATGTTATCGGATTTTACAAAATTAAACTGGAAATTTCAGTTTCATCCAAAAAATAGTTCCGTTACATTTAACTTTCAAAGGCTGAACTCAGAGTCTTATGAGCACACTCATTGCACGCAGGGGGATTCAAAACTTGCTGCTTGTTATGAATGCTTTGCTAAGAGAGCCGAAAATCGAGAAGGGAAAATTAACGCGAGAGAAGGCGAGGAGGGGAGATGTTGGATTTTTTTTTTTAAGTCTGTGCCTTTAAAAAAAGTTTCGTAGTCACATAGGCTAAACTTTTTTCCTTTGCCTTTTAATTTCCATACTTTTATTTAACCATGCTAAATTCTAGTCTAGATTTTAACACTAGAGTCGTCACATGATGAACCAGAAAAGGTGCATTTGCACTGTTTGCTTTAAAATTCATATAAAATCAAAGGTTCAATAATCAGTCAAACCCTTCTTATATGTTAATATATAGCAGTCACATTGCATGGGAAAAATACCTAAAAATCTATTGGTCTCCATTCATGAGAGTTACACTTAGGTAAACCCAAGGGGGTCAAGTCTGTTTCGCTACATGTTTAGATAAAGTAAAACTGTTTCGGTAAGATAATTTTTATGATTTTTTTCATTATTTTTGTATTTTTCTACACGAGTTAGAGAGTAAGACACAAAAAACTGCACCTCAATCCGAGGTCTGAGAAGGAGATAGGGTTGTTTGAACATGACAGGTCAAAATCCGCTGCTTGTCTTCTCGATGAACCAATATGGGTTTCCGAAAAGTTTGTTCCCAAATCAAATCTCTAACTTTTTGTAGGAAAATGAATTTTGACCCAAAATTTTGAATATAAGTATTAGACAACTTGCTTTATCTAAGAAAAATGTCCATTAGCCTTGATGATGAGGTTCTGATTTTCTTTTATTTTTTTGTGGAATTACAAGTGAATGATAACTTATGTCTCTATAGGAGTAAAATGATTCAAAGTCATCCGCAAAAAATCACATTATGAAAGGTTACCACGATATGGAATCACCCCAAAACAAACACGTAAAAAAAAATAGCGTTTGTTTTCAAGAAATCAAGAAAGGTTCAGATTACTACAAACCATTACCGGTCCACCTTCTTTTTAAAATTAAGAACTCCCTCATGTTAATCAATTTCGCCAATTATGGATATAAGCACCTCATGAGCTAATATATTCATTAAAAAATAATCAATGCTCCCGATCTTGAGGTTTAGCATAAACTTTCTAGTGTTCATTCCAAGTTATCTCATTTTAGTACGCTGCGTTCCATGGATTTCATAAACCTATGTATTGAATGGTGAACTCAAAACTTGTATTTTTATCTTCTCAAGTTGTGGAAGCAATGCAAAAGAATGAAAAACAAATATAAAAAAGCTAGAACTATGAAAAATAAAGATAGATCAATTCTATGTTCAAGCTTTCCCATAACCCGATTGGGTTCCGTGGACGTTAAAATTTTTCTTTCTTCCTTCCTTCCATTGCTTGTCCACATGGCTTATGATCATTCAAGAAGCTTTAACATCCTCATCTTAATTAGTTGGTAGCTAGAATTGCATTATTTAATGGTAAAGTTGAAGCACAAGCAAACCCGAACCTATATGAATCTCCACTCACCCTTCCAAAAATTATGTTAGAGAAGGTAGAAAATTGCCATATCATTGTATAAGTGACAAATGAACAATAAATAAAATTGGTAATCATAATTAGAGAGATTTAATTCTATACCCAATTTGTTAATTGTGGACCATAATGGTCCATGCCCATTTATATTCAAATTTTACATATAGTAGTATGTTATTTTTAACATCAAATTGAGATCTATGTTGCCAATGAAGCTTGAACCCATAAAAATTATAGTCTATCATGAAAGACAAGCTAAAGTTACTATTATTATACCTAAAGTAGGAACTCTTAAGCAAAGAAAACACGTACTAAGTTTATGATAGTAAAAAAATAAGAAGATTTCATCGTGTTTTTGCACTAAGACGATACAAACTATATTTTAAACTTCTATCACATGTTTCAGTCAATCATGAGTTGAAAAAGAATGTTATCTTGCTTTAAAAATATGGCAAGCCTAAGTACAAACCAAAAAAATGTCCATGTCTATTTTAAATCAAATCTTGTACATAATATGTTACTTTAACATGAAATTCAAGATCTATGTTGCCAAGGAAGGGTGACATTCATAAAAAATATTGCCTACCATAAAAGATGAGTTTTTTGTATTATTACCTTAGCTAAACTCTAATTTTGTGTAGTGGCAACCACTTCTAAATGTAAAGAATACATGGTTATTCACCATATTTAAGTTCATAAAATTCTTTATTATGAATGTATAAGTGGAATGAATGGAGTGCATCATTTATTGCCTTTAGAAAGCTTATATATAAGTTTAGTTAAACCATGTTAGTTCTATTTTTGTCCTGGATTCTGTATTGAATCTTCTTTAGTGAAAATTGAGATCAACATGACTTATAGACATTTCAAAAAATTATTGGACTATAGCTCTTAGAGTTGACAACTTATAGCCGCAAGTCTTACGTCAAAACTTGTTATAGTAAAGGAGAAACAATTCACAACCTCAAACAGCTTTTTTGAGCTAAAAATGGTTTGACGACTTCATTATAATGCCATCTAATAGCAACGAAAAATGAAAACATGTAAATCAACATGTTTTATCATAAAACGTAAATTATTTTCAATTTTAGAAACGTTTGGACCCCTTTATGCTAGAAAGTTTGAAGAATGCAGTTCTGGCCTGGCGTAAAAACTGCTGAATTTAATGAGGTTTGGGCAATCACCACAACATATCAGTAAATCTATTGGTCATGAAATTCTCCACGGCCATAAAGAATCGAGTGAAGATTCCAAAAATGGTGGTATCTTGTGAAATGGAAATTTCTCTTGTTAGATACCTGGGTTTAAGTGGCAGAGGGTATGCTGGACCAATTATGGTGGATGAACCGAGAATAGTTCCAGTAACAACTCTAGTGTTAAGGTATATGATAGATTGTGCTATATTCTTTAGGTAACTCTTTCCAACCCCTAAGCTTTTAAACTAAAAATTTGCCATCTCTACAAAATCACAACACGTAATTTGCCAATTACACGTATATTTTGGTGGAACCACCTCCCAACACTCTCTGATGTTTAAGTGGAAATCTCAAGCATCAACTGAATTTTAAGGGCCTAACCACCATTTTTATGAAGCCTAATGAAATCGTTTTTTGTTTTCCCTCTTTTGTGTTTCAATTGAGACACATGTAAATTTTGTATTCCATTTGATGCACATCATGACATACCTCTTTTTAAGTTCATCGAAATAAAAAAGTGTTTTTGTATCTTGAAGAAATAATCAGAAATAAAATTTAAAATTCTTGAGAACGAAATCGCTAAGATTATGTAGTGATAGAATAATATAAGGACAAAAGTTTATGAAATAGAAGTTAACTAAGTTTATGAAATAGATAAAGTTTTAACGTCCACGGAGAACGCAGCTTATAATGGTTAGGTTTTAAGGGCTTGGATTAAGTGGTGCAAGTGGATAGTTAAGATGAAGAGGCAAAATTGATGGTTGTCATGAAGAGGTGGAAAACAATGGTGGGGATTAACAGGTGTAAAGCATAAATAATTCGAGGAGATACTCTCTCCTCTTCCCTTCATGTTCTTCATTGGAGCATGGTGGCAAGCTTTTCTTAGATTTCGGCAAGGGGACAAGCAGAATCGGCAGAATTTATGGAAGTTGCGCAGGGTCTGGCAAGATTTTACAGATAAAAAGAGAGCAGAGCATATAAGATTTGATGGATCTTGCAGATGCAGTAGGAGACTTGCTTGTACCAATTGCTGGGCAAAGCTCACAAGAAATATTTTGCTCAAGACAACCACGAAAGAGGATGCAAAGAAAAACGTATGGATTCGCCACAGTCGGCAAAGGCTTTGAACATATTTTAGATATTCAAGACATAGAGCAGTAAGGAGAAATTTGGCAATGGCAGATGCTCTGTAGCCAAATGATAGAAAAAGGCAGCGAAAAGAAGGCAGAATCAAGCAAGGCAATTTTGCAGGACTAGATAAGAATCGATTCTGTTTACACAAATAAGCACTGTTCAAATATGTGCAAGACATCTTCACTATTTTCCCCTGCTTAACAAACAGGTAAAGCCAATTTGTTTTTGCAGTTGCTCTTGGGACGAAATGCCTCTAAAAAAAATCTTCAAGTAAAAGCTCCATCCTCAAGCTTTGAAATTATCTGCATTATCTGCTACTATTAAAATGAAATGCCTCTGAAAGAAATTTCTTTAGATAGAGCTCCATCCACAGGCTTTGAAAATCATCTGTGTTGTCTGCACAAGCGCTTAACCAAGCGCTTCAACCATACTTGCTGCATCTAGGCTTCAATAAATTGGCAACCAAGCTTCTAATGGGGAAGAAAAAACCTGATCAAAAGACAGGTCCCAAGGAATAAAAAACTTGCACCAAAATCTCATCTTCAATTAACAGAAATCGAATACAAATCATTCCCTTGCAAGGGACCTTCAGTTCAATATATGAAGGGCCCTGAGCACTGCCACCATGCTCCAATGAAGAACATGAAGGGAAGAGGAGGGGAGAGTATATCCTCAAATTATTTATGCTTTACACTTGTTAATCCCCACCATTGTTTTCCACCTCTTCATCACAACCATCAATTTTGCCTCTTCATCTTAACCATCCACTTCCACCACTTAATCCAAGCCTTAAAATCTAACCATTATAATATGCCCCAAATATGCTCAAATGGACTACAAAAACATGTTGAACCACTTTATGCCCCAAAAAGAAGCGGGCAGACCCCTCGGCCTAACACATAGTATAGCACTTAAGATATATTATGAAATACATATAATTGAGCTGGGCACACCCACACGCCCGCACTGGCTACTTTGGCTCTAGACTATGTGCAAGTATCCCTCCTTGGTAAAAGAATATTTTTTCACAAAGTTTATAAAATAATATCACTTGTGCATAATACAGCAAAACCATGGGGTGCCCCAATGAATAAGAGAATTCCAAGAAGGTCGCTTACAACGTCCACACTGGCTACTATGGCCACGTGCAAGTATCCCTCCTTGGTAAAAGCATAATTTTTCACAAAGTTTAAAATAATATCACTTGTGTATAATACAACAAAAGCATGGGGTGCCCCAATGAATTATCCGCAATAAAAACACAAGAGGTCTGGGCAATGGTCGAAAATGATGGTTTTTTCTACTCCCGATTTGGGTTGGAGTTCGCCGGAAACCTCATAGGATTTCTTGTTGATGTGGCTTCAGTGGAAACTTGATGTAGTTTTCGTGAAACTACATCAAGTTTCCATTGAAACCGTATTAAGTTTTCATGGATACTACGTTAGGTTTCCTCGAGTGAAAATCTTGTAAGGTTTCCTTTATGGAAACTATACGTAGTTTACTTTTGGAAAAACTCTATAAGATTTTTGCTTTTTAAAATAAAATGAAAGAGTCTAGGCACGTGTGTAAGATCTTGTGGCACATTTGCAAGATTGTATGACAAAATGTAATCTACCCACATGTGTAAGATCTTATGGAAGATTGTGTTCCCAAATGCATTAATGGTGTCCTTTAGCGTGAGGAGTATGCCAACATTTTTTTTGAAACTGCATTAGGTTTCCAAAGAAACTCAAACTACATTAGGTTTCCAAAGACACTACATTAAGTCTCCCTTGATACTACATTAGGTTTCTCCTAAAGTGTGTAGTTTTACTTTGGATAGGAAACTTTATAAGGTTTTTATTTTGTAAAATAAAATGGAGGAGTGTAGGCACGCGTGTAAGATCTTGTGGCACATATGCAAGATTGTATGACAACATGCATTAAATGGTGCCCTCTTAGTATAAGGAGCACGCTAACATTTTGAATTTGAAGGGGAACCTTCGTGAACACACATTTGTCTTATAGATACTTGAACTTGTTTGTTTTCTCCATCTTCATTCAGAGCTCCTTGAGCATCCTTTGTTCATGCAAGTTACAACTTATTATCAATCGCATGATGGAGCTAGAGTTCAACTTGGAAGAGGATGAGGAACGTAAGTGATCCGTCTGATTCAGAGGATGATCCGTAAGAGGAACGTAAGAGGATGATCCGTCTGATTCAGATGAAAACGTAAGTGATTATGCTTTCGGGAATAGTGACGAAGATGCAGGTTTTGAGGGCTTTGTCAATGAAGAGCATGAAGGACACGAGAACCAGCAAACTGATCCCTCGAATGAGGAAAGCTACGTTGCATTATTTCCACCTATTCCTACAATTGCATCAGATGAAGGCTATGTTTTTACTGAGGTATCATACAATTTAATGGTCCATTGCATCATAAATTCTGTCCATCCTTCTAGCCAAGATGTGCTTGCAGCTGATCCAAACTAGGTTATATTCGTCAACAGGGAAAGGGTTTTTAGTTCTTGGTTCCCCTGTTTGGTTGAGCTTTCAAGATAAATTGCAAGTGGATACGCAAACACGTCTTCTCACTCGCATGACCTTTGGAAAATGGCTATTTATCCCACCATCATGGTTGTGGAAGCAAATCATCTTCAGAGCTCATGTTGAAGGGGGTCTGCGGCATTTGCCCATATGCCCTACTTTGGATAATATTAAAAAAACATGGCAGGTTGGGTCTAAGTTCCATGGCATTCTAGAAACTTATGTGAGACAATGCATAATAGCTTGTAAATGCAAGCTTCGGCATATAATGCCTTCAAGCAGGAAAGAGCTTTTCAATTACGAGGAAGAAGTACCTTGCCACTCTCTAGATAGCCGAGTGGAACAATTACAGGTAGAACACAGGGTAAGATTGATTCATCGACATACCAGGCAGTGGATGAATGATATGTCTTGTGTGGATTATATATGTCATCGCGGGGGAGATGCCGCAGGTGCGGGCTGCAATATGTAAGGCAAACAAGAAGGAGCTTGGATTTCGTCTTCATACAGTGATGCCAATCAATCCAAGCAAGGATGATACTATTTGTGCTCAAATTTACATCCGTGTTGGGCATGATGGACATAATCCACGGTCAGAGGAAGATGAATGGTCCCGTCCTTTGCATCCCTCCATTCTGGAAGAGGCAGCCAACATGCTAGTGGACACAACAGACTTCCAAGCAGACTGGGGTAACATGAATGAGAGAGGGAAGTTGCATACCACTTGCGATTAAACAGTACGTGCAGTTTTCTCTAGTGCATTCATGAAATCTAGGATCTTATTTTATGAAAGGTTTAGGTACACAACATTTGCTCTATATGTGCAGGAGCACTCTTTGGTTCCGATTGGGATAGGGTGGAGAGTGGAATGGATGCCTGAATGCAATCTGGAAAGGTTATATACCACCAACCTTATGCTCCTGCTCAAGATATGCGGCCTTGGATCATAGTAATCCAGGACCAATGGATGTTAGAGCAGGATACGATGTATAGCACTAATGGGGGTTGGACCATGGATTCAACGTTTAGGACAAATATGTATGGATGTCCACTTTTTGCTGCACATGTCCCTAATCGCAACGGCAATGGTGTGCCTATATTCTTCATGATGTGCACCATAATACCTGGTGAGCATCATGAGAGGATAGCACTGCGAGTGGCTCTACGCATGGTCCTTACCCGCATGGGCAGTGTTCGACCCAGATCAATTACAATAGAGCTTGACAATGTAGAGCGAGAAGCTCTTGATGATGTTATTACGGAAGATCCACACTGCTGGCTAGGAGAGACACAGGTATCTTGCGTATATATAGGATTACTCCACTTTATTCTAATTCTGATGATGTTGTATTACCTCCCGGCTCCTCTCAGAAGCCCATGCACGTAGGGGTACAAAGACCTGACTCATATAAAATGCTCCTCGATATGTCTGTAGTAGGATCCCATGTCCAGCAGCTCTATCAAATACCCATCCATCTGGTGATAATTGTGCCCAATCCCGTGCTGATGGGGGGTACGGTGTAACTACTCCTGCTATCTCCATATGTTGACCGTCTTCCTCTACCTGCTCAAAATCACCTCTACCTCTGCCTCTAGCTCTAGCTCTACCTCGACTCCTGCCTCTGCCCCTCCCTACATAAGAAAAGCTTAAAATACAGAAAAAATGTTTCGAAATCTGCCTTTGATGCCCAGGTCTCTGAAGAAAAGCTTAAAATACAGAAAAAAATGTTTCGAACTCTGCATCTGATGCCGACTCCTCAAATGGATCGATACCAAGTTCAGAGAAAGCGAGCCCACCTGGTTCGCATGGAGGACTTCTAACAGGGGACCGTCCAGTAGCTCTTCCAGCAGTTGCGTCAGGCTTTTTTCTTGGAGAAGATATTGGATTTCAAAACCTTATTACAGTGGTCAGGGATACAATCAAAGATTCGTTACAGGATGTTATTCATGCTTCAATCCAAGAAGCAGTGCGAACAGCCTTAAGTGACCTGAGAGGTATCATAGCAGCTGAATTACATAATGAATTAACAAAATTTTGGGCAGAATTTGAACAATACAAGTCTGAAGTTAATTTGCAGTTGCAGCAAATTCAAACAGTAAATAGTAATCCAACAGAGATCGATGCAAACCCTTTGCCAGTCAGCGATGCTGGTTCTAGCTCTATTATAGATAATAAAAAACAGTTAGATGGTTCTTATCTGAGCATATGAACATACATGAAAATGGGATTGCTGAAGCCTTCAGAGTAGGCAAAAGAGGGAACTGGGACCGTCACATAGTAGTTAAGTTCTTGATAGGGGTTTTCGATCAGAAATTCTCAAAAAAAGGCAAATGTTGAAAAAGCAAAAAGTATGAATCAATGAGGATTTCACGAAAGATCAATTCCAGGAACACAAAAACCAACTGCAAAAACTAAAAGAGGCTAGGCAGCAAGGCAAGAAAACAGTTTGGCAAAAGGGGAAAGTGGTAGTGCAGGAAGATGAAAAAGATGTTAAATAGGGAAGTGGGACCATCAGGGCTGGAGCGTGGAACATCAACACATTGAATCTAAGTGATGTGGATACAATGGCTGATGTTCTCGTACTGTTAGATATGGTCTTTTTATTAGAAACAGGGGAACATGAAAGGCGTGGGTTGCCTGAGCTTCAAGGATTATACTTATTAGTTCAGTATGGAATACAAAAGGATGGAGGAGAAAAGCACAATTTCATTATTTTTGTACAAAACCTGAATTTATGGACCATTTTTTGGAGACCTACTTCAATAACAATTTTTCCCACACTAACAAGCATCACCACCCCAGTGTCGCATATGCTTCAAAGAATCCGCACCGAATCTTGATAGTGTTGGGGATCTTCTTCCTGTTCGATGGAGACCAAGCAAAGTCGATTGTCTCCAACTCAATGCGATCACTAGCAGTAGTTGGCCTCCATCTTTTCTTCCAACAGCCATAATTGGCCGGTACACCTGGTTCCTTACGGGACAAAGGCTCCCACCAAGTGACCTGCAGACTGCCTCAAAGTTCTCCTTCTTATCATCCATTTGGGGCTCCTCCGCGGGCATACCCTACCCATGTGGGACACAACACGCCATCGACGCGCCATAATGAACATACCTTTCTTCACGCCCTTGAATGGATTGAATTCGTATGGGTTTATCCTTCAATGGTCCCATCGCATGGAGGAGCGATGCTTGCAATTGGTCATGCGGTATCGCGCAACCATTTCTCGAAGTCGAACTCCTTCTTGCCCGGTGCATGGCCGAAGTCCTCATAACTCCCTTCCGTGCACGAAATCTTCCCTAGCTCCTCGTAAAAAGACCCATCCAATACTCAATGGTAGCCGTGAATTGTGCGGAATAGTTGGTCGCTTCCGGGTGCCCTTCTTGCTTGTGGATATTGCAACCCAATGAAGGATGTGCTTGTGGATGCTGCTTTCAGAATCGCCAAGGTCCTTAATGTTGCCTTTGGTTTAAGCGCCTTGGGTGTTCCTACAGCATCATGGGCTTCCCGCTGCTTCCCCTTCCTTCCACATTTTTATACCGCCGTGAGGCAGCCAATCCAAGAAGCAAGGACGGGTTTTGTAATACATGACAAAGCCACTCTCCATTCATTGCAAATTTGAATGTCGTGGGGTGGTGTGGCCAATCAATCTATCATCGCCATCGGTATGTACCCTTCTATAAACCCCTTCCAATCTGCACTTTATCAACAACGATGGTACAGGTGCATTTAGATTGCATGTGTGGAACTCATATAACAATTCGCATGGTCAGCACCTCGCCTTCTTTAGAGTGGAGGAGAAGTTGCCAAACATAGCATCAATGTCTTCATGTGTATGTCCAGCATCATGAAACCCAACTCTATCTCCTCGAACACACCAAGATATACTAGGTATGAAAGATACGAGAAAAACATACCTGTTTTTGTTTTGACCAAGCATTGTCCAGCCTTGCAAACAATGTTCTGGGAGGGGCTTGAAAGAAGGTCCTTCTCGCAAGGCAAGCTTGCAGGGATGTTGCTATTGGTGAGTGCCAATTTCGATTTGAGTGCCGCATTATTACGCAAGGAAGTCACCCAAGCTGGAGCTGATGTTTCCGGCATTGAAAGATGGCCTCCAGGATACTCATGAACCATCTCAAGCCTTCTCAAGATGCTATTCAAAGAACCCACATGGAAGTTCGAGTCGTCCGCCATAGATCCAAAGCAAAGTTTCCATAGCTTCCTCTCCCATGACCATGAGTAAGAGCACCACAATGATGTTTTCGGTTTATCCAGCCTCCAAAGTGACTTCACCGATTGCTGCAATTTTGGAATCATTGTCTTAGCCTGGTCCATCTTATCATGAATTATACAAACATAGTCTTTGGGATGCCTATGGGACAATAATCTCCACGACCAATACCGGGTACGCGACAAGAGGCTTGCTCCAACCTCAGGTGCTCTTCTCTCGTCATGCAATATCCGCTCTTTTCCGCCTCATCCTTTGTCTTCAATGTAGTTTCGCTGCGAATGACCTCGCATGTATCACATTTAGAGAACGGAATTTTTTGGCGACATCGACATCCATAAAGCTCCTTTTCCAAGTTCTATGAAATCCGGGCGAGACTTTCTTGCCCGCCGCCATAACTTCTACATTCACCTCTTCGAGGATGCTTGTTTTGTAAACATTGCGTGCAACTTCCTAATGTTTTCCCGGATGCCATCTTCATTCCTCCGACTACGGTGAGGCAAGGATTCGCAATTCTCCCTTACAAACAAGGAGAAAACAGCCTCGGATGCTAAGGTGGATGCACGAGGCTTCATATCGCGCCATAGCCTCGTGCTTCGCTTTTATGAGCACCCTCGATGTATTGTGCTTTCCATTTCAGATACCCCGACTTTGAGATTCCTGTGCCAAGGTACCAGTGCTCTTCACATACCGGCCTCCCATGCAACACCAAACGTTCCACTCGACGGCCTTTCATGTTGTTCCCAAGCATGTCATACACAAATGTCACCCTGTCGCTAGACTTCATTGCATAGAACTCCTTGCGCATGTCGATGACCTGATTCTGTGAGAACTTTGCACAACATCCGTGGTTTGCAACACAATGTCGCCGATATTTCAAAACAGCCTCCCTAGAGCTAAAGGCGCTCAATCTTCGGCCAAGTTTCAATACCCGCCACGCCTGTCGGGAGTGGAAAGTGTACTTGGCGCTCTCGAAATTTGATGCTTCTCAATAACAGAGCTGCCTTGACTTGACGGAGTATCCGCTGTTCTCGGTTGGCTTGGCGTGACAAGATCTCGCATTACACCTTCACACCATCCACCGTAAATATATTCAAGATTTCCACCTTACAAGCATACCTGCTTTGGTACCAAAACAAGCTTGACAACGGAAATTCACTTCAGCAGAATTGGGTAACCTTCCACAATTGTCACCCAATGCATTTCAATCCTAAGAACCGGGTCGATATATCGCATCATCCGGGCTCAGAAGGATATGAACCCCTTTCCCGCTGGAATGGAGTCGCAAGAGTGCCATATTTCACGCCCTTCTCCAAAGAATGTGTATCCTGCTTCGGGGATAGGTTCCATAGTAGATTCCACTGCTTTTTGGAGGTGGACCCGACATCCTCTACATTGATTCACGACGCCTTCCTCTCTCCAAAGAATGAAGGATCCTTTGGCTTCTCCTATAGTTTCTCGTGATCCGAGGGGCCATGGAAGGGCGTGGCACTCCTCAAAAACCTCTTGAACACCCACACTTACAGCCCCAATGATGGTTCTGAAATGGCACTGCTTCGAGTCTCCAGCAAATCCTTTGGCAATGGGACGACCATCCTTGAAGATGTACACTTCCTGCAGAAGAGAGTTGTCAAAAAATGGTGCCAGACTATTTAGAGAAGAAATGTATACCTCCCCGACATCGCCCGTCGAAATTGGGCGACGCCTGCATTGGTTTTCAAACATCGCTACCGGGCTATTGGGAAAGTAAACATGGCACCAATTTACATGGCAAATGTACCAAATTTGGATTCCAAAGACAACGCAAAGCACAATCGCCACAAGAAATTGGGCGCTCGTCCAGATTGGTTTTCAAACATCGCGCTTGGGGCTATTGGGAAAAGTAAACTGGGCGCCCGCCCAATTTACATGGCAAATGTACCAGCTTTGGATTCCAGCACAACGGGCAAAGCACACTGGCCGCAGTAAATTGGGCGCTCGCCCAATTTGTCCCACTTCCTGCACGTGAGAATATATCATGTGTCACCCGAATTGGATGCCCTGCACGTGGTGGTGGTCGAAGTAAAGTGGGCGGCCGCCCAGTTTGTATTCCAAAGAAATGTGCCAGCCTTTGATTCCAAAGACAATGGCCAAAGCACATCGGGTTACAAAGAATTGGGCCCGCCCAATTTGTCCCATTTCCTGCACGTGAGAAGACATCATGGGTCACCCGAAATGGATGCCCTGTGGAAGGAATACATGACCACACAATGTTCGGGTTGTCGCGCACAATTAGACCAGTTGTTTCTATAGGGCTACACAAAAATGGTTGGCTACACAAAACGGCTACTTGGCTCCCAAAGAGTCGACCTTCATTTGTATGAGAACTTGCATGGATCCCCGAAGATGTAATCATAAAAGGATTGAATTGGCAGGCCATGCAGAGGCAGATTGTTTAAGGCAGACTCTTCAGTCTAACAGCTAGTAAGGATAGGACAGAAATTGAAATACAGGTGCTCATGTCAGTAAAAAACATCTTCCAAAAAATGTTTCATAAGTTGTGACTTGATTTGAAACTAGAGAAACAATGCCAAAATCACAGATCTACCATATTTAAGAAAAATTACCTTGGGAGTCACTTGCTCCATTTAAGTTCTCGGATATACTTGGGTAGGCGCTGAAGAGAGAAGGTTTCAAAAACAGAACGCAATAAACATAAATGGGGGGAACTCGAGATCTGAATTTGAATTTATATGGAAATTCAAATTTGGAATTCAAATTCTCCCCCCCCATTTGCATGCATTTAATGCCCGCAAACTTCATTGATGTTATTTTTGGGACACGTGCGCGATGTCATTATATCTAGCGCACGTGTGTATTTTCAAATACTTTGAAATTTCAAATTTGAATTGTGGACCCCCGGCGGGACAACACCCCTTTATTACTTTCAAACACGGCTTGCCATGTGGCGCCCACGTATTGGTGGAGTCCGGATTGCCAGGTGGCGTCTATGATTCCGCTCATTAATAACGGCGCCTGCCCATTATTTATGGACTACAACGGTCCATTATAAAGGAATTTGACACTTGTCCTCATACGGTGCAAACCTCGGTGCATGCCCGCCTTTATATAAGTATAGTTTATTCCGAATGACGATTTTTAATAAATCAACTTCCGCCGGAAACAAAGCGCCGTTGTCACCATATCTTAGGACAAGGCGCTTTCCACATCTTCACGACACACTTTCCGATGGATAGTCGTTCCCACGAAAAGGAAGCAAAGGTAATGCTTCCATCACTGCCGGGTTCCTGTCACTGTCGATGTATTCTTTAATAATACTTCCGAGGACACTGTTTTTATTTATTCTGTCCAAACACCTATTCTATCTTCCTCTTCATTCGGTCTGCATACGCTTATTTCCTTCTAATGAACTGCTCATACAAGAACTTTGTCTCATGCCATACGCTTATTTCCTCGTATAATGAACTGCTTTTTCCTTCTAATCCCTCTCTATTCTTTCCTTCTCATCCACCTACTCAACTATTTGAGCAGGTCGTGTGCCACCTCCATAGTCGTTGGTTTCAACATGTAATGTGCCTGATAGTCCATCCACCTAACCTAACAGGTGTTTTGGTAGTTAGCCGAAATCTCATCTCTCTTCCCGCTCTGCAAAACGGGCGCCTGCCCTATTTGACACAAATCTTAGCGGTCACGATCCTCGAGAGGTTAGTGGCAGATTTTCATTGTGAAATTGGCTGACGCCCACCCTCACAATGACATGCCTTTCCCCCCCCCCTCAACCATTCCAATGTACTTCAAGACAACTACAGCCGCTGCTCAAATCGCTAGAACTGTGTTTTGGTAGTTAGTCAAGATCTCACCTTTCTTCCCGCTTCACAAAAACGGGCGCCGCCTCTATTTGACACAAAATTTAGCTGGTCACGATCCTCGTGAGGTTAGTGGCAGATTTTATTGTGAAATTGGGCGACGCCCAATTTTTGACATGCCTTTCCTCGCCGCCCCTCAACCATTCCAATTGTATGCCCATGGGTTCTTGGACATCTTCCGCCTTTTTTTCAAATTGGGCACCAATTTACTATAAAACTGTCAGTCAAATTATACTTCATGGTACTTTCAGTAAGCAGTACTTATTTCTTGTTTGATGCAATGCAGGAGCAATGGCAAGAACAAAACAGACTGCTCGCATGCCCGGCTATGGTCCTGGGATACCGCAGGCTATTGTCGCCGCGAAGAGACGTAATCAGAATGTACATTCCAAGGGATTGAAGTAGTTCCAGAGGAAATCACTTCGTTGCTGACCAATACACGTGGTGCATTGAAATAGGAAACGGAATCCTAAGTCGAAAGCACAAACCATCTCAAGGATTTATGTCTATACTTTGCCGTGCCAGGAACAAAAAAGACAAGCAATGATGGGATAGCAATTGATATGCTGGTAAGCGCAGAAGTACCCGGCGAGTTAGAAGTTTACGTGGAGGACGTATTGGACAAGTGCTTCCGTGCATTCAGACTGCCACTTGCCAATTATGACCCCCAACTCATGTCGCCAGCATTACCGAAAATCAAAACTCCCTAAGGCCAAGAAAGGGTTGGCAGCTCGACTCATAACGAGAGCTTGGAAAGATCCGGGATTAGGAAGCGGGAGATGTTATAGACGGCTTCTACACAAGCCAAAGCAAAGGATTCTTGATCACAAGCGCACCAGGTCGAAGGGGCTTGTATACGTAATATCATGGGAAGGCCCAGCCAAAAGTGTACGACACGGCCGGTTGAGGTCTCGATATGGAGTTCAAAAGGGGAGAAGCGTAAAAAAGTGCGTAAAAGTCTAAGCACGAAAGCGCTTGACAAGGTCACCAAGGCAAAGAAGAAGAGATCATCTTTGACATCAAACCCCAAAGACGGAGACGCCAACCAGTGCTTCTTGGAGGTATGGAAAAAAGACCAAGACACTCTAATCCGAAAGCAATAGTGCAGAGAATCTTCTCAACATTCTCACGATCTTCGCTTGATCAAGAAAAAAAAGAGCGTAAGAACAAGTAGGCACCTCCTCTAAGAAACCAAGACGCCCCACTCGCCCGAGTCCATCCGGGACAAGCGAGGACAAATAAACACATAGCGATAGTGAAGAAGGGGATCATTGCCAATGGTACAATATACACGTTTCACCGGGAGTTAACACAGAAAGTAGGCGGAATTATCTCGTAGAGCCATGTTGAGCATCAAGCATAGGGAGAGGATTTATCCACTTGGTGTTGGGTTCGAAATTGACGTCGACATATTCAAGATGCATCAAGCCCCTGCAAACATGACTTGCAGGGTCATCAGTGCAGAACATGTGGATACCCTTTACGAATCTTTCATAACTATGCGATGCATCCACCATGTGCGCATGTCGCTCCATTTGACCCGGCCGACGTATGCGCTATTAAATGGAAGAGAGAAAGTGATTTGGACAACGCGAATTCTCGGATCGTGAATGGAAATCACACTACACCGCTGCTCAAATCCTTGTGAACCAGGCTTTGGAATGGCCCCCAGAGAGGAAGCATTTGAAAGATTTGATTTTTTTCTTTTATGCAAAGAGAAAGTGTCGTGTACTGGCTGGAAACCTAACTCCAACGGAATATGTTAAGGTCAGCCAGGAAACAAATGATATCATAGTGAAGACAATCCATGCAGCTGTCTTTTTCGAGGAGGTTCAAAGAACTTCGCAATCGCTGGGAACCGATGGCAAGTCAAGAAAGGAAAGCGTGGTCAGTCAACCGAAGGGGCTTACTCGGTAAGTTATCTCCCCATTGAGCTGCTCCATGCAATCCAAATCCGGCGCCCGCCCAATTTCAGCAAAATCGGGCGGGCGCCCAATTTCACCCAGGCATTGTTCTTTGAATAGGGCGGGCGCCCAATTTCACTCCAAATACGGCGCACGCCCAATTTGATACCCTTAATGATCGTCCATATTGTATTTTCGTCCAGATCTTTTGTCGTCTCAACTTATCTTACAGTATCTTTTCTTTTGCGTGAATGGCTAGCTATAGCAAAAATGCACTCAAGAATAAGAGCATGCGAGACTACGATTACTTCGCCTATCTCGACGAAGAAAGTTGGAATATGTGCACTCGTGGGCTCAACCGCTTTTACGAGGACGAAATGAAGGATGAGAATGGCGGCATGTAATTGAAGTCAAAGATCGCCCGAGGATGTTCACAAACAATTTTGTCGGCCACATCAAGTCTATGCATCCCATGGACTTGCAAAGATTAATGAGAGAGATCATGGCGTGCACCACGCTCATCAAGGCCACTAAGGCTTATAAAGGAAGACGGTCATGAAGACAAGAGCGCAAGAACTAAGGAAAATTGGCATTGTTGAGCGCGGCATTACTGAAATATCTAAGAGAGGTGAAGAAGTTAAAAGTCGAAAATATGGATGAAGTCGACGCCCATCCCATATTCACAGAGAACCTCATGCCCGATGTTTGCAAACAAAGGTCGCTGATTGGACAGAGAGTCGGAAAGAAGCCGAGAAGGAAAATCTCCCGTAGACTCTAATTACAAAGGTCAACGAATACCTCCGTGGACCGCTTGAAGAGGGTTCGGCGGCTTTCAAATGCCCGACCGCCACCCACTAGGGATGTGTGTTAATGTCGTGAATACGCCAAAGACGCCTAGTTGGATGTGACTTCGTGAACATTAAGAAATGGCCTCGGAGAAGAGTATCGTAAATTCATGGATCGATTAGTATCCTAACGGACCAGCCAGCTTATATCGATAACGATATTCATCAGCCCGAGAGATTTGAATGATTGCTTGGCAAAGAATGAAAACAATAGATGGTGGTAGTCGGGTGTGGATTGGAGCCTACAGGATCCAAAAGCAAAGTCGATCTAAAAGCAAAGTTCGTGAGCTTCGTGAGTGTAGTCCTTGTCATGTACGCGGGGCGAGACCAAGCGGCAGCCCCCGTGACTTGATGACTTGAATCTATGCTTTACGTGAGAGTGACCATCCACAAATACATTCGAAATTTCCGACCACCTTAAGGAGACTGGAGGACATCGAGAAGAAGTTGCCGACGAGGAGTGCTCCGCAGTAATACTTCTCAAATAGGGCGGTCGCCTAATTTATGTTTCTTTTGTCGACATAGCTTCTCTTCAACAGTATTGGTTGTATCGTCCTTGGGGTGATAAGACCGCAAATGGGTGGGTCTCGACCTCTCGCTCCCAATCAACTACAAGCCAAGACCCGCACGCATTTGGTCCGCGAACTAATGATGGAGGGTTGCGCCGTTCTTGATTTCTTTTTCTCGAGGTTCCTTCATGCAGCGGCTTATGCGGAAGGATACAAAGCAACTTCCTTCGAGGTGGACGAGAACCTCGGCAATGAAGCTAAAGTACAGATCTTCGATCAACTAGAAGTTATGTTGGACAAAAATAAATCGATGGCCCGGCGGAGACAAAAATTGCGAGGGGCAAGAAGAAGAAATCAAGTTCCAAGCTCAGACAGCTAGACTTGAATCCCCTCGTTAGCAAATCCATTCTCTCCTCGACAAGCCAGAATTGCAGTCCACTCTCCTACCGAGTAAGGATTCCCTTCGAGATCAAATTAAGAAGGCTGCAGAATAGGAAGTAAGGATCTTTCCATGTTCAATGAAAAAAGGATAGAATTAATATGTCGGGCAGGTACCCAAGTTGTGAACACTCAGATGTCGCTGAGGCTACCTCGAAATTCAATGACATAGTGGACAACGAAATGAGGAATCCTTCAAGGACACACCTCAAAGTCAACGGACGAGGAGCCGATAAAGAGGAACATCAAGAGGAAGAACAAAGGGAGGTAGGCAATACATGATGTAGATAAGGAGACCGGTCCGTAGACACAATCGAGGGAGGGACAGTGAACAAGGTGCCACGCGAAAGCAATGAAGAATTCATTAACGGGATGGAAGCTATAAAGCAAGCCGCCCAGAACAACAACAGGGATGAACGTCTCGACGCCGGCAACACCGAAGAGAACCCCCGCACCGTGAAAAGAGCTTGAGCTTATGAGAAGTTGCCGAAATTGGGCGGGCGCCAATTTCAGCAAATCCGATCCTTCAATCACTATCCTATCCCGTAATTTTGTATGGAAGATGAAATTTATAATCTCGGATCTTGTAATCATTAAATTATGAAATACAAACTTTTCTTGTGATGCTCTTCATTCTATTGAAATTCATTTGTTGTATTGTAATTGTTGTATTGAACGTTCGACAAAATTGGGCTACCCAATTTCTCTTCGCTATACATGTTCCCACTTAGAAATTGGGCGCGGCGCCCAATTTTAACCCCGACGCGGAAGTCGATGAAGTGCGTAAGAAGTGGAGGTGCGCACCAACGATTTTACAAACTATTCAGTTCAAACATGAAGTAAAATTTACTATGCTTATACATCCTTACATATTTCAAATTGCTTGAAACATTATATCCTTATTGCAGTACCCAAGTTTATCGATGAGAAGAAGATGGCAAGTAATGATCTAGGGGGACTCTTCCGAGTCATTCTCACCACCACCCCCAAAGGATCTTTTCTATCATGTACATTTGATGCTCTCTATTCCATATCGATGGATGATAACATCGGGGATCAGATAATGGCGAGGATTGAGACTCACAAAGGGTCATCCAATCTTCCATGGCTATTTCTCGCCATTTCGACACCGCTTGAAGTTTTCGTGATTCATCTTGCACGAATGGAATCACGCTCAGACCAACGGAGGCCACATGGTTAGACAGGCCAAATTTGTTGGCCAACATTGGTTTGATATATATTTATACCAACCAAAATTATTGTTGGTATTATACACAATAATTATTGGATATACTTACCAGTCGTATGTACGCCCAATAATGTTACTACAGTGCTTCATCAATAATTACTTGGCTATAAGTATTGCCGCATTCGATTGCATAGCACAGCCCTTTGCAATGTCTCGCCGCCCTGCTAGAGTTCTTCAGAGGTCCCAATTGCCTCCACCTCCAGAGCATTTGGACACCCTCACTTGCCTCATGACTTTCGACGACCTTCATGCATGCATTATCAAAGGGATCACCCTTGATACCTGGCTGCATGGTATAGCTACTGGTCGACCGAAAGACTCCCCCGGCGAGTACCATGTTACTATCCATATTGTTTGGGTTCCGGAGCGCGACGCTTATGAGATTGACAAAATCACCAATAATTACAATCTATGAGATGTATTTCATAAGTTCATAAGAATTTATATCTGAAATGACTGTTATAGGTAGCATCCACACTTGGTCGCATAGTTTTCGAGTTGGATTAATTATATTGTGACAGTCTGTATTTGTATTTTCTCGCAAGTCTAACGAAATTGGGCGGCCGCCCTATTTCCTTTGGAGGCTAGTATTAAACTTTGTTCAGACCCACAATGAGGGCAAATTGGGCGGGCGCCCAATTTGCACAAAACAAAATGGTGTCTAGGGATTGTGGCCTATGCTCCATCATAAAAATAGATAGAACCGGTTCCATTCATTAAGAAATGCATTACATAGATGTCATACACATATTATAAAACGAAATAAAACAACATGCCTCGACATAGGTAGTTCGACAAAAACAGAATACAAAGTAGAAAATATCAGGGTGCCAGTTTTCAGTCAATGGCTAGTTCGACTTGAATAAGATCACCCTGATCGAACTCATCAATGTAATTTCTGCTATACAGGTCCAGCCATTCATCCAATTCAAGGATCGAGTGAGGAGTGTTGACAATGAGCTTGGTTACCAAATCTTCACGCTGCCTTTTCTCCTTTTTATAAAGCTTCTTAAATAATGGTCTGAATGAGTTGTGCAGCCAAACATCCTCTAATTTGAGTAGCCTCTTCGTGGCCTCTCCCACAGAGACAAGTCGTTTCAATGATATCAGGGAAGCTTCCAACTCCACCCTAGTGAGTTGATAATTGTTGTCCTTTAACAACTCATCCCCACGGAGGAGCTTCATGACCTGCCCACTGATTTCGTTTCTTCCATTCTGATTTATCTCATTCTGCACCTCAACCTGCAATTGATTCGCGTGGGCTAAGATCTGCTCACTGATATGGGACTGCATTTCAGTCATTGTGAATCCATACCGACGCCTCGTTTCAACCATTCTCACTGCTTCGTTATGAATCTATGCTGCACAGATTTGCAAAACAAAGCCTCACTAGCAACACCTCACACACAGGACGCGCTTTTCCTTGACCGCGAGTTGGGCGGGCTTGTCCTTGGCTTAATAGAAAAAGCTTCTGCCATATCACCTACCAGCACGTTCCCCGAAAAATTCCGTCCTTCTATTTAAAAAACCATCATATTTTAGAAATTTGACTCAATT
Source organism: Isoetes taiwanensis (assembly GCA_021234155.1). Lineage (NCBI taxonomy): Eukaryota > Viridiplantae > Streptophyta > Lycopodiopsida > Isoetales > Isoetaceae > Isoetes > Isoetes taiwanensis. Next base: position 2,436,880 of record JAJEKV010000118.1, on the reverse strand, counting down.
TCGGAGACGTATGGACTCAGGGAAAGTCCATAAATAATGAAACAGTGCTTAGAAAGGGATATGGCGACATTGCTTGCTATATTTTAGCTAAGGTAATAAAAGAATCTAAACAGACAATTTGGGTTGAAATTCCAGGCAGGAAAAAATCATTGTTCATTGCTGGCTGTTAATTCCCTCCTCGAGAGTCTCCTACATATGACATAGGTGAGTTGGATAGAGACGATCCGTTTAATTATCTAGAGCAAGATATAGTTAAGTTGTCTCAGAAAGGGGATGTTTTGTTGATGGGGGATTTTAATGGGCGCACTGCAAATAAACAAGCTGCTATTAGAGGTGACCATGGTAATGCTATATGGGCAGAAATGCTGGATGATGATGAGCTGAAGGCTAGTGGATGGTTTAGAGAGTCTCTAGACTCTGAGCGTTGAGCTAACCCTCAGGGTCATCATCTGTTGAGTTTGTGTAGTGGCCTTGATCTCCTTGTATACAATGGTACTAGAAAATTTCCTGGAACAGGTGCCCGTACATGCAGAGATGCAAGTGTGGTGGACTATGTTATAGCCAGCGCGGAGTTTGCATCAGAAGTAAGAAATTTCCATGTTGGAGAATTGCGCTTAGAATCTGATCATGTTCCTCTGTTCCTTGAAATATACACCAAAGGGCACCCCATACACATTCAAAAAAATGCCATCAAAAAAGGTACGTACGCATATGCATAAAGCCCATATTTATTAGCAATTTCGTGAAAATCAAATAGATATGGTGCATTGGCCTTGTGGTGCTACTGAGATGAGTGATGTACTTTCCTCAGTATTAGTAAAATGTACTGAGCAGTGTTTCCTATCAAAGAGAAAACTCAAAGGTTTACCTTGCAATGGATGGTTCGATGCTGAATGCAAACTCAAGAGGGAGCAATATAAACAGGTAAAATCTAAACAATGCAAGAATGAGTACATGAAGCTAATTAAGCAAAAAAAGTATGTTTTTCTCAAAAAGAATCAGGAGGATATGGTAGCAGAGTTAATTGCTGACCCCAGGAGGTTTTGGACAAGCCTGGGCTGGGAGTTATTGACCTCATGCGTCACATACGAAAGTTATATTTTATGCCACAGGTTGGGAAAGTACAACGAGATACATGCGGGTCTAACATCTTAATGGTAAAACAGGTGATGCACATGGACTGATGGCCGAAATGCTTAAACGGGCTGGCAACAAGATTTCTGTGGTACTTGCTAATTTATTAAATGCAGTGTTGCGTTAAGGATTCCCCCTGACCTGGCAAATAAATAGAGTAACTCCTTTGCATAAATCTGGGGATGTAGCAGATACTAGTAATTACAGGATGATAATGGTTAGCAGCCTTTACTCTAAATTGTTTGCCACTCTCTTTGGAGCACAAAATCGATGGCGGGCGAGGAACACCAAGTTAGGGCCGGGGCAAGGCAGCCGGGGAGGAATAAGTCTACCATTGATCACTTGGTCACATTCAGATGCATCATGGACTCTATTAAAGGTACTAAAAAGCCTATGTGTGCTGTTTTTGTTGATTTTACAAAAGCTTTTGATATAGTCCAAAGGGAGTTTTTATGGCAAAGAATGGAATATCTTGGTGTACCATCTGAATTTCAGGCAGCAGTTAAAATATTGTATGAAAGGGTTTTCGTGCAACTATCTTTCCCGATCCGAGCAATGTTCTGACTTAGTGGAGAGTACTATTGGTGTCAAGCAAGGCTGTCTGCTTTCTCCAGCATTATTTGGCTTGTTTATAGATGAGCTGAAGAGCTGGGCCCAATAATTTGGTGGCGATGAGGTTGCATTATCTGGATATATAGTCCTGCTTCTCTTATATGCAGATGATATAGTATTGCTTTCACGGAGCGCTCAGGGGATGCAAAAATATTTGGATATGCTATCCTCTTTTTGTGACACCAAAGGAATGGTGGTAAACATGGCCAAAACCAAAGTTGTAATATTTGGTGCAAACAAAGTTGATAAGTATAAGTTCTTTTATAAAGGAGATATGATAGACATTGTTGATAACTACAAGTATCTCGGTTTAGTAGTGGACAAGAGCCCGAGTTGGAATACAACAGTTGAGCAAAGGGGGAATGGTGGGTTGAAAGCATTTTACTCCATGCAAAGGAAATGCCATAAAGCTGAATTGTGGAGTTTCAGCCTGAATTGTGGTTGTTTGACGCTCTGGTGGTATCTGTAGTTCTGTATGGTTGTGAAGTGTGGGACCTGGACTTTCCTTAGATTCCTGGAAGAAAGTAGAAAAGGTACAAAAAAAATTCTTTCATGCTGAACTGGGGGCTAAGATGCAAACGCCCTACCATTAACATTATTAACATAAACCATTGCATTTCACACATTTAAATTAAAATCCCCCTTAAACCCCCTTTGGTTTGGGTACATATTCACACGGGGGGTTACTCCGGGCAACGAGAGCTGTCGGATGGGCATATTTGCCCTTTATTCCAAGATCTGGACCGTACATAGCAATCCTCGTTTGTGGGGTATGCATGTATAAGTTTAAGTATACTGTATATTAAAGTTTACAAAATACTATAAGGTTTGAGAGAATGTACTTAATAGTGTTAATTTTGTACATGTATTGTAAATATATTTTTGGGGCTCTCGCTGCCCTACGTAACCCCCCGTGTGAATATGCACCCAAACCAAAGGGGGTTTAAGGGGGATTTTAATTTAAATGTGTGAAATGCAATGGTTTATGTTAATAATGTTAATGGTAGTTGTGTGTTGATTGTTATATTAAAAAAAATTTTGGGCCCTTCGGGCCCTAACTAAAGCATAGGTAAACTTTATGGGTCTAAACATTAATCGCATCGATCTGAGACATCGGATCGCCATTCTAGAATGGGACGAGCATGCATGTCTTGCATGCATGCGGGCGGCGCATGCCCGTTTTGGTTGGGAGTTTGCTATTTCAGGCGCGTTTCTGCATCCACGTCTCATCGGCGCTTCCTCTTCTCTCAGCAGTACCTTATTCTCTTTGAATTGTTTCCAGGCAGGGGAGGGGCTTCTTCCTGCCTGGTTTAGCCAATTTGGCATTTCTTTCATGCTATCCTGTTCCGGCCTTGGCCTTCGGCCTGTGACCTTCTTCCTCGATCCTAGTTTGTAAGGAAGTTCTCTGGTAGTCGGGCGGTTTGTTGGTTTCTTGCGAGTCCCATTCTAGAATCGCATCGATCTGAGACATCGGATCGCCATTCTAGAATGGGACGAGCATGCATGTCTTTGCATGCATCTTGCGGCGCGGCGATGCCCGCTTTGGTTGGGAGTTCGCTATTTCAGGCGCGTTTCTGCATCCACGTCTCATCGGCGCTTCCTCTTCTCTCAGCAGTACCTTATTCTCTTTGAACCCTCCCTCCCCTCCTTCTTTGTTTATTGTATTTTGCACAATTCTCTGTTTATCATGTTTTTCCACCCGCTGGGTGATGCTTTTTTCCACCCGCTGGGTGATGCTATTCTCTGGTATGTTTGTGTTGTCTCGTTTGTTGTGTTGGTGATGTGTGGTCTGGGTTGGCGGCGGCATGCGCTTCGACTTCTCCATGCGGGGTTTTGGGGCGATTTCTATGCCTTACGTTTGTCTAAGCCCCTTGCGAAGGGCTTATCACTAGGGTTTTCCTCGAAAACCGAAGGGCGGGTTTTTTAATCCCCGTGATAAGCTTCGGCGGTACATCAGCCACTCATCTATTAGCATTGTATTTTTTGGGGTCCAAGTGATATAATTGGATTTCCCTTTATTTTTCGTGGGTAGTTCGCATGTGTGCGGCTACCCACTGTCCACCATTGTAGAATAATTACTAAAACGCACAATAACATCAAGACAAACAAATCATTTCCATTGCATACCAAGAGCCGCTGAAATATACGCAAACAAACTGTTATAAAATGGGCAAAAACAACAATAACATCATAAGGTTTACTGAAGGGGGGCCATGACGCCCAATATGAAGCCAGTACCACTTAGAGAACATGATCGAGGCTGCCTCTTTTTAAAAAGGCCAGACCACATTTTCTGGATGGAAACTCTCTGGCAGAACTCTGGAATAGATGATGTCCTGCTTGAAGGTTCTCATGTTTACTATAAGCTAATATCATAGCAATGAATCTCATGTTATTTATGGCGTCAAATTGTTGAGTAGCAATGCTCCTTTTTCCCAAGAAGGCTGCTGAAAATCCTGATGCCCACACCTGGAGCATTTTAAGAGCCTTATTATTCTAGAAAAGAATCAAAATAGGCCATTTGATAATTGTAACATACTTTTCTTCTGCTAAATCCTAAGAATAAAAACGAGACGTGCTGATATGGACATACAGGACACTTGAAACACAGGAAATATGGACATACAAGAGACTTGAAACACACGAAATCCAAACATAACAACACTTTCGGTTGCGGTAGTAAGAATCAAGCCTCGAACTCAATGGACTTTGTTCAGGATGAAAGAAACAAACACAATGAGTACAACCTTTACTTCAAATATCAACACGGAAAAGCTCACTAATACTTGACAAAGCATGCAAAGAGGAATACTATTAGTTAAGCAGATAATACAACACAATAGCAAAGGTAAAAACATACACGGGGATGCGGATCTGCTACACAGTGCGAGAATCAACCACACAACCTGTTCCCACCCAGGTTGATCAATTTGTTCGTTTGTCTTGCCAACCTTGACACACAAAGAGGTCGCTCATAGGAAGCACAAAAAGTAATAAAGATTGATTCCTTCCTCGGCATTGTACCAATCTGCATATTTCTTGAGATGCTTGTTTGGATCCAAGCCATCCTAACAAGACCATTTATTGCTACCTCTTTGCCATGACCTTTTCATCAATTTGTGCCTCGGGTAGTATCCTTGAATGAATAACGGCTGAAACAGATGGCAATCCCGGTCTATGAGCGGTAGAGATTATTCTCGGCTTGAAAGTGAAGGTGCACACATTGCACAACAAAGGAAAACAGAATACGCTTGAATTGTTGGAGCTCCAATCCAAACTTTGGTGTCTCACTGCCAACAATGAATTTAATCTCCCTATGAGTACACATTGATTTCTGGCATAAAAGCTCTGATCTCTTCATCGTGAAAGGACAAGAGTAAAAACTTTAGTTTTTGCAGAGCTGCTCAACTTTCTAAATCTACTTGAAACGATAGGCACCGAAAGTGAATTTACAATTAATCTCCCTATGACTACACATTGATTTCTGGCATAAAAGCTCTGATCTCTTCATCGTGAAAGGACAAGAGTAAAAACTTTAGTTTTGCAGGAGCTGCTCAACTTTCTAAACTGCAGAAACGTATAGGCACCCGAGTGTAAGAGCAAAGGGGACTGCATGGGATGCTCTGAGGCAAAGGGACGGCAGAAGAACCTGGCCTTGCCGCCCTTGCCATGTCTCGACGGAGGCGTTTCCCAAACCCTATGTTTTGTTCTCTCATGAGAAAAGGGCTTTCGTTATAAGCCGTTGGATTTTTTGAATTAAAAGAGGGCTTTCTTTATAAGCCCTCTGATCTTAACCATTGAAACAAAAATTGCACAAATTGCATGCAAAAACTTGGTGCACTCTAGATGTACTGATTAGTATGCCTCGTGCAATACCCCCATGAAATCATATGAAAACCATGCCAAAAAGTGTATAAAATCACAAAAAAAACCCCCTGTTATAATAGAATAGAATAGAATAGAATAGGTTTTTAGCGTCCACGGAGACCAATTGGCCTATGGGACCAATTGGCCTATGTTATAATGCTACATATTGATATGATGCTCGTGGAGTGTGATATGCTCCCGTTAGAGCTAGAAGCACTTCACAAGTTGCTTGTTTATCTTTGCAAAGTGGTTTATGATAAGGGAGCTGATAGCTTACCTTATTTGGCACATGTGCAAAGTCAGGAAAAAAGTTGGTATGCTGATATCATGGTTTGGCTTCAAAAATGGGGGATGAACATAGGAGATCTTGGGAATGAGAATGAGAATGATTTTTTATCGTCCACTGAGGCCAATCGACCTATGGGACCCATAAGGAGCGCAGCAAACTTATTACTGTCCGGGTTAAAACCCCGCTTGAAAGGGTTTTCGAGGAAAAACCGTGGCGATAATAAGAATCTTTGTCAAACCGCATAAGTATACATCAATGTTTATATACATGTCAAGTGTGTGCCCGAGGACATAGCTGATCTCGCATGTCCATAACCTCCTGAAGATATGATCCCAGCACCGCATCTGGATCTTTGTGCTCAATGTCACATGTAATGGCGCGGCGGGCGACCAACTCAAAGATATCGTGTCCGAATTTGATCATATGCTGGGCAACTTTGAAGGGTATGAGATTCATCCTCAATGACTCCCATTTGGCAGCATTGACAGAGCCTGTCCTGGCGTGGCTCACCAATCCATCTGCCTGTCTCAATTCGAAGATGATGTGCCCCCCGCAGCGAATGGAGGCAATGAGTCTGCGCCTTTTCATGGGCAAGTGGGTACGCAGGTAGCATTGCGGGCCTCGTTCCAATGTGGGATTTATGTGGCGCTGGTAGTGTGCTGTCTTGACCTGTTCAAGGGCATTGGCATCCCAAAGCTTGCTGAGGAAGCAATCGTCAAGATATTGCCTCAAGCTATGGCGATCTGCCTCTGTTTGCACATGTATGCACCTGTGCTCCTGCACATTCCATCTAGCCAACCATTGAGCTCTCTTTTCCCTCCAACAGGCCTTGAGGCGCTGCGGCTCCATTGCCATGATATAAGCTAGTTTAGGGAGACGAGCATCGTCCATATTGACCACCTTCTGAAAATAGACAATGTGGCGATCAAGGGCCGCCCTCTGAAGAGGCAAGAATCCTCTCTCCCGGGTAGAATTTGATATGGGACTGTGGACTTCACCCCTAGTGCTTTCATTACTAAGAAGGCTTTACGGACTGCTCCAAGTCATTCCAAGTAGCAAGTGATACTCTTTGGGCCCCATACTTCCACCCCGTATAAAGGACGGGCTCCACTAAGACCTTGAACAAAGCGTGGATGATGGGCCCAATCATACAACTCCGCTCTATGACTATTGTTTTGCATTGCATATAGTGCCTTCCAAATACTTAGTCACTTTCGTAGCCGTATGGATGTGTCCCGATTGCATAGTAGAAGGAAACTCCACTCCCAAATATTTGTATGTGGATGCAACTTCCACATTTTGGCCTCGATAACTGAAGGAGGAGACCCTCGGCTGACGTGAAGATGATATGAAAACCACCTTAGTCTTGGCCAGGTTGACGCGCATATCAGTCGCTTGGCAGAATGTGTCAAGGGCATCGAGATGACGCTGCATGTCCGCTGGTGTGTAAGCTAGGAGGTCCACATCATCAGCATATATTAACTGTCTGATGATCTGATAGAGAAGGTGAGCTCCATCGCCCCCATTATCAGCAAGCCAGCTCTCCAATTGATCAATGTAAAGCCCAAACAATGTTGGGGAGAGGGCATCCCCGGCGAACCCCGACACGCTATCAAATGGTTGGCTTTGTCCTGCTTTTTAACCGACCAGAGCATCTTTCAGATAGCTCGTACCTTTGCATTCTCGCAAATCTACAGAACCCCCACCGCGGTCTTGCCCATAGTTTTTCGCGAGGCACGATGTCAAACGCCTTAAAAATCCACAAAAGCAACAATATAGATCCCGGCGGGCGGTTCCCCGCTGTCTTCAATCGAGTTCGCAACGTGAAGATGTGGTCAATGGTTGAGTGCGGGGTCTGAATCCGCCGGGTGAGGGCCGCACCTCTGCTTCGCCTCCCCGGCCGTCAACTGCTGCTCGAGAATCCCAGCAAGCAATTTTGCAAACAATCAACCGAACTGACCATGATTGTTCGATAATTGGCTGGGCAGTGTGGGTCACCTGCCTTATATATGGGAACAACTCTGCTATTGGTCCACTGCAGCGGGAAACCTTCCTGTAATGCCTTGTTGAACAAGGCGGTCAACACTGGTATTATGGACGGCCCTGCCCACTTAAGCAATTCTGCCTGCATACCATCCAAGTCTGGGGCTTTCCCTTTGACAAGACGCTGCAAGCCTTGTTCCACGTCCGAATCTGTGATTTCCAGCACTGGGCCTTCTTGCAAGGGTAATGTTGCATGTGCACCCTGAGGGTCGTATAGCTGTTGCAAGTATTGTCTCCACTGCTAGGAACCTAAGGGAATGGATAAAGAGACATGCTGCACACAAAATGTGGAGTGTTCCCGAAGTAAAGAAGGAGTATTATAAGCGAGTAATGAACCCTACCCTACAAGGAGCTTCTTACCTCAAAGAAGGGATTTCCGTGAAACTTAGGCATGTGATTAGTAGAATGAGGCTCAGCCCCCACCATCTTGGAGTTGAAGTTGGGTGTTGGGGTAATGTCCCTCACGAGCTGAGGTTGTGTAAAGTTTGCGGAACAAATGCAATTGAAGATGAGGAGCATGTAATCCTGCATTGTCCGACTTACGAGTGTTGTAGACTTAAGCATGGTATTTTGGTTGGGGATTTGATACAGTTTTTTGAGCTTCCTGTTTGGAAAATATCTCGTTGAGATATTGCGGATAAGAGAGATGAGTATTTAGAAATTGAAGTTGAGACAACAATAGATGAAAATTATGCAGAGGAGAGAGCTAGTATGTTCCTACCAGAGGACATTCTAGATGAACTAATTTACGATGCAAATTATGTATTTTGAACGTCTTCTAGACCCGATGGTCTCACAGACGTATTAATAAACATTTCATTTCATTTCATTTCATTTCATTTCCCTCTCCCTCTCCCTCTCCTGCCCTTCCACTGGGCTCGTCTGGAACCTCTGGCACACTAGACAATGGCGAGGCCTCATCTGCCTGCATCAATCCTATCTTGTACCTTATAAAATCGAGTCTGAAGTGCCTCAAGTGAGTGTGCTCTAATCGTCGAATGTCCCATGCCATGTCTAGGTGCAAGTGCACCAAGTGAATCTTCTAATCCGCAGGAAAACGTAAGTGTCGGTGTAACTGAACTAGGCACTACTGGGCGTGAAAGATATGGCATAAAATTAGGCAAGGGTGGACGATGGCTCATCATAGTAGATGAAATGTCACTAAATGACAAAGTAGTATGTGGTACAGAGCCAGCCACTGTGGGAAGACGGGAAAAAGGAAAAGTTGTTGATACACATGGTGAAATAGAAGTGGTGGGATGGGAGGTAGGAGGTAGTGGGATTGTGGAAGTGGAGGTGAGAGGCAATGGAAACGTGGAAAGGGGGGCTGATGTCGGTACTGACATAGGAGTAGTTTGATGGAATATGGGAGCACTGCTATGGATAGGCACCCTCCCAATGTAAAGATCCACATCAACAGATGTACACGGAAGGAATGCAGTACTAGGACTTAGAGACGTGCCAACAAGTGTACGTGAGGGGGCCGTATAATCTCTCCCATCCTCCATAGTAGATGACGGGGAGGGACAAGCAAGTCCTAGATGTAATGCAAACTCTATCATAGCTCCTGCCTATTTCTAGACAATGATGTTCAGGACCCAGACAACCCTCCTTAATCATGCCCTCTATCACTGCATGACCTGAGTCTACTATACCATCAACTACAAAATTCTCAGCTACCTCGATATCCTCACCCTTCTCAATCCTGTCGTCTGTTGTGTCTAGATGTAATGAGTCTACTAGACCATCATGAGCCACCTCAAGATCCTCATCCTCCTCAACATGTTCATGCCCGTGTCCCTTAATGAGCCTAGCCTCTGTCTCTCGTCTACGCGTCTCTGCCCCAGCTGCACGCAAATCCAATAGCCTCTGTACTTGCTCATCCATCCATTGGTCCCTTCCTTGTGGAGAAACCCGTGCTAGCTCTAGTGGTGGCAGTGTTTGATTCATCTTACTCCACTCTACAGTCATCCGTGTGCGTGCTCTAACCTATATATTTCCTCTCTTGCTGGTTAATCAAGTAATCTGCCTTGCTACACCGCTCTTTTCCACGCATGCGGCTCTTCTCCCTTTCTTTTTCCCGTGTTGCATCATCTATAGATCGAAGATTTGTGGAAAAGCACAAGTATTGATACACAAGTCCCTTAAATATCCAAAATTGCTTCTTCCTCTTGTAGTATTTAGAGGCAGTTCAGAAAATTGTCTAAGATCTTCAGTATCCTCTAGATTCTACTGTATTTTATGCCCTCTAAATATATCACATGCATTTGTTGTAGACCGCTCAACAGGACAATACAGGAGAGTGTATAGAGGTAATTAGATGTGCATAGTTGAATGATCAAAAAGTTGATGTGCCCTATAGCTATATGACTGCGTGGCTTGATCTTTGTCTGAAGGATAAAACAATGAGAGATATACAATCTGATTGGAAGAGTTTTATGGATATTTATGCATTGGATCTTGAAGATCATTCTACAATTCACTTTCTGGGTAGAAATGGGATTCCAATCCTTCAATAGAAGATGAGACCTTCAAAAGAGGAATGGAGAGGAGGGGAAGAAATATGGCATAGAGATGAGAATGATACCTCCAGGGTAATGAAAAGTTCTACAACCTACTAAAGAAGTGAAGCAATTGGGATTGACTAAGGAAGGAATTCAGGACTATATAATGCATTGACAAATCAACCCCGATGACACCAATCATGCATTGGTAGCTTATTGGAACAAGGTGATTAACTTGTTTTGGGGAGGGGGGGTAGGGATAGACACATCCTCAGAAGAATTGAAAGAAAGGTAGTTACCTAAAACTAGGTGGAAGACCTTAACAGGTGCTGAGGATGTTGATGACACTGTTAGTAGCATTCGTAAGCAATATGCTCCTCCTTCTGACAAACACTATGTTGGGTCCTAAGAACAATAGGCCAAAGTATCTAAGCATGGAAGCTTATGAAGCTTCTACTAATTTGGAGTGCCAGCAATTTGTGGTAGTAAAGCCAGCAGATTTAGAGACATATTTAGTGTGGTTGGAATACACCATCTCTGATGTTTGCAAAGAAGAAGGTAATATTAATTTCAACCATGTCCAGGTGGAATGGTGGTATCCAGTGCATCAGTTGACCAATGTCTGTGATAAAGAAAGATATTTAGATTGGTGGACAAAAGAGTGGAGCAGAAATCCTAGTGATCCTAATGTTTGGCTAGACTTTGAAAGTGTATTGTACTTATGGACTCCAAAAACTGTTCCAGCTAGAAACGTGAAAATTACAATACCTCAAGATGTAAGGAAGAAGATAGATAGATAGATAGTAGTTTTAACGTCACGCCACTAGGCATCATTGGGGGTGCCTCAAATAAAGTGAATAACTATGTAAATTTTCTTCATCATGTTTTTATGATATAGGGCTATATCGTAAAATATTGACTATTTTGTAAATAATATGATATTACGTTTTCATACTTTTGAGATGAAATGTGTGAATTTGAATATAGTTCTAACATGTAATATGAAATTTGCTCCAAAATTAAGACATAATCCCAATGTAATTGAATGATGGTTTAGATGGTTTTGTTCAGTTGGTTACGGTATGTCGGTTAAGAACATTACATTATATGATTTTTACAATGTTAATGCTCATTAAACATTGTGATTTTCGGACAGGTTATGTGATGGTTAATCAGTTTTGGAATGATATTTGATCATCATACAAGCTCTTCATCTAGCGAAGCAACTCGTTCAAAAACATATAACATGCGTCCTGCTTCTTCAAAAGAAATCTAAGACATAGCCATGGGTGTTTTCGAAGATGAGTCTGGCCAGATAGTTCCAAACGAGCTATCTAGCTAGACTAATCTTCCAAAACATCCAAGATTGGGCCTTTTCCATTAGGCTCAACAACTCAATCTTCAGGTAACGCATGATATAATTTTCATGCTTCCACTTGTGGAACTCAATTTATTTCTTATATAATTTTGAGATGAGATATATATCTTTACTGCCCAGATCTCTAGGCATATCCTAGCATTTGTTTGGTTTATCTAGTTTATCTGACTTTGGTTGCAAATCGGTGATTTACTTGAGATTTCTAGTATACTTTTATTTCGCTGAAGCATGGGAAGGTAATTAAGCCTAGGTAAATAAGAAGACACAAATCTTATCTCATCATTAAATTGGGTATCAAGATCTTGCAAATTTGTAGCTAAGCAGTCCATAGAGGTGGCACCCTTCAACTTAGAAGGAGAATGTGACAGCCTCTTAGATGCCAACCCAGATATTCAAGGCATCTACTTCAAAGAATGCACATCAAGTTCCATCCTATACTGAAGTGCAAGTTCACCAGGATATAGTCTTCCATGTTGTTTTATATTCTTGCTCTAATCCTCTGAGATGTAGGTAGAGGAAGCATTTAATGAATTGTCTGATTATGCAGTAGAGATGTTTGTAGGAACATAATACATGCTGTAGATCGTGGAGTGCAATGATCGTAAGGAATGTGCAGATTGATGATGATATCTATTGACGAACAATATCAATGAATCAATATCATTAGTGTTTATAGTTCCTAGGGCGTTGTAGGCAATAGCAATTCCAACATGGAGGTGGAATTGTGCACGGAATGAAAGAATATGCATTTGCAACATTAGGCAAAAGTAATTGCAACATTAGGCAAAAGTCTGTATAACTTCGTATAAATACATTTAGGATTTGTTTCTAATGGAAGATATGGCTTCCTTGCAGTTGTCAATACAACCGCATTGCCAACATGGCGTAAAATAGGAAGGAAGGAAGTATATTTTAACGTCCGCGGAGGCCAAACTTGACCTATGAGACGGTACATGCAGTACACAAAGCAGATAAAACCACACCAAAAAGACAAATGCTACTATACAATGTGTCCCTACTACTGGGATGACAAAGCCCCCACATGGGAGGAAAAACCCTAGTAGTAGGCTCTCAGATCCCTTGTCCTGTAAGGGATTCTCTGACGGTAGAGACTTGCAAAATGTAGGATGCGAGACGTGCAACCATTGGCGATGCCAGCAATTGATGCAGCGGTGCCACAGAGCATCTAAGATCAGCATGTGTTGCTCGGATATGCGTATATGCCGGACACTCTTGCAGAGCATGTGCTCATCCTCTATTGTCCGCATGTGGCAACACTGACATATTCTCTCATGCCGGGGGATTCTCTGCCCTCCATCTGTAGTCCAACGACCTGTTTCAATTCTGAGATGATGGGACCCCGTCCTCACGGAGGCAATAGCTCTTCGTTTCTTCATAGATATATGCGCTTTCAAGTACTGGTGTGGGCCATGTTCCAGTGTTGGATTAACTTGCGTGTGGTAGTGCTTTGTTTTAGGCTTTGCACGAGTACGTGGCTGCATCCCACACAAGGCCTCCAAGAATTAACTTGCATTCATAATCATGATGTAAACCAGTATAAGAGTGGTTTTTAATACATGCAATTCAGAATGTCAATAAAAACTATATGACTTTCATGGTTTTGTCAAATCACTACCAGTTTAACCTTAATTCTTATACTGATTTTACATCTGACAGTAGTTTCTAAAAATTATTACTAGTTTAGAAGAAGAAGAAGAAGAAGAAGAAGAAGAAGAAGAAGATTTTAACGTCCACGGAAACCCAATCGGGTTATGGGACCAGTACATGAAAGAGAGGTGTAACCCCAAACAAGAGCCCGGGGACAAAGCCCCATCGCAGAAGCCTAAAGTAGAATATATACATGCTGAGGGCAAGTGCCCAAACGAAATGAAAGCTATTTGTTCTAATGATATGGTACTGCTGAGAGACCCTAGACATAGCCTGTCCACGGATTAGACGGCCAATGGTCTAGGATAATTGCTGCTCCTCCTCGGTATACCGCCCATTTCTTGTGTTGACGGGCTTCCCTAACCTTGCACAACTCATTCCGGCGATTGCATAGCTGTATGGGAGAAAGATCTTCCTGTAATGAAAATGTAGTGCCCCTCAAATGATTTCCGTGCTGAAGAACACTTAGACGACTCAACACATCCCGAAAGCGAATTAGAAGGTGTCGAGGTCGATCAGGACGCGCAGCCCCCACCCTAGCTGCAGACACAAGTCCAATAGCTGGGACATGCATAACCCCGGAAAAACCGCGCTTAGCGACCTCCAAATCACATGCGATCCCGATTAATGCATCTCCTCTACCCCTATAATACGTAAATTCAAAGCGCGGTCTTGTGCGTCTGGGGCTTGATCTGCAACCAACTGGCATGGCCCCTCCTCCTGCTGTGTATCCGTCCCCTCATGTACCTCGGTCTGTACCGCAGTGTGAACATGCAGGGGCGCTGCAGTCTGGACACTAGCATCAGCACATGATGGCACATGAAATGGATCTTCAGTCTGTATGCTAGCATCAGTGCATAATGGCCCATCAACAGCCCGAGGTGCCTGCGAACCTGACTGCTTCAAAATAGTGGCGTAGAAGGTAGTTTTTAAGTGTACATTGTCAATATTATAATTCAAGATGATTTCACATACTACTTGTCAATATCAAATTAACTTTTTGACCTACTTTTCATCATCCCAAGTTTTTTTAGCTAGTTCAAAAACCATGTTTGATTTTGCAAGCGTCCTATAGTTTTTGGCACATGGTTGCTTACTATGCTTGTTCGCAGTTTATGATGTTGGCTTATGTTGTTGTTCTTTTGATATACTTGTTTCAATCACTACTGATTTTGAGCATAGTTTTTTGCATTAACTAGTATTTCCAACTCTCGTATCTAATTTTGCACTAAATTTAGAGCGTGATCGTTAATTGTAGTTATATATTTTTGTTATGTACATTGGCTTGTTTATTGGTTTTCTACTATTATATGTAGCATAGTTTTATGTTGGGCCAAGTGTATATTTAGACTATTTTGCCAATGTATTCTTTGTGGTATACTATTTAGTATCACAGAACGTGCAAATCTTTTGTCCAAAGGAGGATTTTGGATTTTTTTCAAGTATTTATCATGCATAATTTAGGTTTTTTCTTGCATATTTGGATTGACGAAGAATTCTAAATGTATGGTGTAGAGCATCAGCGTCAAGGAGACTCCTAGAGCAACTATATCAGAAACTTTCACTAAAGGAGGTGCACCTTAGACTACCAGATTCATCAAATTCGTCAATCCTATGGATCAAAACGTATGTTGAAGCCTCTAGGCACCTCTCATTTTGCTATGATTTTGAAATATGGAATATGACTTCCCCTACGATTTTGATGGAATATCGAACCTCTATACGGCCACCTAAGATTTTAGAATATGAAATATGGGGAATACTTCTTCATAAATAAATCTTATAACAACAAGAAATATTTGAGGCAGCCTCGGTATCCCCTCCCTTGATATTCAAATATAAAAGTTCTACCACTACATTTCTTACTTATACTCCGGCCCTGAGACATGCATGATGAACATGGCTCTAACTTGATATCTCCGCCCTTGGTCACCATCTACATTGTCGTATTCAACAGTCGGTCCCTTAGTGTTGGTCATGACCCCATGTATACTATAACAAGGCATGCAAATGTTATAGCTATTTCAAATCAAACCCTCATAAAGTGAGCTCTCCTATCACCATCAAAATTAGAAAGCTCCTGATAAAACTCTGCATCCCATAGAAACAGTTGAACGAGGTCGAATTGAGCACTATGGGACTTAATCCGATATGGATAATCTGGAAAGAGTTGCCAATACCTGTGCTTGGATAAAGAGGTCTTTGCAACCCAGCCGTCCTTCTTTCCTTGGCAAAGTCAAATTTTTCCAAGAGACCAGTCTAGCCCCTTGCCAAATGTAGTCTCTCATAGCAGACTCAAGTTTCCTGTATAAAGATTTGTCAGCAATAAAAGAAGACATGTACTAGCAATCATATTGTTGACAATCTCAATCCTTCCTGCAAGAGATAGTGATTTAGGATGCATTTGAATCTTCTTCTTCATCCTGTTGACAATGGAGTCCCAAAGACCTGCTAGGTTCGTATTTATTGCCAGAGGGCCATTATTGATCTCTGTTTATCTGGCTATCGAACTGCTGCAACATCCAAAGCTTAATTCAACCTCTACTCATATGAATAGGGAAGAAGCATTATGTACAAAACAACAGTTTCTTTTACAAAAAACTTACAACTCTATTCATAGCACATAAACAATAGAGAAAGCAAAACCCTTGCAAATTTGTTTAGAAGGCTTCGTTGATGGTGCACAACAGGCAAGTGGTTTTGAAGATATTTTGGGATAGATTGACTGCATTCTTATGATATCATAGGAACACTAGGGTTGTGCATATGCAACCTTTGTCTTAACTGAATCCTTGGGTTTTGCATAAAGTCATAGAGACAATAAACGATAATATAAATAATTTTTGGGCATTGATAACAAGGGTGACAATTCTAGACAATGCTCATGAGTCAAATATCATCATTTCATCTAATGCATTAATAAATTGCTAAGATTTGCAAACATATTATTCTGACTCACTTTTCTAAGCGCAGGGAAGTTGGAAAGGCCGCCGCGATAAATTTCTTGTACTTATAAATTGACATTCAACATTGTAGTTACAACGTTCAACATTGTACTTCACTTTCTTTTGAGCAAAGTCATGTTGTATCTTCTTGTATTTAATAGATTGACAGATAGATTTTGTAGAGCCCATATTTTGTTTAATTGGTATCCACTTGTAGAGAAAGTTCTTCTCACAAACTCAAATGTTCTACATTATACTTCAAGAAATTGGTAGTGAGTATAATTTTGTGTTACATTGGGGGATCCATATACACTCAACTCTAGAAAATTGTCTGAAATTATCCACTTCAAATGGTTAAATCCAACCCAATATGCCCCATTTTATGAAGGGTGCAGTGATGATTAAAATAATGGTTTAGATATTGTCCCATTATGCAATAGATACTACAAAAATTCCCCTATTATGGGGTAAAGCACCTAATTCTAGCAAAAAATATAATGTCACTTTGGATGTTGAAAGAATTTGAAATTGAAAGGGATCGAAGACAAAGAAGGCAGTTAACTTTATTCCTTGATATAACCATACATTGCACTTCCCTTAGAGCTTTCACAAGCCTATGGATGACATTTCGAACAGTACATCCATTACTATCTAGAAAAACGAAGGCCCCCGCTCCGAAGGGTAATTCTTTTGAACATCAAACTAAACCATCATCCCTCTCTTTTTGAATAACTTATGATAAGCTAACTTCCAATCAAACCTTCCCACTTTATCTATTGCAATATAAACTACCACTATGTGGTTAAAGCCCAAGAACGCCGGGTACTATACCACTTACTTCTTCTCTTACTTTTTTCTACGTCATTTTCCAGAAGAATGTGCCATTACCGAGGATCTCAAGGTTTCTCTCTTCTGGCAACAATTTCTATACATCGAATATTAAATTGTACTCTTCATCTAATCGTCTTCTCTAAGCAATATGTTCTCAAACAGTATATGTTACAAGATGTCTTCATTGCACTTAAAAAATAAGAAGAAAAACAAGAACAAATGCATTATTATTTTCAAACTTGCTAGCTATTATTGTTAGTTCTTGAACTTATATGCATGTCGAAGAGCCCAGCAACGGTGGGCATTTTTTTTTAAGTATATCTTTAATTTGGAGACCTTGGAAAATAGACTAACCTAAACGTGCGGATATCTTTGTTGAAGGCGGGTTTAGGGTTCGGCCATTAGGGTTAGGGATCGAGCTGCGACTCCGACCATGCAAAGGTGCTCTCTGGTGCCCTCGGATCTTGATTCCGTTGCAGCATTTGGATTCAGACCCCGCAACAGAGCGATCTCTCTCAAACAAGGAGGTACGAAACTTCGGATCTTGATTCCGTTGCAGCATTTGGATTCAGACCCCGTAACAGAGCGATCTCTCTCAAACAAGGAGGTACGAAACTTCTTTTTTTCCATTTCTTCTGCACTCTGAAGATAAACTTACTTTGTTGTCATTTCAATTGCTTTTGATTGAAAACATTTCTTGTTGTTGTTTATTCCATGATGTTTCTTATTTATTCCTCTCAACTCCGTCAACTCTTCAGTGCAAGGAGACTGGTCCTCCTGTGGCGTATTTGCTTATTCATGCTTACACTGTTCAAAGGTAGTACTCCACTGGATTTCCGTTTGCTTGCAGGTTGGAGGAGTTCATGACGATGCGCTCGTCCTTCACCATTGGCTGAGAAGAGGCTTGAACATCATTCCTGCCACGTTCTTAGTGCTTGAGAGGCCTTAGATCCTCATTGCTCTGTGGTCTGGAGCATCTTTTTTGCGGGGCATGGCTAGCATTTGATTGGCCTCAGTTTGTGGGGCCATACCTGGCCTCAGTCTGATCGGCACATGTTTGAACCGATGCCCTTACTTTGTGTTTTAGTATTCTCTTCTGCTTTAACAAAGCTGGCTTAAGATGATGCAATCTAGTGTTCGATGGTTTAAAACAGTGGTAAGCAGTTCTAAGCTTTTTCCCAAGGATATTTTATGATAGCAAAAGCATAGACACAGATCATTTTATATGCATATGATCAAATCTATCTGGATGCGCCTAAGAACATTTTATATTCTACGACTGCCCCATTGTTTGATTATTTACATATTGGTGAAACTTCTGCTTGCAATCCTTGAAGTTGAAGCTAGTCTGGCGCATTCCATTTAGCCTCTAGTAGGTAAAGGCCCTGCTCCGAGAAGATGAGATTGTTAGCCAACATACAACTAAAAGGTGTTAAATCTGCATTGCATTTCGTCTGTGGTAGGTAAAGGCCCTGCTCTGCAAAAATTCCACCTAATGATGATGTGGTGGCCAGTTTGCATTGCTTTTTGTGCATAACAGGATCTGTGTTTAATTTTGGCTTTCTATTTGTGGAGCAATGAGCTTGGGCGAGAGGCAGATTTGCTCATGTAAGTTTCATTTTGCTACTCCATAGTTGATGTTCATTCATGATTGGGCAATATTTGCTGTTGATGGTTGTATCTAAGGTAAGAGAGCCACTTTTTCATATTATTTCTTGTACTTTTTTGGGCTTGTACTTGGCATATATTTGTGATGTAGTGCCTAAATTATGTTTAGTTGCATATGTTTCGCTGCAGATGTCTCATCTACCAGATGTTCGTTACTAATCCGAAGCTGCAGAAAAATTTAAAGGCATTTCCAATTTTTTGGCACTCTTATGTTTTTCTATTTTCTAACATAGGCAGCTGGGTATGGTTTTCCAAGGTTCAAATCCTTGGACCTCATTGTTTTTGTGCATGTAGCATGTGCTACAAAGAGAGCAATAAGCACAATGCAATGACATTCAGGTTAAGATTACTGCAAATAGAGATAAATAAAATTTTAAAACCATGAATGAACCAAATAATATGGTAGACATGAAAAATCATGGTGCCAAATCGTAGGTATAAACTGATGTCATGAAAAGAGAGTCCTGTTACCATGTTCAAACCAAGTAAATTAATGTGTTGCAGCATTGTAATATATCATGCTAATAATGCATTTAAAATAACCAGGCTAATATACTAGAAATATTAACCAGGTCAAATATAATGCAATGCTAGTTTTTCACATTCAAAATCAGATGTATTTACAACGTTCTTTAATTATATTGGTATCATGGCTGAAAAAACATACTAGTATATCTAAATCAAGCATACTTTTATTGAAGATTAATCACTATAAAATATTATAATAACTACGCACTTAAAATTACAAAGATGATTATCATATTAATTACGCACGCAAAATTACAATGTCAATAAACTAAAGATAATAAATAAGATCAAATACGGTTTCGATAAACTTGATAAATCAAGTAGCAGCACAGATCATATATTTAAGTTGTCATAAAAACCAGGTACAATTAGCATCTTTAGTACCATGTTTGAAAACAGTGTTTGTTTGTCACATTATGAAATTGCATTTACGAACTATATTGTATAACTAGACATGGTTTGTAAACTTTTTGGCCCACAAACCAATATCGATTTTAAGAATTGATTTTCATTATGAAATCATTAGAAAAAAATCATACTAATTCAATTTTGGGGGCCTTGTGCCACAGAGTGGTGGCAAAGCGCTCATTCAGGTGTGCAGCCTGTCCCTGGGCATCAGACATAGGCACAATCTGCTGGTAGTCTATAGACCACGTTGCGAACCACCCCTGACAGTGCTCCTGCCATACCCTCTTCAGTCGTTGTGGCTCTTGTGCCAATAACAAAGCCCTCGGGGGAAGACGTTGTGCATCCATGCTGGTGACCTTGTGGAAATATGCAAGATGTCTGCACATAGCAGAATGTTGCAAGGGCCAGAACCCAGTCTCATATAGCAAAATCTGATAAGGCACCGTGTCCTTGATACCTAGGCTGTATGTTAAGGCGGCCTTTTGCACCCTCTCTAGCTTATCCCAGGTGTTCTTGCTAATTGCTGGACCCCAGACCTCTACCCCATACAACAATACTGGTTCAACGAGTGCTCTGAACAGGTGTGCTCTACGTGCCCAGTCACATAGGTCTATTCTGTAGCAGCTATTCTGCATAGCATACAGGGCTTTCCATCCCGCGCTGACCCGTCTTTCCGCACAGTCATCCCATAACATGCTAGCGCAAAAGTCGTTAAAATCCTCAACTAATAGTAAACTTCTTTCCAAGAGGGAAGTTTTAACTCTCACATGATAGCTATACCTAATACTAATGAGCCATCCCTTTGCTTTTTAAAAGCAAGAATCTAACATCATGACGACGAATCATTTAATTTTGTTGTGCATGTTTTTTTTTTTTTTTTTTTTTTTTTTTTTGGCAATGGTCTATGTTGCATTGCAAAATATAAAGTGGGTCACCGTTGTTCTGGAAGATTGTTTTGCTGAAGCCACGTGTCAAACGCCAATACCCAGAATAGAGTTGGGCGGCAGAAGCGAAACAATAGGTTGGCATATTTCTTCAATTTCTTAGCTCCCCTATTAAGTTCCCATTTTGTTTTCTTAGCTCCCCTATAGTTCCCATTTTGTAGGAGAAGGGAAGCATGGGCTCTCTTTCTCGCAACAGGGGCAGACCCGTTCCCCGCTGCTTTATACCCACGAAGAATAGATGCTAAGGTCAATCAACTCCAATGGGGTATTCCACTAGAAGATTAGAACGTAAAAAGTATGCTATAGGCATTCAACAATCTAATAAGGCATCTATTGTTAGTTTAAATTTAATTATATAGCCCAAATATTATAAGGACGAATATGATAGTAATGACCAGAACAAAAGTTATCTGAACAATGATAAGCTATATGTGTGTATAGCCTTTCTCGTCAATTAAAGATCATCACTTTGCTTCAATTGTTGAATGCGCAAATATCCAATGTTGTTATTTGTAATATGTGGTTGTACTATGGCTTAGCTATACCCACCAAGCGCTCGTATATACATTTAGAAGACTGGAACTCAGCCTATTCATCTAGTCCAATATACTTAGCACTATCCTGCATATACACTACAACATATGAGCAATGATAATAATCAGGAAATGAAAATGTACTTACAAGTCTGTCAAGGTCAGACAATTCTTCTTAGCATCAGCTTCTGTGTACTTCATTTCATCTGATGCAATTAGCTTTAGCCATAGAATGCGGTAAACATAAATAAGATGATCTCAGAATTTAGACCAGAACTCAGAATCACAACCAATTATTACAGACTAGTTAATATGAAGAACCGTCAATAGAACATGTTTTATTGCATTTCCAATAATCAA
Organism: Isoetes taiwanensis; assembly: GCA_021234155.1. Taxonomy (NCBI): domain Eukaryota; kingdom Viridiplantae; phylum Streptophyta; class Lycopodiopsida; order Isoetales; family Isoetaceae; genus Isoetes; species Isoetes taiwanensis. The sequence goes on along the minus strand of JAJEKV010000118.1, from coordinate 2,415,168 downwards.
CTGCGAATATTAAACTCCCAAATGTTCAGATCAATTGCATACAAGTCATAGAAGCAGTTTTCAGATTCAAAAGATTGGAAAAAGCATCATGTAATGACATGCAGAAATTTAAACCGTACCAGAAGAACCAGATGAAGAGGAGCTTGAATTACTCTGTGCAAACTTGGAAATGGGCACACTGTGCAAGTGATTATGTTTTTGGCAACATCTGCACAGATCTCTGGTTTCATAAAACGCTGCAAGCTGCGCCATTTTTGGCGATGTTTTGTTGATCTGCTGGATAACGTAATCGCATAGGCGACCGCTGATTTTTTGAAAAAGGATAATGATAAAGATAACAAGAACAAGTGAAGAAAATTGAGTTTTGTGTTTATACGGCAGACGCCCAAGTTCGGCGGCCATCTTTTGTCTATTTTGGAATATGTTTGACATTCAACTTTGACATCCAACCAACTCGTAATGGAGATCCAACTTCAGGAATACAAAGTCACTCTAGTCCTTTTCGTACGAGCCTCTTGATAATTAATTAGCCCCACAAAGCATACAAGAAGAAGACGTTGTATTGGGGGATGGAAATTTGGGAGCCCATTCCAAGGAGTCTCGCGACTGCGACTGGCGTTAGCGGAGAGCGGGTCCTGGAGCCAATTCCATCCCTCCACAATATGGTAACTAGGGATTTACTTGTTGAGCGGAATCGGAGGGCCAATTTCATTCTGCATATAAAATGATCTCCCCAGTTTCCATGTTGTTTATGGATAAAACTTTGCAAATAAAAGCAGTGGATAAGATTCTTTTGCAAGAGACTCTAGTGTTTGGAAACTTTTTAGTCCTATCGGAAAATCTTCTAATTCTCCCCCAGTAGCCAGATATTCAAGTTCCTAAGCATAAATTTGTAGTGCCCTTATATAGAAATAAAATATACATGGCAATCTGTTGGAAATTTTCTTACCATGCACTAACTCAACTAGAAACTTTTAATTTCGATCAGAAAAGCCTCTTTTACCTTGCCCAACACTACCAAGGAAGCAGAAGAAGAATAAGAATAATTTGGAGTCATTATCACGATGTCGTCACGGTAAACAAACTTTTTAAGGATAGAGCAATGCTAACAGTACTTTGGCTTACATTGGATGGAAAGGTAGGAGTCCAATGTCTTGTTGATTTTAGGAGACACACACACAAACTCTTTTAAGATTTCTTATTTAAGTGAATACAACATCTTGTGATGATGGTCACAACTTGTAGTGATAGTCATAAAGGTATTGGCATCTTGCTAAACAACCTAGTATATTAGATTTGATTGTGGATATGCAACCAAAAAAGTTGCATTGTGAGAGTGAGGGGTGAATCATTGAAAGCCATGTATTTGTAAAGACAAAGGAGGTAGACTTGGATTACATGTATAATGATTCAAGCAAGTCACATGATGCAAAGGGGTGTTTGGAGACCCACATGCATTTGTAGGAAGTGCGTGTGTGTGTGCGCGTGTGCGTGTGAATGTTTCTCAGTGGCAAAAAGTGCAATAAAGGCCGCAACAACATGTTAGATGTAAAAGCATGGGAGAATGAGTAGGTTGAACATAAAATGTGGTCCAAAAAGCTGGAAAAAAACAAATTGTGGGTTTGTAGGGTCGTCATTCCACAACTAAATTTAGAAGAAGCAATCCAGCCGCCGTTTTATGTGCACAGCCGTCAAATAGCCAGCAAGAAGCCACGTCACAAGCCACGTCAGCAACCCTTATATATAAACACGATCAGCACGTTGAACAGAGTAAAAAAATGGGTCGAGTGGCAAGAATTTTGGAGGATGTATTATCGAACAGATCTAGAAATAATCAGCAGCGAATGGCCCAGCTTTCTGCCTTCTACCAAACTAGAGAAGAATGCCGCTGTTGCAGCGTTCAAGGCTCTGCTTCTATTTCTGCAAATACCAAAATCTCTTTCACCGGATCTGACTGGTAAGAACTCCATGGCTTCAGTTCTTCAACCCAACAAAGGAACTCCATAGCTTGGAGCTTTTACTTGATCAGATTCCGGTTTTCTTCCTCATTTTTTATGCAAGGTTTTAATCACCACCTTTGTGCCTTGCGTTTTCTTTTCCAGGTTGGTTATCAGTATATTGGACAGGTAAAGGAGTTTCCAGCATTGCATGCATATTATTACATAAAAGCAAGCCTATGGCTTCTCCTTTTTAGATGAAAGGGTGCCTTGTAGAATTGTGGTTTCTTGCTAGAGTAGATAAGGGCCCTTGAAATATTCCTACTCTTGAAATAAGCTTGGACATCTTTTGCTAGCATCCTGCTCAAACCTGACCTCTTCCATGGAGTTATACTCTTAAGATTACCACTATTGTAATTTTTTGTACTTAGTGTGCTTTTGTTATATAATTTCACTTTTCGGCTTGGCAACAAAGCATATAGCATCGTGCAAGCCTTATTGAATTTGCTAATATGTGATTTTAGTGAGTTTAAATGCGTGCTACTTTAGGTTTTTTATATATGTTACTCGCAACTTTAGGTTTTTTATATATGTTACTCGTAAATTTGATCTATCTTTGGATGTAGGAAACTTATATATGATCTCCAAATTATTTACTAAACTGGTTAGAATAGACTGAAATTGTTACGTCCACATTAGAGCAACTCGTGATAAAATCCACACTACCCAAGGGACAAATTTCCAATTCAAGTCAACTTCTTATTCTTAATCTATGCACATAGGATATAATAAATTTATTCACAAAAGGTAAAGGGGGCCACATTTCGCCTGTTTTCAGCTCATTTTATATCTAGTAATAGTTCTTCTTATGGTCTGGTGAGTTGATTTCAGGTCAGTTGATTTATCCATTGATCACTTAATTTTGGTTATTCCATAACACAACATAGAAATAAAAGATCATATTGACTGTATTATAGAAATTCAGAATTACACTGATCAAAAATAGTAATAGAGTACTGATTAAGAAAGTTCTACTGATTTCAAAAAAAAGTATTACATAACTTCCACTAAACAAGTACGGACAGAATTGATCAACTGAAGATAGAAGAACACAAGAACTGATCATGTCTTTTTCTCCATGCTCATCTTTACAATAATGAGCACAAGATTAGCCAGGACAGAAAGGATAAAAGGGAAAGCCATTGTGAAGCATCAAACCTTTAACACTCATGTGTCCATTTTGCAAATTCAGCTCATGTGTCTTTGGATTTAGGGCTTCAATATTGACACTCCACCATGGTGCCAATCATCTGGCCTAGGTTCTAATCCATCACAAGCTTCCGTTCTGCCATGGGTGGGAAAGAACTTTGTTTCCTTTTTTTTTTTGTTGTGTTTCATGTGGATCTACTTCGTTGCCACTAGATTTGCTTCGCTGCTAATCGAAGTTTCGAAATTTATATCTCAAATTTTTGATATATGATCATGGATGGTGATTTTGACATCCTAAACAAAGGCACACCCGAAACCTGGAACTCCATTATTTGTTTGTAAAGGAAAAAATGCTGCTTTAAAAGGTAGGCAATTTGGGTTTCTTCTGAATTTGCATCATGATGTATTTTATCTTTATCAAATGTCAGATGTCCTCAGGCAGTTGCATAGCCTTTACCAACACCAAATGGCTGCATTTCCTTCTTTTAGAAAGCTCTCTTCAAACTACGTGCAGGAGGAGTAAGTATTCACAGTTTTAGGTTTTGATTTTTAAGTTGATCTTTACCCTATTGAAATCTGTCGGGATAAGGTCATAATACGCATCGCAATGCCTCACTACATTTAGAAAAGGGTTCTCACCTCCATCTCGACTACACCAAGTAGGGAAAAAGTGGAAGACGGCAAAGTAACCATAAAGCATTTGGAAACTCACCTTATGACTGCTGATGTATTGACTAAACCGTTACCAAGGAAGAGGTTCTCCGAATGTGTACAAGAGATGGGCATGACCTCAGTTTGACACTGGGAAATGCAGCTGTGATCAACTAAGGAGTTAGTTAGTGATGCATTTTGTTAAGTAGGTGAAGGTTTATGCAGGAAATCATTAAGAGAACATGGTGGCAGATGGGCTCTTTTGGTCTACTGTGGTAAACTTTTAGGGGGAGCATTTTATCAGAAAAAAAAAACAAAAAAAAAAAGTTGAGTAGTGCAGAAATCATTAACAGAACTTGGTGGCAAAAGTTCTTTCTTGTATTGCTGCAAACTGGAGTCTTAGAAGGAGTTTAGATTCAGTCAAAGATAATGTTGTTGTCAGGTCAACCTTGAGGGGGAGTGTTGGAAACTGGAAAGCATGGCAAGGTTGACGCTTGTCCTATAGTTAGGTATTTGCCTTTTGTGTTCCTAAATTACAGGACACGGTTGAAGATATCTCGGCATGCAGTAATTTCTATATTAAGATTTCTGAGATGTATAAAGATAGATCTAATGAATTGAAACGATGCTTCTTCTGGTGTCAATTTTTCTTAAGTGAAATAAGAGAATATAAGAAAGAGCATGAGAGAAGAACGTAAATACCGCCAGATTGCATGTGATCGAGGCAAGGCATGCAATCAGACAACCCAGCCAGTTACCCGGTTGCAACATCTGCAATTCAAAAGCACGACACCGCCAGTTTACAGGGAACAAACGGTTTGAAGCAGTCACCAGCATATCCTAAGTATATTCCAGCATATACCTAGGATATGCCACAAAGCCACATAACCCAAGGTTTGCCCCCCTAGGGGCAACCCAAAGAGACAATGTTTTTATTGGAATGATTCTAACTTATGTAAACCCATAAAACCAAAATCAGAGACACAAAAAGGTATTGGAACACCATACCTATTTGTATCTTTGATTAATACCATTGAATAACATACATGCATTTCGAATGAATTTGCATCACTCGAATGTTAAGGCACATAGAAACAACTCCAAATATTATATGCCAAAACCCTGCGCTACACTATGAAAGGCTGATACCCAGCTACCTAAAAAGCTGCACGCTAAATCATAAACAAAAATTGACCATTCGAAGCATTTCTATAAAAGCAAATTTTCTTAAGAACGCGACAGGAATGAATGAAGTAATATCTTAACACCCAGAACCTTAGGCTAAGAAATGGATCTGCAGTATTTGACCTTTTTCAATAGCATGGAAAGATACAATAGGGATAGCATCATAAAAGTTTCTACAAACTAAGCAACGTAGACCACAAATGAAATCACACATCCCTAGATTAGACTTTTCACTGATCATGCAAGAAGACCAAGTATGAAGAGACAATGCACAGACTGCAACCTAATAAAGGCTGAAAGACATGTTTGTCCCAAATGAGTATCCTCTGTGAACCCAAGAAATCTTTCCTCTCGCTGCATCCATGCCATGAAAAAAAACAATATTGTGGCATTCATCGCTCCTTTTGTTAATTGAGGGCTAGGATGAAATGCCCCTTTTTAGCAAAGGCAAAGATCAAATGCCCTTATTTGCCACCTTCCTTGCACCTTCTTAGTCACATTCGACGGCGACCATTTTTCCTTTTCCTTCAATCGAATGGCTTAGAGTCATGGTGCATGCATGCCCCTATCTTCTCTTATATCCTCACAGATTCCTCAAGATTCCCCTAGATTTGCTCAAGATTCCTTGAGATTTCGTCAAGGGTCCCTTACATTCCCCTAGATTCCCCATATTCCCTAAAGATCCCCCAAGATCTTATGATCTTCTAAAGATTCCCTTAGAATCCCGGGGGATGCACTTATACAAAGGGGGCATGCCATGTGCGTGCAGAGGGTGACCAAAAACACCCCCGTATACAGTTTTTTGAAAGGCAAATTTGACCCCTTCCATACAAAACGTACTCCAAGTAGTGGTCAACCATTAGGGTTTTTTTGAGATTAAAAAAGGGCCTTCAAAACATGCCAACTAAGCCAAATGAAGATAAATGAACAACCAATCAGAAATCAGAGCCTGACGGGTCCAGTCAGCAAAACTGTTATAACTAACTTACTGGATCACATTTTCTAGCATAACCATTGATAGAAAAGTTCAAATGAGCTCTCGTTTAGTGCAATAGATAGATCTCGTTGAGATCTTTCCAACCTTAGGTGCTTTGCACATATTTTAACCACTTATGATTGTCAAAACTCCAAAAAATATGGTTTTTACCATTTTTTTTCTATCCTACGGGGCTAAAAAATATGCAAACCACCCAAGGTTGGAAAGATCTCAATGAGATCTATCTATTGCACCAAACAAGACTCATTTGACTTTTCTATCAACACTTATGCTAGAAAATGTGATCCAAGTCTCAATTATAATCTAATAAAACGGATGGATTACCGGTCTATTTTCTGATTGGTAGTTCATATAGCTTAGTCAGTAGTTCTTAGAAGGCCTTTTTATGATCTCAAAAAATCCCTAATGAACCCCCACACAACTCCATTTGTCGTGTGGAAATGGGTCCAAAAAACCCCCCTACAAGTCACTCAGGCACATTGTATGGCATTGGCACCCAAAAGTGAATTCCCCTTGCTTAGAATCCTCAATATTTCATGGAGATTCCCTTGGATTCTTCGAGGTTTCCATAGATCCCTCTAGATTTCCTAGGATTCTACAAAGTTTTCCATAAATTCTATATAGATTCTCTAGGATTCCCTTAAGATTATATGAACATTTCTCTAGATTATTTAACATTCCAAAAAGCTACTTGAGGTTCTCTGAGATTTTCTCATACCCTTGACTTCATTAAGATTCCCATAGATTCTTTAAGATTCCTCAAGAAATATTCCCCTAGATTCGTCAAGATCCCTTGAAGATTCTCCAAGCTTCTTTAATATTCTATAAAGATTCCCTTAGATTCGCCAGTGTTCTATGAAGATTCCACTAGATTCTTCAGGATTTAAGATTCTCATAGATATATTCCCTAAGATTCCACAAAGATTTCTATAGATTCCCCTACATTCTCTAAGGTTCTCACAGATTACTCAAGATGGTTTCCTAAGATTCTCCTAAATCCCTTGAACATTCCCCTGATTCTCTAAGTTTCTATAAAGACTCCCTTAGATTCTTTCAAGATTCCATTAAGTGGACCGAGATTCCGTGAATATCCTTAGATTTCATCACAATTTCTTAAAGATCGTTTAACCTGATGGTGTGGGTTCCCACTACAACAAAATAATGCCAAACCACCACTCATTTGAAAGGTCTCGACAAGGCGAATCCAATGCATGTGCCCTACCTTGATCCCCTCTACTGCAACTATGGCCATTTGAAGGCCATATACGAAAGGAAGCTTCCTAGAAGTCAAATTGTTTTTATTAATGTAAGGAAATTACACATTCTTATAAAAAATTCCAACGTCCAAGATCCTTCCTAATTACAATAATCTCTCACATGGTATCTGGCAGTAAACTAACTTTCGTTGAAGTAAACATTGCATAAAAGTTTTTTTGTGATAACTCTCTAACATGTTCCCAAATGCTAATGGGTAGTTTGCAACTCATAGATGCAATAGTGAGCATGAACTCTAGTTTGAAAACTTGAAGCAAACAAGGCAATCATAAAAGCGAATCATAGGGGAGCCTTCACTCTATATACTTTGCCCAATTCGTTTTGGGTTGGGATAGAGTTTTCTGGCAGTGGTTAGGACTATGATTTCAGTATCGTATTGTATGAAAAATGGTATAATTTGCCATGTGAGAGGAGCTTGGATGGTTATTGCTATTTTGGGTGCTTTGCAACTCCTTTTTGCATGGATCTTTTTGCAAAGGATAAGGAGCCCCATCCAAATTTAGAAGGCACGAGCCAATTCCTGTCATGCCAGGCCAACGCACCTCCGCGTGCCTGGGACAGAGATGGCCGGTCTGTTGCAGACGAAGTAGTCTGCTTTCTCCTGTCATAGCAGCGCTGAAGGATTCTTGGTGGCTGAGCCGATTGCAGGAGCTTGGAGGACGATGGAGGATGTTGGTGAACCTGGTTGACCTTCGTAGAATTCCTGTGTGTGTGTGCAGGTTGGGTCAGAGGGCGTAGGCGAGAGTGGGTGCTTTCAGAGACGGCTGGGCGAGAAGGCTGCAGGGGTTTTGAATTCTTGTGTGTGTGTGGAGGCTGGGCCAGAGATGGCCATCTAGTGGCGATGCCCCTGCAATCTAGCGGATTTGAAGTAATCCATGTTCGGATCTCTCTGTAACTCAAAAATTGTCCAAATTTGGGTGGGCTTTTTTGACGAATTGAATGCCGGAATTGGCTTTGGAGGCCTTAGCTTATTGGCAAAGGATGCGAATCCGAAGCTGCTTTGCTCTTCCCTTTGAAGCCAAGATCAGAATCGGTATTCTGCTTGGTGGCCGCGACTTCTATGGAGCGCTCTGCCGGAACCGTGGTTTTCTGAGCTCTCCCCCTGTCTTCCATTTCTTCAAAGGCTCTTCAAAGGGTTTTTCCGGCCCCATAAAAGTAGCGACCTTTGACCGCAGCACTAGCAGAGCTCAAATTTGATTGTGACTGGAAAGAAGAACCCGGCGAGGATCTGCTCACAATTGGCATCGGATTGAGCAGAAAAGTAAAAGGCCATGAATTTCAATCGTCCGAGCTCTTAGCTCGGCTAAGCTTAATAAAAAGGTGCCCTTTGAGGCGGCCGATCAATCAAAAGGCTCTTCTCCTGGCAAACAAATTGGAAGTTTGGAGAATCGAAGCTGAAGAAATCGGTCTCAAATGTTATCCTCAATCTTTTTTCTTTTCTCATTTATTTGTTGCGGCAAACTTGGCCCCGGCAATCGGAATAACTCTTTGAGCTGCATTCTACCCTGAGCTTCCTCTGTCTTCTAGAAAACAAATCCCACGACGGGTTTTAGACCAAGGTTTATGTGATTTCTCTCGTTTAATGATATTGTGGTTTTAGGCCATTGAGATCAAGGTGCACCATTGGAAAAATTTGTCTGGCTTTAGTTGTAAATGATGTGGGCCATCGATCTGATACAATTTGCAATAAAAGATGAACCAAACGCCATAATACACGGAAAAAACGAAATAATAATAATATTATAATTACATTAGTCCATGCGGGGAACAAAAAAGGGAATCATAGACCAGCCTTCATTTCAAGACAGGGAACACAAAAGGGAATGTACGGGGTAGCCTTCACTTCAATGCAATAAACTATATGTGTGGACATCTTAAGTTAATTAAACATTTCTATTAACTAAATAATGTTTGGCTTTCCACAACATGAATTTTCTTGTGCATGAACGGCATTTTTTTTGTTTTTGAAGGCAAGATATTTTTATATTTATTAATAATATGTAATAAATACATTTATTCAAGGCTCTGTGATAGCCAGATAACCTACACATGTCAGCACACATGCACAGATCCCTTTATGGATCAAATACAACAATCCCGCACTATGAACCCAGATGCGCGAACAGAAAATAGCAAAGCTCCATAAAATCATTAGAAGCAAGATATCATGTGACAAGATATAATATGTCAAGATGGCATAATTTATTATGGCAGGCATATTAAATCAGGTGTTTTGGGTCATAAAATATATCAACTTTTCCATCCTAAGGACACCTAAACCAAGTCCTAACTCCTGTAGCCTCTCAAACCTTTCACCAAAAATTGACTTACAAAATCTGCATTCCCCGTAATTTGGCTGGTAGCAAGGGATGACATGGTACCTAATTTACCTCTGTCATACCTTCACCTACCGCCTCAACGATTATGTTAAGAAGCACTTGCAAAAATACATTAACAAGTTGCCTTGTTCACTTTTGCATTAGGAAATTCAAAAAGCCAAAATATCCTACGCAGAGCTTCATGACCCAAGGTGAATGGGAGTAAACCTTGATGATCCTAAATTCTAGAAGCAATGTCACTAGAATAAATTGGAATGTTTATACTTTAAAATGCGGATTAAAGTATACCTATCAATCCAAAGTATAGGCATCTGTGTGGCGCAAACTTCCCCTATTTTTGGTGGTTCAACTTGGATCAGGAAGACGTGTCTTTGCCTCCCAAGCAATGCAGCTTAATAAAAAAAGAATCAAACATTTTTAGAAAGCAAAATGAGAAAATACATGTTCAAATCCCTGAAAACCGAGTGTTGACATACTAGGCTTCACATTCTACAAAGAATCCAAATGAAGGATGTAAAACAATTATGTTTTCAATCTCTATGGATTTCTATACCACTGAAGCTTTTACAGAAGTAGAAACATGTACCTGCTATTACAAAAACCAGACAACACCTTGAACAAAGGGCCTTTCTCCATTTCCAGATTTCCTAAGTATGGCCTGGCAATCAACTTGAAATCGAAAACAGAGAGTTGCATGGAGTATTTGAGCAACATTAGGGCGGATTTGGGGTCTCAAAATGGCCTCCTATCAGCCATTCCACGTCACATTTCACTCCTTTTTTCCCATGCCACCTAGAATACCAAAATCTCATCATTACAGATTTACTTGGATTATTCTCCCAGAATAAGGGGGATCGCGCATTCATGGCGCCATATGTATTTAATTCTGTTGGTAGTCAGACAGACTGATGCAACATGTGCCGCTTCTAAAAAGCCACTTGCATTATAGCATACCGGCAACTCATGACGGTGCCTCTTGGTTTGTCAGATACCAAGCGTGCGCGTCACCGATTCTTGCGCTATTTTCATTTAGAGGCCATGGCCATACAAGCTTCCCCGCCTTCCACATTTCAAAAATTTGAATATGTAGGTTGAAGCTTTGTATCGGTTTCATTTTCGAGGTTCGGCGGCTTTATGGGTGGTTCACATGGAGAAGTTTAGGCCCTCCCCGGCGAGTTCTAGCGGAGTCGGCCGACTGATTAAAAATTCAATTGGTATCCTTTCACGCAAGTTGGATCTTCGCGAGGGCTGATTTTCCAAAAAGCGGGGCTGAATTTTTTGCCTCAGCCCAAGTTCAAGAGGGTTTTAAGCTAAGCGCTTAGTTATTCCATGTGAACCCAGCATTAACCGGGATCTTTACTTCATCCCCATACAGGCTTCCCGCCCCCCTACAATTTGAAATTTGAATTTGCTTAATGTATAAAAGCATGGATTGTAGGAGAATGGACTTTTCGATTTCCATATGCACGTTGCAAATTTCAAAAGCGAGGTTAGTAATGCGGACGCTCGCTCACACGGAATTGTCTTTGGGGCATACAAATTGTACACCTTCATTTCACGCCGTGCGATCTACGCACACTACTACAAAAATAGGTAGAAATGGCACAAAAGTGACCTTTATGCTCCGCCCTTTTACGGAGCATAAACGTCACTTTTGTGCCATTTATGACGTTTGTGCTCCCCAAATGGCACAAAAGTGACGTTTATGCTCCATAAAAGGGCGGAGCATAAAGGTCACTTTTGTGTCATTTCTACCTATTTTTGTAGTAGTGGCAGTATGGAAGCTCTAAATGATGTGTGGATAAGGATCCAACTGACTCACGAATATGCTCCAGTCTTCAATCGCAAAAAAGGAGGTCTAAAAAATAAGAACTTAGACCTCGACGTGTTGCGTCTTGCAGGCTCAAAAAGTGTCGACATCTGGGCGGATGGCAGTTTATATGCATTAGATCCGTTGAAGGCATTCGGAATCGAATACAATTCCTTGAGATGAGCTGCTTCCGATAAGGAAGGGGAAATGTCCGTGAAGATGCTAATAAATGACATTATACTTTGCAATGCGAAGGGTTTATACATTCTTGAAGTACAAAGGTTATGGTGTTTGTGTTTAGATACCTCTAATACAAGAAGTCTTTGATTACTTTTCACAATAGATTCCTTTAAAAATCTATTGCTATTTAAATTATAGCAAAAATTAGTCTTGAAACTCTTTAAGTAGTAGAAGAACTCTTTGACTAGTTATCCATTTGATGACCATTTTTTAAGAAAATATGATATGTGACATTCTTATATGCAAACATTCATAAAATTTATGAATATTGAAGGTCAAAGCCATCCTTGTTTAAAGAGGATTCGCCTGGTGTGATCCTTGCGTAAAAAAATAAATAGAAACACAAATATTGAACTTACAACTTAGCGTAAACAAATAGTATTTTAATAAACCAACACTTTACATACTAACACTTTACACTTTAAATATGATATTTCTTTCTTTCCTTTTACTTGAAAGCTATTTTTTTTTTCAAGATGGATCACACCAAGCGAATAATACATATGCAAAAAAAGGGGACACACTAATTTCGCATGGTGTGATCCACTTTCTTATTTGTTGTCAAATTAAAATTAAACACAAGTACTCATTCCTCTTTGTATCTAAAATGCTTTACCACTCTTATCCCTTTTCAAAGAGCATATTATTTTTCAAGAAGGATCACACCAAGCGAATAGTACATATGCAACAAAAATGGAACACACTAAATTCGCATCGTGTGATCCACTTTCTTATTTGTTGTCAAATTAAAATTAAACACAAGTACCCCTTCTCGTTTAATGCTTTACCACCCTAAGTGCATAAAGTTATTAGTCCTTTTCAAAAGAGCATATCTTTTTTTAAGAAGGATCACATCAAGCATCCTATTTGCATCTAAAATACTTTACCAACTCTAGTAGTACATAAAGTTATTAGCCTTTTTTTCAAAAAAAAAAACACTTTATCAATAAATGAGCACGTCACATCTCCACACTTAACTTCAAATAAGACACATATATATTTCTTTTATTAAAAGATAATCAAAGTAATTTTACTATAGGAAGTCATCTTTTTCCAAAAAGATCACACCAAGCGAGTTTTGTATAAGCTAAAAGGTTGGAATATACTAAATTCGCATGGTGTGATCCACTTTCTTGTTTGTTGTCAATAGATAATAACACTAAGTCCCTCATCAATAGTCTCCCATTTGCATATAAAATATGTATCATTCCAAGTTATATTATGTTTTATGAACTAAACTTTTTCAAAGAGGGTCCCAAAGCAAAATACAAACACTTAATCAATAAGCCAACACTTTACCAACAACCAAAGCTTTATTAAATAAATTTTTATGTTATTTTATCAAACCGAACAATGTTTCCATATGTGACACTTTGTCTTAACTGATCCAAAGGCTCATGAAAGCGACATTTTATACAATATGTCTTTGGAGCTTTTGTGTCGTGGCATTAGTAAACACCTCTAATGGAGCAAATATTTTGTAACTCATTTTTTCAACAACCCTGGATGCACGTCTTATCAAACATTTCTTCATTGCAAGGACAAACATTCTCATAAGGCTTGCACAATTAAACTAAAAAGAGGTCATGGGACGACTTTCAAGCTCGGCCCCCACAACTTTACAACGTAAAACTAGATGCCCATTGCCCTGAATGTATATCTTGGAAAAGCATGTCTCTTATATCCATATGTTAGACAACGCTTTTCCCTAGTCTCAAATCCCCGACATCTGATAAATATAGCCCAAAGAAAAATATTTGATTCAATGAGTGAATATAAATCAAGAAGAGGGAAGAAAAAAGCAAGGATCACATGACGCTTGAAATCTCACTACACATTTACAAAGTGCATATGCATTTTAGCATGGTGTGATCCATGTATTATTGAGGGTGCAAATTTGCAAATATCCTCCTCTTCAAATCCCTTCCCCCCCCTTCCCTTTTTTTTTTTTTTTTTTTTGCATATACTATCCATAGCATTTATTTTGAACCCTATAGTTCTACCTATTCATTGCGTATGAATGTCGCCTCCGACGATGTAACTCCATAGTCACCCTTAAGTTAAGGATAGCATTCTCACCCACGAGCCTATGGATAGATATCCTTCCACCGTCGATCGATCGGGTTGTTGAATTGTAAGAATGAATGGCGTGGAGCAATACGATGAATGGGAAGAGCTAAAAGTAGGAAAACTTCGAATGAAAATTTGGGTAGTAAAAACATGGCATGTAACGTCGTTTGCTTGTCCGCGACATCGCCTACGCCGTTGTTGCTTAACTCTATGCTCGCCTCGCAAAAAAACACGCACTATTGGAGACTTGGATTCCAAATGAAGAGCTGGGCGGAGGATGGATGCGTAGAAGCGCTAATGTGAACAATGGAAATTTTGGTGCCAAAATTTGATAAGGTGGTTGGTGCATGTGGGCATGTGCACGTGATGGGCGAAAAAAGTAGCCATTATTTTGGTCCGCGATACGATTTTCGAAAAATGCGGGCCATTAATGTGGTTGCAATGAATGCACAAACATGTCCTATGAAATTTCGCCATGTGGGTGCCAAGTAAGCCTGCTCCTCTTTCTACTTGCCAACTAATACTGACTTTGGAAAAAAATGCGCAAACATCATTGGTCGCGAGAAACATGACGTGGAATTCTGGCATCCAAGATATGGGTCATTTTGAGACCCCAAATCCGCCCTAATGCATCAATCATTTACGACTCCTGTGCAAAATTTTCCATCATGGAAGGTAAGAGCTTGAGAATAGTCTAGCAATAGATAGATTGTATTTCTAGAAGCAACCCAATGGATATATATAAGTTAACCATGGGAGATGTTGCGTTTAAAGCATGCTTGGTAGTTACGAGACTATGTTGAAATAAATAAGAATGCAGATAACTCACCTTCGATAGTAACTAGTCCAACAAAATCAAGGAGTTGAATTCATTATGATCTGCAAATGTTTGATCCATCGCATCAATCAAATACCTGCTCCTAAAGCATTTATTAAATAGTCTGCCATTCACTACCAAGATCCTCAAATTTAAGTGTTGTCTCTTAAAACTTTTGATCCTTCAATTCGCATTTTACATTCTTGCATAATTGAACTCCAATTTGAATAATCCCAATAACTTCTTAATATCCTAGACAATGGCTCGTTTGACCAAACACAATTGTAATTCGTGTATCATTGACCACCATAGCACATATATGTGGAGGCCTAACACCAAATATCATATGCATCTAGCGCATTCTTCGAATCACCAACATTTCAGTCTCAAATACTACACATGTATCTTGTCATTTTAACTCTCTTCAAATTTGCCCCCCCTTTTTTCATATATCCCAAAGTCTTGCTCATCTAAGAGCAATATTGTGGTGAACACTTTTAACAATTTATGAATTGAATAACACGAGTAAAATTGTGGGCAGGGGGGACTCATGGACGATATAAGTACTAGAATGTTTTAGATATAACTTGCTAAAAAGATGTAAAACTTGCAAAACAATAGCCAACCAATTCCCCAATATGGATTCAAACATGTTGAATATGTGAGATGGAAGATGCATTTGAAATTGGATAACAACATGCATGGTGTCTTCTGATAAGTAGCTACAATTGGAAGATAACGTTTGGCAAGCTATGTCAAACAAAGCAACAGAACTCTCCTATACTAGAGTTATCAAATACATATTGCATAACATTCTGATCTTAAAACCACGCAAACATGCCATCTTTCATCTTCTACATACTGTGATGAAAAAGCGCAAAGAGTAGAGTGTCGGCATCCATAGGGGGAGGAAACAAAATTGACATAACAAAGAACCTTGCTTTTTAACCTATGTAACTTGCCATCTAAAGCTAATCTACACTTCCGGCAGCTCCAAATGTTCTGAATAATCTTGAGGTATGCATAAAAAGTCAATGCTTCTGGCTAATCCTAGATTAGGTCTGCAATACCTGTTAAAGCAAGAACATGGAGGATGCTTGTGCAAATTTGAAAAGCCAAAGAATAAGCTCGGACCATAATCCAATGTTGTGTTGCATAGACGGACCAAAATAACTTTCGGATTAACTTGCACAAAAGACTAACATATCAAAGAACAAAATCTAGAGTTTCTTACCAAGAAGTTTGATCAAGTTGAGCCACTATATGAAGTGGAATCCAAAACTAAAGGATATGCAGTAAATAATTCCACCATTGTGTCTGAGTTCTCTAGCTCTGTTCATGGCAATATTGCAGGGTTCATCAACAGTTCTATTAACGATCGTGAGCGATGCAATTGTGAATTTTTAGAGCGTCAAGGAGGGGAGGAAGATTGTTTTACAAGATATGTAAAAGGCAAATTCATCATGGTGTGTGCTATTAAAAGCATAAACATTGGAGATGAGTTATTCATCAACTATCGCTATGATAGACCTGCCGTTCGAGATGGAACAATAGTATTGTTGTACTTAAAAAAAAGGGAATAAAGAGCATTTTTTTTCTAATATGTTTTTTTGTCATTCATGAGTCTATGCATATGGTCGTATGTATTTTATAGTTATTACATTATTTGACATGATGTTTAATACGTTACTCCTGTTTAATGAACTCATTTAGGGCGGTCTCCATCCCGATCCATTAGTTCTAAGTTACACGCAAAGGGAAAACCTATAGATGTATGTGTAGCCGTGAAGTCCATTAGGCTAGCCAATGTCTTGCAATGGAACATTAGCTTTAACATATATAATATATTAGAATAAATTATAGACAACATATAAGTACTGAAAATAAGTGAATCTACAACTATTTGTGAGAACTGGTGATGCATATACCTTGGGATTATTGAAAAGTGTCGAATAACCTTCTGAGATATTGTTTTTTCCCCTTTAAGTCATTCCTGTATCTCGGTGCATTACATACGAGACAATGAGTGGACTTTTCATGCTCGGCAAGGGGGTAGAAGATCATACAATCATTTGGATATTTTTGAAAAAAAAACGACCATCCAGATAGTGTTCCAAAAGCTCGGGATCATTAAAACTTCCAAGCACCATGCAATCTTCCTGTTTTATAGCCAGTGCGCAAACCATGCATCACGATGCTCTTTCCAATACCTTTTCATAAAGTTTACGAAGCTTGATGGCACAATTGATAATGCTAAAATGCTATGGCGACATCAAGGCGGCCATTTGATTATAATAAATGTGGTATTAAACAAGAAGCTTGGAAGCAGTTGGAACCTTAAGTGAGTTTGTAAAAAAGAACTTGCAACGTAGAATGTGCTATAGATCATTTGTCATCTAACGTATAATATTTATACCATCTTATAAGGTTGTCATGCTTCTTATGCATTGAGAAATGATACTAATTAAGAATATTATCCTTACTTAAGTTTCGATTCATAAGTCGTCCCCAACAAAAAATAATTGCAAAATGATAAACAAATCGCAAAAGTACACCGAAAAGCAAAGGAAGACAATATGCGCAGCATTTGGTCGTTCAAAATAAGTACTAGAGCAACATGACCTAATAGAGCATGGGATATAGGGGGCATACTTTCAGCCCATGTAGCTTATGACAAGTTGATCTAATGAAAGTGAACTTACTAAAGTATCTCTTGGAGCATGGCATGTCTTCTATTGTTTCTATTCTTCTATGTTCTCCAAATTTATTCTAAACGTAAACCACCAGGAGGTGGAAATTCCTCGATTTTCCACTAATTGTTTATTTCAGGTAATTTTTGGGTTGTAAGTTTCTAGCGGCGCCGCTTATAGCGCCGCCACAGCTCCTTTCTTAACCATCAAAATTTACATCAAAAGTTAAACACAGTTGCGACACTCAAATTCAGTGCACTAAGAACTTCATATTCTTATCAAATGAGTATACAAATGTGGTCTCTTGCAGCTGTGTCCTCACTCGCCATAACTATAATCAAAGAAAGCTGTGGTCGAAGCTGTAATAAACATTTTGTAACAGATGTGAAATCTCAAATACAAGCATCTGCCGCTTTTGTTATAGCATGTAGACTAAGCTACGCAAAGAAGGCAGAATCAGAACGAAGAAAGAAGCCCCAAAGTCCGCGGCAAAGGCATTTCAAACCCCAGATCGGTGTATTCAGACCCTTTTCTCTGAATCTTTAAAGCAAAGAGTAATCTTTATTAAAAGCAGAGCTCTAAAGCAAAGAGTAATCTTTAAAGCTGAAAAGAAGGAAAAGCGCTGATAAGGACCTTCAGGCTTCCAAGCTGCTGCAAGGGCCTCAGAAAAAATATGTTGCTGATGCTAATGTCATCGATCCGAGCCCTCGGATCAACATTCTAGAAGGAGCGAGCATGCATGTCTTGCATGCATGCATGCCTTCTCTGGGAGATCGCTATATTAGGCGGGTTCTTCATCAACGTCTCATCGGCGCTTCCTCTTCTCTCTCAGCAGTACCCTATTCTCTATTCTTTGAAACCATGCAGGGGAGGGGCTTCTCCTTGCTTGGATTGACCAGTTTGGCGTTTCTTTCATGCTGTGGCATGTCTTTTCTCGGCCTTGCCTCTTCTTCAGCCATAATCTTTTGACCTTCGTCCTCGATCCCGTTTTGATATGGAAGTTCTCTTCTATTCGGGAGGTTTTTGTCGTTTTCATGCGAGCTTCTTCTAGAATGTCATCGATCCGAGCCCTCGGATCGACATTCTAGAAGGAGCGAGCATGCATGTCTTGCATGCATGCATGCCTTCTCTGGGAGATCGCTATATTAGGCGGATTCTTCATCAACGTCTCATCGGCGCTCTTCTCTCTCTCAGCAGTACCCTATTCTCTATTCTTTGAAACCCACCCTCCCCCTTAATTGTTTAATGTATTTGTCGCCGGCGCGCTGACCACCCCCTCTATTTGAAGAGGTTTTATTTTGTTGTCGCGTGCACGGCGTGATCAGCCCCTCCACTTTGGGAGGTTTGTTTTGTCACATTTGTTTTCGTGTTGGAGTTGTGCAGGTACAGGTTGGCAAGCGGCAGCGGCTTCGACTTCTCCATTCGTGGGTTTTTTGGGAGCGAATTTTCAGCCTTACGTTTGTCCAAGCCCCTTGCCGAAGGCTTATCACTAGGGTTTTTCCTCGAAAACCCGAAAGGGCGGGGTTTTTTAATCCCGGTAATAAGCTTTCGGCAGGTACACAAACAAACATCTATTAGCATTGTATTTCATGGGGTCCAAGTTGTATAATTGGACGTTCCCTTTATTTTTTCGTGGGTAGTTCGCATGTGCGCGGCTACCCACTATCCACCATTGTAGAAAATCTGCTGAGATGAATGAGAAGCCTATCTATCGGGAGGTTTTTGTCGTTTTCATGCGAGCTTCTTCTAGAATAAGCTCCAAAGATATTTTGGAACAAAAACATGGGGTTTCATACGGCCGGATATTCGAGCCACCACAAAAATCCTTCAAAACCTAGAAAACAAGGAAAACATTAGTAAGTCATGATGCATTTAAACGAAGAACTCTACAGAAAGCACATAGAACCTCAAAATGACCTCCATCGCTTCATGGACAAAGAAATCTGCCAGATCACCGGTGCTTTGCCATTTTGAAAAAAAAAACTCGACAGAGAGGTAGCTCGAAGCAGCGGGATCTTGAAAACCACGAAATCAGAACAGAGCATTCCTCTTTTTCAACAAAAGACAGCACATGATGCATCAATAGCTCCATTTCACCGATCTGTCACTTGTTTCTGCCATATCTGGCGTCAAGATCTCCATATCTGCAGCACAAGAGGTAAGATGTTAAACAAAAGATAATGCAAATGAAAAAAAAACAAGATATACTGCAAGCGCCATAAAGCAGGACCTCAAAAATGTTGAAACGAGATCAAATGCCTCCAGGAACCGAGAGATCGCCATCGCTAAAGCTCGGAGCTCCGCCATAGCCGGACCAAAAAAATAGAATTGAAAAAAGTGGCGCACGGAATTTCCACCTCCTGGTGGATTACGGCTGGGAGCCGCCCCCTTTTCGGGGTTAATGCCGCTCGCGGGCGGCGCCGTTGCCGGTTTCCAGCCGGAAACCCCTCAAAGGGGGCGGTTCCCTAGCACAAACATAGAGGCTAAATTCAGGGACCAATCCAATCTTATAATTTATAGAGACATCGAGGAGGGTAGTCTAGGTTATAAAGAGCTTTTTATTCAGACTCAAACATCGTTAAGGCGCAACAGCGATACTAGTGTCTCTTGCCTGAAAACTAGAGGACTCCAATACTTTGTTCATCAAGGACCCCATGTATTCCCATGCTCTCCCAAGCAAAACAAAGGGCTTTTGCATGGGTTGCCCTCATGTGTTTTTGGTTAAGTCTTCCCTCATGGGCAGTGCAAATCTATCGTCGCACAATTGTTGCTGCGATTCACTCATGTTGAGCAGGACTTAACCTTTGGATTGGAGAATGTGTCGTGTTCGCAATTTACTCATGATGTTGAGGAGGATTTAACCTTTGGATTGGAGCAGTGTGTGCACAAGTTTGATAGAGTCTTCCTCATGGAGTATCAATACGTCAGAACGAGAACATTATCATTAGGGAAGACTATGATCATACATGTAGTTTTTCATGATAAATGCTACGATGATAATATGCCCAAGCATATTTCAAACCTGGAAAAAGGGGCATGCAATTCGAGAAAAACAAGAGGGAATTTATTTTTATGTTTATGTTTTTTTTTTTGATAAGAAAGGTGGGGTACGACGTGGAAGAAACGTGGCAATGTACAGCCATGGCCGCCGGACTAAAGCCACTCTGCCGCATATATCTTGCATTCGCTGGATTTGTTCATATCCGCCATTCTTTATCCGTTTTAGCAAATTAGCGCCTTGATGAGTCGTGTGGTTAGAATTCTTGAGGATGCCGTTGCAGCTTCCAGTAGATTGAGGAAAAATCGCCAGAAAATGGCTCAGCTTGCAGTTTATTATGAAACCAGAGATCAATGCCGCTGCTGTCAGAAGCATGATCTCCTGCACAAGAAATCGATGCATACTTCTTCTCAGAGTTCTTCCTTGCCTCATTCTTCTGGTACGCCTCATCTTTTCTATCTCGCCCTAATCTTGAGGTTTAGATCTACAATTTGCGTATTATTTAAGCAAATCGGAAACAGACTTAGAATTAGTCTTCTATGCCTGAATTGATTGATTTCTTGTTGTTCTATCAAAGTTTTGCATGCTTTGTCTATGATTTAAAGGTGTGCTTACCTATTCTTTAGTATTAAATTCTGTAATTGCTAGGTAAACAATTCATCCCTGTATTTGATATATGGTAGTTCTAAAATATAAGGTTTACCTTGCAGCTCATGAGGTGAAGTATACAGGGTTTGATGACGAGAAAAATGGCCTGACCTTGTCGGACTTGTAAGCACAAAAAATTTGCTATTTCTGTTGAGAATTTTAATGAATGTTTATTTTGGATCGCAGGACGATTTTAAGTATCTTGAACATATTCTAGACGAGAGATATGGTCGTTTGGCGTTAATCTGGGATTTCTGTACAGGTTGAGTAATTTGATTATTACAATGTGACAATAAACATTATAGAAATGTGTGATATTGTGCAAATTATATAGAGAATATCATTATGATCATGTTCAAGCATGATTGACGAAGTTTCTACGATAGAGTCTCATAAAAAAATCATGAACTTACGTTTAAAATTTTGTCATTTGACTTAACCAAAAAGTACCATCTTGTTATCTTGGGCTTGGCATTTTGGCATCACCCCCAAAAAATGGAAGTTTTTAGGGCAACGAATTTTGTTGAGAATAGGTATGCACGTTGGAATATTTGACTCACATTTATTCCACAACATGTTGGGTGTCTTTAAAGATCCAAACCTCCGCATCCAGTCATTCGGAATGGGTTTGGTCTATTTCCATTTCATAATGGAGGGGATTGCCCAATGCATGCCACACAGAAATGTCGACCTTGTTTCTATTTTGTCTTGGGAAAAGAACTAGGTTTGATAGTGCCCCCTTTTTTGTTTCAATCACAAGTTATTGGTTCTAGTCGTTTAGCCCACATTGCTTAATTTTTTTGTAGTGTTTTTACTTGCTCTCTTTTAAAATCAAAAGTTTAGTTCTATTCATTCACAGAGGTGTAAAATCAATTCCTTACCCCATATTGCGTAATTTTCTAGTTCTCGTGTGTGGTCCAAGTTGTTTAAGTAGGTTGGAATGAAAAAAAGATTAGATAATGGTATCCTTAGATAAAAAGGAAAACAGGAAAACAAGAAAATTTTATGTTATGCCACAATGGTAGCATTTGATTGAATATATAATGCACATACTATACCAAAATGGCATCAGTAATGTCGTGATCAGGCCTCTAAAGCTACATTACTTGCTACATTTTGCTTCTTTTACCACAAAATTTTATGGAACAAGACATTTTGCCAAGGTCATCGTGAACATTTCTTTTCACACACTCACTCACTTATTAGTTGGGAAACTTATGTGAGATTGGAACGCATTTACTTGTCAGTGTTCGTCGTCAAACTTTTTGTAGAGATTTTTGTTTAGCTCATAACTTTAGTGCTTGGTAATTCTTTGATTCACCTAAGTGGTATCATTATTTTGATGCACTTTGATCAAATTTGTTATTTGTTGTGGTTTACATTATAAATGATTTATTTTAAGCTACAACATATCGAGAGAAAGTATTTTGGTTTTGCTATATTATTTTAAGTTATAACATATCTAAGAGAAAGTTCTGGTTTTGCTTTAAAAATGTAGGTGCAAGTAGCTGAGGAAAAACCATCATTAGCCATGTATACAAACATTTTTATTAGACCAAATTGTTATCTCAAAATTTAAATTTTGTTTTCCCATGAATATTTTTATTAGAATTTCCAAAATTGACACCAGCTCTGGCTCTAGAAGGTCGGTCACTAGTTTAGAACCTTTATATAACATGGAAGCTAGTTCAAAAATGTTGTCAATCAAACATGCCACCTTCTTGTTATCTTGGGCTTGGCATTTTGGCATCACACCCAAAAAATGGCAGTTTTTAGGGCAACAAATTTTGTTGAGAATAGGTATGCACGTTGGAATATTGGACTCGCATTTATTCCACAACATGTTGGGTGTCTTTAAAGATTCATAAGGAGACGTGTTATAGATGAAGAATGATCAATACTATTTCTATTCTAGTAGGTGTCTTGGAAGATTCATAAGGAGGCGTGTTATGGCAGGTAGATGAAGAATGGTCAATATTATTTCCATTCTAGAGTGCTAGGATGGTGTCGTGACTCATGTCGTCATCCATGATGTATACGGGAATGGAGGTTGGGACTCCATTTCCTATTTTGTAGGTGGGGTCTTGCGATCGGCGTTAACCAGGCATGGGCCACCTGCAAAACAGGGAATGGAGGACCAACCTCCATTCCCTTATGAAATAGAAATAGAGCGGCATTTTAGAGCGAGGATTTGGCAAGAGTGGTGTTTAGAGATTTGCCAAAAATAGACGTTTAGAACATTTAGCGAAAACAAAGATTTGATCTTGGCTCAATCAGAGTGTTAGAAGTCGAATCTGTCAAAAATAGCAAATTTTGCCTATTTTGAAACTTGAAAATCTACCTCAATATGTTTTGGAGAGTTCTGGTGCTTCTTCTCTATATTGACAGGATGCGTTGGTTCTGTTTTTTATCAAGTTGATATGCGGGAGAGGTCGGATCTTGGCAAAAATAGCGGTTTAGAAGATCTTAACAAAAAACAGAGTTTCAAAAGATTAGATCCGTTTTGAGTTTTACCTTGTGAGAGCACTCACAAGCCGCGAAGAAGACTTGCGAGGAGTATACGAATTCTTGGCGGCGGTCGTAAACCTAAACAAGAAAACCCGAACCCAAACCTGCGCAGCCAGTCATCCGGAATGGGTTCAGTCTATTTCCATTTCGCAATGGAGGGGACTGCCACGTGGCAGCCCCCAATTTACGCCACACAGAAATGCCAACCCTGTTTCTATTTTGTCTTGGGAAACTAACTAGGTTTGATAATGTTTTTAGCCCTCTTTTTTTATTTCAATCACAAGTTACTGGTTCTAGTCGTTTAGCCCACATTGCTTAATCTTTTTGGTAGTGTTTTTACTTTCTAGCTCTCTTATCTTATCTTACCTTTAAAATCAAAAGTTTAGTTCTATGCATTCACAGAGGTGTAAAATCAATTCCTTACCCCAATTGCGTAATTTTCTTAGATAGTTCTCGTGTGCGGGCAAAGTCTTTTAAGTAGGATGGAATTAAAATTATACTAGATAATGGTATATGCTGAGATAAAAAGGAAAAGAAGAAAATTTTATGTTATGCCACAATGGCAGCATTCGATTGAATGTATAATGCACATACTATACCAAAATGGCATCAGTAATGTCTTGATCAGGCTCTAAAGCTACATTCAATTGATATAATGCACACACCATACCAAAATGGCACCAGTAATGTCTTGATTAGGCTCTAAAGCTACATGGGAGGCATGTATAGTTATTTAGACTTGCTACTTTTTGCTTCTTTTACCACAAAATTTTATGAAACAAGAAAGTTTGTTAAGGCCGTCGCGAACATTTCTTTTCATACACTCACTCACTTATTAGTTGGAAAACTTATGCGAAGTTGGAACGCATTCTACTTGTCAGTGTTCGTCGTTAGGCTTTTTGTAGAGATTTTTGTTTAGCTCATACCCCATATATCATTTTAATTTTGCCGTTTTCTCTTCTTTTTTTTTTTTTTTTTTTTTTTTTTTTTTTTTTTATCGTGCGTTATTCTTCGAGCTTCTCTCATTTCTTCCACTGCTAAAAAGTTCTAGAAGCAGGTAGCAATTATGGTTGGCAACATCGCTGCCTGCAAGGTTTCGGCAACAGATAGCAATTTCGTCTGACAAATCCCTCTATAATAAACATCCATGCTGTTGCTCCTTGTTTGTAGATCTTATGCAATCTATCAAAAGCATTTTCAACACGAGATGTTGGAACTCTGATACAAATTCATATCTCAACATGGAATGCAATTTCAGTTCTTTCAACCCCCTTGAATTTCTAATGCATAAATGAAACATGTGTTTTATTTTTGAATGAAATAGGTCTTTCTGTATGCCCATGTCCGTCATTACGTTGGCAAATGCTTTTCATAAAATTTTGGTTGGGAAAAGAAAGTTTAATAAAAAATAGGTTCTTATCCAATTTAACCATTGATAAAAGTACAAATCCCTCAAACAAAATCGACCATTAGCTTGTGACTGCCACTTTTTTGACCTTAAAGAAGATTCACATTCTGGCTGGATTCACAAATAAGCAGAAGCAATAGGGACAAAACCACTCACTTTGAGCTGTCCCATATTAATGCATTCAAATGTGTATTTCCTGTTTTCAACTAAACTAAGAAAAAAGGCACATTTTGGTGACGTGCATAGTCCAAACTCAAAACAAAATGGGTGAAAGAACAGTCCTGTACTCATTTGTTATTCATAAACTTGCCAATGCTTTTTTAAATTAAAGCAACATCCATAACACACCAAAAACGAGAAAACACCAACTAAAATATTATGGACGAAATAATCTCCCATAACACCAATCAAGTTATGGGTGTTTTTTGAATTTTTATTTCTTTTTTTTTACCAAAATAACACATGTCCCATAACACATCAAAACAAAGAATCATAATGAATCGACACACGTTTTTGCCAAAAAATTCATCCTCATCATACCAAAAATTTAGAGGATTGATTTGTTTGCTTCTTCTATTTCTATGCTTTCTAATATGAATTTTTGCAGGATGTAGGAATCACTTTGCTTGTTTCACCATTTGTATAGGAGAGTCATAGATCCTGGTTTCTTGCAAGGATAAGTTTTAGGAGTTCAGGGTGAACATGGTGGTTGTTATATTTCTGTATTTGCCCCTAGTTCTAAGTGGAGAGATCTTTCAAGGTAATGAATGTTGCAACAAATTGGGGACATTTTTCTGTTGATCTTTTATTGAATCAGGGCCTCAACAATGCAATGATGTGAAGGCAAAACAAACTACAAATCTAACGGCCTATATATATTTTATTTCATGGATGCATGCATCCTTCCAAACCTGAAATCCAGCACTTCCCTTGAATACTTCTACTGTGCTCAACAAGCTTGCTCCGAATCTGCTTGACATGGTTGAAGAGAACAACCAGAATTGCCTGCTCTGATACCAATTGTTAGATAGAAAATGGTCAACTAGATATTATCAATAGTTGATACCTTTTTCAATCTAATCCTTCAATGCAACAAGATATTTCAATGGTTGGTTAAGTATGAACCTTGATCTCAAACTATATTATCTTTTATACTTAATACAAAGCAGACCTTCAAGACTTAACCATTGGGTTCACTATATTGTTTCAATGCTTTACATCCGACAGCAATGGCCCTAATCTCATGATTAGGCGACGACCTTCCCTCTTTTAATTCATTCTTCAATCTCTGTTCTGTGTTTTTGTTTTCGTTCATTTATACAGGCTTCTCTTCGACGGTTATGCCGTCGGTTATGGACAATCACAGGTGGTAAACTTTTAGCAGTTTCCTTCCAATGTTTAGGCCTTAACCTCCTCAACATTTAAGGAAAGTCAATCTTAAAGGTCTCGACTCTTCACAACCTTTAACCATTGAGTATAACCATTGAATATAACGGTCATATCGAGACCTATGTAATAATCTAGACCTTGCAACTGCCTTAATCTGTGATAATGAACTATAATGGTGTAACTGAGGCTGTGATGCTCTAAATCTCCAGTATTTGATTTTCTGCATATACTTGTATTGTTGACACCACAAACACATGTAATGACACCATTCTACTATTGCAACACCACATTGTCAAGAGTCTGATGTCTGATAGAGGCCTCCTATCAACGGGTCAATTGCTGACATGAGGGGATCTTCCCTTTTTATATGATCTGGGCATTGTATACGAGTAGGGGACTTTAGAAATATCACTTCTCAGCCCCTATGTCGTAACATCTGTCACTATATAGTCTACACACTATTTCTTTCCATTTTATTTGTATATAGAGTGTGACAACATGTATCTCATGCATCAATAAGTCAAAGCAACTGCATAGCAAAAGTAAATGCTTATCCATTGCGTTAACCTTGTTGCCTAGCGAGCGTCTTTTCCAGTCCTTTCCTGCAATTTGCCACGATACCTTCTCACATATCCCTAAAGGAACTTTGCTTTCAGCCATCTACCATGATACATGCAAGTTCCCTATGCATGCATTGAAATTCCCT
Organism: Isoetes taiwanensis; assembly: GCA_021234155.1. Classification (NCBI taxonomy): domain Eukaryota; kingdom Viridiplantae; phylum Streptophyta; class Lycopodiopsida; order Isoetales; family Isoetaceae; genus Isoetes; species Isoetes taiwanensis. The sequence continues at coordinate 2,388,291 of JAJEKV010000118.1, read as the reverse complement.
GGATAAATAGCCAATGCAACATCTTGCGATTGTTTGTTTGCTATCTTTAATTATGAAGGGAGGGAGGAGGGAGGGAGGGAGGGAGGGAGGGAGGAAGGAAGGAAGGGCATTTTCTACATCCACTTAAAAAAGATTTGCTCAATATACTTGGTATTAATTAGCATAACCTTATTGTTGGAACTTGTAAAGAATACAAGGGGGGTTCACATAGTTTTGGCCGTACAAACCACGTGAGTGACCCGAAAGGGTTTGTTTTCCCCTTAAATTGTACATATACTCGTACCTAGGGGTAGCTTTTTGGGGTTTTTAGGTCAAATTTGGCACTGTATATGGCTGGAAAGGGGGTTTCTGAAAAAATTCAAACACGTATACAAGGGGGTTTTTGCCGACCCCTTGCACGCAGGTGGTATACCCCCTATACAATAGGTGCATCCCCCGGGAAAGAATATAGACCATTTATCAATTCATAAACAATTCGACCTAAGCTATTTTGTAGCTTGACGAAGAGATGTGAGAGAACAATTGGAGCAAATATGCAAAAGCATTGAATAGCTAGGCAAGAAGCAAGACCTTGCCAAGATTTAGTGTATCAAGTTAAAATGTACTAGGAATGAGAAAACTATATTCAATATTTAAATCAAAAGAAAAAATCAAAATGAGCCAAGAAAATATTGGATTTGGATATCTGAATAAATAGGGAAGGAGCTTCTTCTAAGTTGCATAAAACATGCTACGCAGGCAAAATAGTCGTTATCGATATCCCTCCAACCGATCATGTTGTACATGAATAAAATGGTCAAGAAGGTGAGGACATCACTTACTGCATAATAGCCCAATCTTCCTTGAATATTCAACACTTGCTTTGCCAGAGGTGCAGTCTTTTGTGAAGGAACACTCCTGCCCCCCCCCCCCCCAACCCCACTCGAACCCCAAAAAAAAGGGAGAAAATTGAGAGAGATATTAAGAAAGCTATGATGTTGTTTTCATATGACTAGATATATTAGAATTATGGAACATTTTTGTTGCCATACGCTTTATGTCTCTTGCCAAAAAAGAAGTAGAACCTAGTTGCAAAGGAATTTGTTTAAATATATATATGTGTGTACGAAAAATGAATTAGACCCGAGTTGCAAAGGAATCCGTTTTTATAAAGGTCAAGATAATTATACCCTGGCTTGGTAGATTCCGGAGGAAAATAAATCGGATTCCGAAATCCCTCGCTGTTATACACGGGGTCCGTTTGTGTCAGTCCGTTGGTGGCAGCCCTGACTACTGTCCGGCCAGTCCAGAGGATCCGAGCCGATGCCTGCTGCTACGGATCTCAGCCGTCGATTTGCCCCGCCCTCCAATTTTCGAGGCATTCTCGCTCTTGGGAGCACAAACCGGACCCTTCCGCCAGGATACCGAAACGGGGAATTCCGACTGCCGGTGGCTGCTTCGTAACCAAACTTGGACGACGTGGCATCATTGTCAGTCCGTACCAGACAACGGTCCAGGAATCGTTGATCAGATCGTGTTCGTCGATGCGGTGCAAGCATCTCTGCCGTCCGCGCGGTGCCCATGATCCTGGATCTCTCCACGACTTTCCCGGGGCATGATATCCCGTCCCCGTGCCGCCTCCCGCCGAGATCCCAGCTTCATGGATTCCCGGGTAGAGCAGCAGCAGGCAATCGTGTCCGCCGAATTTCTGGCGCCACATCCTGCCCATCAACCGCACGGTCCAGAAGCATGGACCCGTGATTTCAGAGCACCATATCCACACAACAGGAGCAAGAGAAATATGTGGCTCCGAGATCACTTACATGCTGAGAAGATTCCTGCGGGTGGTCTAAGCAAACGGGGATCCCTACTTGCGGGACAGATGTCGCGCTCCTGGCGCCTGGCTTTATCACCGGAATCATCTATGGTTGATTTTGGGGGGCGTCCTAAGCGAATGGCGATCCCGGCTTCTGGGACCAAGGTAGCGATCCTGGCGCCTTGCTTTACCACCGGAATCACGTATGGTTGATTCTGGCAGGCTGCCCACTCGGTGGTCGATCTCGGTTTCTGGGATCAAGGTAGCAATCCTGGCCGGTGGCATCGAGCCCAGGGGGTGATACCGGCGGACGACCCCGGCCAATGATGTGGGGCTCTGGGATAAACCCCTTACGTTAAGCTGGCCGGCGCATGTTGATTGGTTAGGTAAATAGTGTGTGATGACGGTGGAACCAATGGCATGGCATCCTTTTCTGTCCAACTTACATTGATGGGCGCCGATGGAAGCTTTTACCTCATATTGGCTGAGAAACTTGAATGGGATCAGCTAACAGCTCTGCATCTCTCTCTTTCAACCGAAGCATGAGTGCTGATGCAAACAGTACCCCAGGGAGCGCGGGTGTTACGGTAGGCGATCAAGGCGACATTTCCTCTGTGTTGGGCGACTCCTCTCGTAAGTTGCCAGACAGTTTAGTGTCGTATGAGAAGCAGCAGTTGGATCCCAAGAACATGAAACATTCAGACGAATGCGTCCTCTCGAAGAGGAAGTGGTTCGACGACATTCTCTCGCTTCCCGGGATCCGTTTAGATTTTTTTGAGCAACAATTCCTGTACAAGCTCTTCAGAATCCGACTTTTTCCCAACTTAAAATGCAGAAAATACCAACTGCGGGAGGAAGCCGCATTGGATGGAGAGAGAGTAGAAGAGGGTACTAGCAAGTCAACCGAAGTCATCCCTGCTTAACTGCAATAGTCCAAGACGCTGGTTTTTGTGGATTTTTAGCGCTGTGTTCAATTCTGTCATGAAGGTTTTGCAATGCTATGTTTGTTTTTAGCCTCACTAGACGACTATGTTGTAACAACTATCTACTTTTTAGAATAAAATATAGCCGCCATTCTTCTTTGTTCCAATTTGTTTAACATTGTTTGTAAATCCAATCAAATATTCCAATATCATTTGTTGTTGTTCCCCTCATTAGGGCGGATTTGGGGTCTGAAAATGGCCCTTATCTTGGGTTAAAGTTTTCCACGTCAGATTCGCCAGGACCAATCAGGTTTGCGCCTTTTTTACGAAAGTCAGTATTACTTGGCAGGTAGAAGGATGAGCAGGCTTACTTGGCATCCACATGGCGTATTTTCATAGGGGATGCCTGCGCTTTTATTGTGACCATTTTAATGGCCCGTAGATTTTTTAGAGTCGCCGCCGCCCAAAATAATGGTGACTTTGACCGCCCTCTTGTCGGCCACCAACTCCCTTGTCAAATTTTGGCGCAAACTTCATGACACTCCCGCCTCTCGTACGTGCATCCTCTCCACCTTCACTCCTCATCCGCAATCCATGTCTCCTGTAATTTTCGTGTTCTTGCCCCATTTACGTAACTCCCAAGGTCAAGAAGTGGGAGGTTTTGTCTCAATAGGTTCAGGGTGAGTATGCTGCCATCAACGAGGGGCGAGCATAGAGTTAAGCGACAAAGGCGATCAGACGTGTGGACACATTGGATAGGTAGGATAAAAGAGTTCAAGTTGAATTCTAGCGGCCGGAAAGTGGAAAGTATAACAATACGACATGCATATACCCCTTCCGGGATATGGCCAAAGAGCTAATCTCCACCAAAAACAGCTTCCCAAAATTGCCCGCAAATGGTAACCACCTTAATCGGATCACACGACGCCGGGCTAGCCGCCGCCTACTTAATAGCGTGAGATAGTTTCGCGTCGTGTGATCTCCTTATCTTTTCATTTCTTTTCGTTGACACGTGTTTACAAACAAATTTATTGTGCGTGTTTATGTTTATCGACGTCGTGGATGTCATTCCCACCAAAGTATTAGTAGTGTACTTGTCGGTATCACATAGACATTGGAATTGTCCTTTTCCAAGGTATGGATGCCGTGACCTTGGGGGGTATAGGCATCTGATTTTACGGACATGATTATAACGTAAAGGTCGAAACCGAGCTTGAGGCGGTTGAATTGCCCCTTTAAGTGAACTTTGTAAGCCCACATCTAATGAGAACAATGTAATTGCAATGAAGAAATGCATGGTGACGAGGTGCAAGCGGGAATGTCCGCAAAACGGAGGCGTGAGGATGAGTTTCAAAATCTTCACACCGCTTGAGGTATTTGCTAACATATTCCGTGATGGCGAGGAAGTTCGAAAAGTCAAGACATATCGTGCTTTCTCCCCTTACATTTTGTGGATGGCTTATTTTTGGTTCCGACACTGGATGTTCGATTCCACGAATCATCCGGTCAACTAACGAGGTCCGAAGTTAAGTCCTCCTTTAAGTTCGATACTTTCTTCCAAAACAATATTTATAATGCTAATTGTCAACTAGAACGAAGGAAACAAAAAAAGAGAGGCCGCACAACTTTTTGGGAGCCGCTTGAGGACCATAAACCTACACCCGTCACGGTGGATATTCGAAAGTATGGAGAGGGGGAGGAAGTCATTTATACAGCCACCATGGAAAGCGAATGGCCATTATCGAGCTAAGAGTGCTAATGGAGACAGAGGAGATTGTCGACGACTTCCATTATTTTATTGATGGCATTAGGGTTGGTTACGGCAAGAGGAAAATGTAAAGTTTAGTGAGTTCGCGATCAACAAGAAATTGTCTATCGGCTAGCTTTGAATCTCTCAGTTTTTATTTGTGTTTTTGTCTCGATGTTTTTAGGGTTCCAGTATTTTGTCCGATATTTTTTTAGGATTCCGCATAAATTATTTAAAAATGTTACCATCATATTTTACTTTAACTTCGTTTTTTACTATTTATCTCTTGCCGCTTGTCTATTTTTTGTCGGTGTTCAGAGTATAAAACGCCATCCGGCCGAGAAGCCATGGCAAGAACTAAGCAAACCGCAAGGATCCATCCAGTGGTGTAAGGCCAGGTGATTACATTAGTCCACCTTCTTCATTTGACTCTGAAGTCTCTCGATAGAGATTCTCCTCCTCCCACCATGCCTAACGTAAGACCCGAAAAGAAATCCGCGATGACATGCATCTACGGAGAAGCAATGCGAGTAGTAGGGAGGTGCACCGCCCGAGACGAGGATGAAAATGTGAGAGACCGGGCGAAAGCGTAATATGACGCCGATTAATTATTGGGCAGTCAGCCTTCTTCTTGCTCTTTCCCTCGCCCTCCCGCCCTCCCCTCGTGGAGGTGCCGACCTTCAAATCAAAGGAGGAGGCCCAACGCCGTAAAGGGGAAGGGCGACCACAGAATGGGAGGAGACGGCCGGAAGAGTCGTCCGAGGAACAACCTGCAAATGCCGGGTGAGGGCGGCCGAAGAGTCGGCCGGACAGCAAATGTGCTCCAAATGCCGGGTGGGTGAGGGTAGTGGCCGGAAGCTTAAGACAAAGCCCTGGCATTAAAGAGGGCCACAGATTAAGAAGTATCGGCGCGAGCACCGAGATGGTCATTCCGCGGTCTCCCATTTGCCGTGCTCGTGAGAGAGATTCAAGAGTGTGGTGCGATACATCATACCAGTTCACAAATTCAAGCAAACCGCCTTAAATGCTCTTCAAATGGCTTCGGAAGCAGTTGGTGTCGGTCTGTTCGAGGACTCGCAGCTTGCAGCAATACATGCCAAGCGGGTGACTGTCATGCCCAAGGACATGCGCCTCGTCTTACGCATAAGGGGTCCCGAGTACTATGGTGAAAATTTTATGGCTGAATACAACAAGAAGAAAGACCCCCCAGAAAAAAGGCCGTGAAGTGCCTTTGTGTTTTTTTCATATGTATAATATTTCTTAATGTAATGGCTTTATAAGCTTAATCTCTTAGTCCATTTCTTTCTTAGAAGCCTAGCTTCACACTTTGTATTTTTTTTTTTTTTAATGTTATACGTGAGGATCACACGACACGCAGCAAGCATTGTGCTTTTTTGTTGCACATAGTAGTCTTCGCGTCGTGTGATCCAACCCTAACCCTAACCCTAACCCTAAAATGTACGGACAAATCTCCCCACAATGGCTGTGTCCCCTTTCATAATCGACAACGGCTACTTGAGTTCAAAGTGACAAATATTTACCGCTCCTAAACATCTTCTTGTTTTCGTCGTTTGCTTCGCCATGGATTGTTATGTGAAGTTCTTGGAATGGTATGCATCCGCCCCTCATGACAACGAGGAAGTTGCGCCGACTGCGATTTATCCGTTCTATTGCAAGGAGTTGGACATCATGGCAAACAGTAGCGAGCTTGATGCTATCGCGAGGATGCCTTAGCTTTCACCCGACCGCTTGGTCTCGGCAAGACATCCTTTTGCGAGATGTCCCCGCCTCGTGGATTCCAAAACCAGCTCTAGAGGAGGCTTCCCATTTGCAAACAGGGGAAGATGTTTTTCAAGAATGCTTAGCGGGCTCCTCCTCGGCTGCGTCCTTGTGCTTAAGAAGGTATCTTATTTCTCTTTGCCATTTGCATTTGCTAGTTATTGCATTCTCGCTTCGGCCAAACCGAAGATACACCGGAAACAATGAAATCTTTAAGCCAAGGGGTGTCGGGTTATGTGTGATGATGCCCGACTATGACGTAGAAATGGAGATAGATCTACAAGAAGAAGAGCAAGAATGTAGGAGTTTTAGCTTCGACGACCGCCTTGGGTGAACGAGGAGGAGGGAGATGATTACGAAGGTGATGAGGATGGGGATGAGGATGAAAAGAAGTTGTCCGACATAACGCCAATTTTAGTGGAAGGCAAAGAATACCTATTGCTAAGTGATATCTTGAGGAACCCGTCTTTTGTTACTTAATGTGTGCTAGGGAAGACGAGCTTATCAAGACCTTTGGCCGAATGGGTAAACTTAGGCCTAGATTTTGAAGAGGATTTGGACAAAGAGATGTTTGAAGTGTCTAATTATACCGCAATGCTATAAAGCTTAAAGAAGCCTATGAGAGGCTGAAGTCTCGATTTGCTCAAGATGAGGCGAATCTACCAACGGAAGAAGAATTCCAACGTCTCCGTGCAAAGCTGCCAACAGGATCTACAGGTTTGGCAGGCCCTTCAATCAATCAAGAAGATAAGCCCGGTATATGAGGATAAATGTGAAGAAGATAAGCTTGAGGGTTCTTATTTGTGGGAAGTAGATGATTTTTCTTCTTGCGACATGCACGCTGGGGGGGCGAAAAGATTGAAGGACTCTACATTGTTACGATATATCTCAAGATTCGTTAATGGGGAGATAATCGTCTTCAGCAGAACTTTCAGTCCAAAAGGTGCAGAGTTTGTCTATTACATCCGTGCATTATGCATGTTCGGGAACCATTCCCAATTGGCATCAAACACTGAAAGGGTGATAGCAATTCGGCGGGATGTTGTGCTACAATATTTTGACGACCAAGCCGGTCTGCGGGCGAGCAATATGTTAAATTTTTTAGCTGCTGGCTTGACTCACCCAAGGTTGGAAGCTGGGGTCGATAACCTGTGTCATTATTAATGTCCAAAATTTTATGATGGCTGTTCGAAGTAGTGAATTTGTGTCAGTTTGAAATTATACAAAATACATTCCTAAACATGACTAAGGTCTTTGTTTTAGATATATGTCTAGCAACTTTGTTCATGCACGTTGCAACTTAGAAATAGGAATAACAATTAAACTACACTAAAAATTTCTTGCCATTATGAGAAGTTCCTATTTTTCACGATTTGTGCTATGGAAATGGATCTTTGATAAGGCAAGAAGCCCTCAAGCATGTCATATGAAAATTAACATATTGGAAGCAACATAAACCTAGAAGATAGGTAGATACCAGCAATATAAGCAACAATAGGTGGTTGGAACTTGAGCTGCACACAAGTTAGAATAGAAACATTTGACATGGGATACATTGTATGCAAGCAAAACCAAAAAGGAAAAAATGGGGGCATGACAAACGATGGAAGAAAAAATACTAAGTGGAGACAACATAGCAATGCTCCCAACGTGAACATGGATAAACTCCTGTTTTTTATGTAGGTCTTTCAGTTCAATTTATTTAGTTTGGGCAATTTATAACAATGCTGCCGTATTGTATCTACAAAAATACCCCTGTATATTTCCTATATTCCTATATTGTAGAAATGCCGCTCTCCTAAACACAATAGCTATGCCCATTTTTGCTAGTTGGTGGAGTTCTTGCGAAAACCCTTCATTTCCTTTCATTAATCTAGTCCCAGCAATATCACTACCTTCCTAATGATTGTCCTAAATTTTTATTTCATTAATCTAGCAAAATGGCTTCTCACAAATGTTCTAAAGAGTTTCCACACCAGAGAGGGATTTCTTTTTTAGCTAAGCACAATAACAATAAGCATGTCAGATTTTGGTTAAGCACAACTACAATAAGCATGTGCCTAGATCTTAATTTATGCTTATATTTATCCATCATTTTGGCATCGAAATAAGAATCAGTAAAGGTCAATTGTCACTTGCATGGAAGTGAGATGAATCAACAATTCCTTGTTTGTAAGCCAACTACTCCATATGTCTTAGCGCTCTTGCATCCGTCTTCCATTGGGACTTGGAGGTTATCACGAAAATTTATAGAATATTCCATATTCTACCACGTAAGCACCTTGCATCAAAGGCTGCAATGCACTTTCTGGCTTTCACGTTGTTGAGCTTGAAAGAGCTTGTAATTCTCCGTGAGTTGCGTGGATTTGATTAGGAACTTCAAGGAGGCCTGCCAATCTGCATCTTCTGTCCTCTATACACTGGTTTATTGATAAATTGCTTGACTTATGGTTTATAGGAGATCAACCCTCCACCCGAGAGGACGATTGTCCAAAAATTTTATTAAGAAATTTTCATGACTGAGCAGCCTTCCAAATCGAAATGTAGAACTCTTAGTCAGGGAATGATCTTTTCATCTTTTGCTTATGGTTATGCCATCGTAAGTCCCAAAAACACAACTTGACCATTCAGGCACATAAATTGTAAGGACTTACCCTTCCGCCAACTGTAATGAACTCTATCTTCATTCCTAACACAAAGCAAAAAGGTATCATGTGTACCTCCACAACGAAAGTTAGCAGAAAATGAAAAATAAGAGCCTCAAGATGAGAGAACCTAATTCTTCTACAATATTTTTTATTTGGTGCAACTAAGCTTTCTACAAAAAGTAACGATTGCACAAGTTCCAACCTTCTCTTTTCTTGGGCGGTGAGGACTAAATTCATTTATAAAGATACCTTTTACTAGCACATTTGGAGATGTAAATACAACCACCATAAATTCAAATGACACTAGAGAAAACAAAACAATGCCATGATCCGGACCATTAACAAATGCTTCCCGGAATTTTTTCTCGCGATAGTGGAATATCCAAATTAGCGGATATTTATTTGAATCTGCTTCCACTTCAAGCGATGTTTCAATTACCGCGCGGTAAGAACCATAAGCGGTCGAGTTGCAACTCACCATTTACGCTTACCCGCTTTTTACCCCAACGGTAATGGAAAATCCAATCTTTAGGCATACGCTCACTATCACCATCAACTTCAACCGAAAGTGTATCACAACCTACAATCTTCACACTTTCTTGCCTTTGTAAGCTACTCGATTAGGGAATTGGGGCTATATTCAACAAACTTAAACATCTTACCTTTTTATAGTGCCATGCAAGCCTTTCAATTGTTACGATGATAGAGAGGAAGCCGGGCACTCCGGGATGTATATGTGCTCTCGCCAGAATAAACAAATAGCACCGAGTTCAACATGTAGTCAAGTGAATCCACATGGAATCGAGCACAACCTAAGCCGGTTTAAAAAAATAGCCCGTCTGTAAGATTGCTTTGAGAAAAAAAGAAATGAATGTACTTACTTGATAAAGGACTTCATCGGCAAAGCCAATTTCCAATCCTAGATAAGAAGCTCTGCGAACGTAAAAAAAATCATCAGTTTAAAAATCAAGGATATATCCGGAAAAATACTTATTTATTTCCATATTCAGTTGTGAAATTGATCTGATTCATATATCCTAACCTCACTTTGAGTCACAAGATAGCATTGTGGAAAAACGTATTCATCAACGAAGTGGAAAAAGGGAAACACTTATCACTCTAGAAAGTTCATTCTTCAATAAAACTAATATACATTTAGAAACAGGGGGTGTTATTTTTCCATGGCAACAACTACAACGCTTGGAAGTGGGCGAGATGAAGATCCGTCGTAAGGCAAGGAGGAAAGGAGCATGGTATTGGTCACATTTAGAGCCTATTTTGGTCCAAAGTGACACCGGAGGCTGCTAAGACAATAAAAGCTAAGATGTGGCCTTGCACTTCCATGTTCTCTGCATCAAACCCTTCTAGAACGCCTTCGAAAGCATCCCAAAGCGAGGAACATACCCTAATTTTGTGACAGGGGCTATTTCAAGGCTGCCGCCGCGCCTCTTCTTAGCCTCTGTGGAGGAACATCTATGGCGTGCAATCACTAGTATATGTGACAACGCACCACGAAAGGTGTGTAGGGATCATTGCGAGTCTGCACAAACATACCGCCAATCTAACACTAGGTCGCCGCTCTCTCTTTGTGTTGATACTTTTAGGCTGGCCGGGCTTCCATAGGGCCATTTTCAACACCGGCCCGGCCGCGGCGTCAATTTTGGGCATCTCTGGCGTAGAATCGCCCATGCTTCCAAGAATTTGGACAACACTAAGCGAGAAAGAAGTGGGTGCTAAACTACGGTGGTTCAAAAGATTTCTGGAAGTTTGATTGGGAAGGCAGAAATGCAAGAACTTAGACTTACACTAGACGCAGCTGCTCTCTGAGAAAAATGCCGACCGATTCCAGGCCAAGTTGTGCACAAGCTTCACGCCGGACCTGTGCAAAGAAGCTCTTCACAGTTTTGCTCTTGTTGCCGCCATAGCTTCTCGCCATCGCTGTAGCGCCTCTCGGATCCGGCTTCTCTGCCAGGCGTCGAGATCTTTGAGGAAGAAAAAATACGTGGCAACTAAACATCAAATTAGATTGCGGCGCAGAAAAAATAAGCACGACAAAAACAGAAAATCGAAATTTGAATCTGCATTATATATGTGTGTGTAGATAAATGATTTATTTTAGGCGAGAACATATGGAGAGAAAGTATTTTGGTTTTGCTATTTTATTGTCAGTTATAACATATCTAAGAGAGAGTTATGGTTTTGCTTTAAAAATGTAGGTGCAAGTAGATGAGGAAAAGCCGTCATTGGCCATGTATACAAATATTTTTATTAGACCAAATTGTTAGATCAAAATTTAAACTTTGTTTCCCCATGAATATTCCATTCTTATTAGAATTTCCAAAATTGACACCAGCTTTGGCTCTAGAAGGTCGGTCACTAGTTTAGAACTTATATATAACTTGGAAGCTAGTTCAAAAATGTTGTCAATCAAACATGCAAAATGATTTGAATACATTAAGTAGGCTAGTTCGGAGGTTATGATGGCGTGGAAATGTTATCAGTCAAACATACATAATGATTTGGATAGAACATGGAGGCTAATTCATGGATTATAATGGTGTGGAGATGTTGTCAATTAGATATGAAGAATGATTTGGATACAATATGGAGTCAAACCCTCAATCAAACATGTGTCAATCAAACATGCAAATTATTTGGAATTCCAACTTAACATCTTTTGTTTGGTTCCCTAGGATTTTATTGTCAAACCCTCAATCGATGCCGTCAAACCCTCAATAGATGTCGTCAAAATCCCTAAGATTTTACTGTCAGACCCTCAACCGATGCCATAACCTTACGCTTCAGCTCAATGGTTAATTATTTTGCAAGAAAGAGATTTATGAGAGTTAGATAAACTATTGTTCTGCAATTATTGTCCTAAGGTTAATTACTTTGCAAGAAAGAGATTTGTGGGGTGAGAAATTATTGTTCTGCAATTACTGTTCTGTAAAGGAAGACCAACCAAGATACATATTGATAAATTGTTTGTGCATTATGAATCGTACGAGTGTGTCAATCAAAAGCACCAAGTAATTCATGCCTGGAAATGCTCTCGCATATTATACATGTGTTCCCATTTTCATTACTTGTTTTGTGTGCACATTTTTGTTTCTTAAATATGTTTTTTGCTGCATATGACATTTTGTATTCTCAATAGCTTTATTTTGTGAGCATCCTCCTGCACATTAGCTATAGCATATATGTGTCAGACATAGACATGCCTAGAAGGAAAATACTTAGAAGGGAAATCTGGTGAAAGCAACATTTTGCTATCTCAATGTGTTTCACACATTTTGCAAGCACTAAGCAAAACTTACCTGCCCTTGTAAACCAACCTAATGAATGTCTGCAATAAATCTTTGGCATCCTTAGACACCTTGCAGGACTTCGCAAATCAATCATGCAGGTGAGAAATTATCAAGCTATTGTAAAGAAGTTCGAGTCTCTACACTAGAATGCAAGCATAGAGGAGAATGGCTAATCTGAAGAATCAAAGGCAGAAAAGTAACAGAAAAAGCTGGAATCCCCAAATCAAATGAGAGACACTTGAATCTCCTATTTCAAAAACACATATCTACTTAAAGAAATCAACAAGAATCAAGGGATACAGAGCAAAGATAGTACCTTTTCGTATTATCATCAAGTGCATAACCACTATTCCGGAGATCTTGAACTAAAGCCTCGATCATAACCTGTGAATCAAACCTCGATCATAACATGTGAACCAACCTCGATCATAACCTTTGAACCTCGATGGATCAAGCAAGCAAAGTGGAAAATATAGTTTCTATCACAAAAGCAAGCAATTGAAGGAGAACAAAACTCAAAGGATGGATTATGCTGGTTAGAATAGCCCCAACCATGGCTTACAGATGCTATTTTTACTGGGGCAAAAGGGCACATCCCTTGAGGAGGATCGTGCCTCTTCATCTTGCCTCTTTTGGCTTTGTCCACGTCATCATATGACACGTCTGCTGGAGAACGTAACTGCTGGGCTGAACGGCCACAGACCGACGATTCGAACACTCCCACTCAGACACAGTTCTCCAACATCTTCAGAGGTTATCTCAATCAATCCTAGAGAACTTCTATGCTTCTCAAATTTGTCGCGGGCTAGTGCTTTAGTAAATATATTAGCTACCATCTCATCCGTTCTCACAGACTTGAGTTCTAGTATTTCTTCATTGACCTGTTGTCTTATGAAATGATATTGAGTCTGAATATGCTTCGTTCATGAATGAAACTTAGGATTCTTTGCCAAAGCAATAGATCCTTGATTGTCACTAAAGACCACTGTTGCTTCTTTGACTGACTCTTCATGTAATGATTCGAGAAGCCTTCTCAACCAAATTGCTTCTCTAGGTGTGTGTGTGGCTGCAATGTATTCAACTTCTGTACTTGATAATGCCACAACACTTTGCTTCTTACTGCTCCATGAAATTGCCCCACTCGTGAGACTAAAAACATATCCTGAAGTTGATCTTCTCAAGTCAACTTCATCCGCCCAATCTACATCTATATAGCCTAAAAGTATAGGCTTGTTTGCGGCCTTATAACACAGAACTAAATCTGTTGTTCTTTTTATATATCGTAAAATCGCTTCACGCATTGCCAATGTACCATCCCCGGATCATCCATGAATTGTGAATATCCAACACATAACTACCATTGACATTAATAAATATAACCATTGGATCTAACACATTTAAATTAAAATCCCCCTTAAACCACCTTTGGTTTGGGTGCATATTCACACGGGGGGTGACTCCGGGCATCGAGAGCTGTCGGATTGGCATATTCAACCCTTATTCCTTAATCTACACAATCACATTTAAAGTTCCTCATTTGTGGGGTATGCAAGTACAAGATTTGCTATCTTGTATAATAAGATTAAAAAATACTATAAGATTTCAACCTAATACTATATGGTGTTGATTTCGTACGTGCAAAATACAATTATGAGGGCTCTCGCTGCCCTACGTCACCCCCCGTGTGAATATGCACCCAAACCAAAGGGGGTTTAAGGGGGATTTTAATTTAAATGTGTTAGATCCAATGGTTATATTTATTAATGTCAATGGTAGTTATGTGTTGGATATTATACTAAAAAATTTTTGGCCCTCTGGGCCATAAAAAAAAAAAGGACGCGAGAATATAAAAAGACATTTAAAACATGTAGCAATATCGTTATGTAATATCGGACATTAAGGAAAAAAAAGAATATAGTAAAATGAAACATGAGTAACTATAATATTAAAGCATAATGTAATATAATTATATATGCTATAAAAGCATTTTATTTAGAAATTTATTGAGTTATTGAAAATAGCAAAGGTATTATAATAGTTTTGGAGCACTTAAAGTGGATAGTGGTTTAAGATACGATACAAATCTTGGTTGATTTGCCTATCAAACAGTCTGAAGCCGAATGAAGAAGAAACTATCTCGGCTACACCATCCCTGTTGTATGCCGAATAAAGAAGAAACTATCTCGGCTACACCATCCCTGGTGTATCGCCAGACTCCTGATAACATCCTTTGTAGCTATGGCCGTGAATATCTAGCATAATATCTGTTTATAATGGAATCTGCATTCCCGATAGACCCACAAGAACACCTGTTTCTGACGACTATGATGACAGTGCCAGTCCTTGCCCAATTGATGAACCCTTTAGAAATTGATGAACACCTTGATTCGCCACACTAGCAGAAAGAGGTCCTGGATCTCTTTTGGCCTGTAAAAGCATTTGCAACCTATGAACTGCTTGATCAGATAGTGGTGCCCTATGTAATCCACCTTTCTTCCCACGAGTTTGAGTGGCGGAGCTTAAGCGGGATTGATCGGAGAATCGTAATATCTTCACCAATTCTCATTTGCGTAACGGATAGTGTTAGCCAGGTCCTCTAACATAGACGGTGAATTTCCTCTGTGAGTTGGGATGAATAATGATCGGCCACAGGTTTAATCTCAAAAACTTGAGAGATGGACACAAAGTAATATAGACCATCATCTGTTAGTCCACCATTGCTACATGAACCCAGAATAGAAACAAAGGTCACATTATCGGTCTAAAGCCATCTTGAAGCATTAGTTCGGGACATTCGAGCCTCATTAGCATAGCCATGCTCAGATAGCCCTGAAAGCATTGACGTAAAGAGATTGAATGCTCCCCTTGCATCTCCATATTCTGCATATCCAGATATTAATGCATTCCAAGAAACAACATCATGAATGGGCATCCCCTTGAATATTTGGAAAGCGTCACTAATAGAACAACATTTGGCATACATGGCAACAATACAATTTCCCAAAAAGATATCCATCCTTGATCCAGTCTTTAAGAGCTCGGCATGAATTTGCACGCCTTTTTAATAAAGCTCTATCCTTGGAACATGCACTAAAACAAAAGAAATGTGATATCATTTGGCAGGAAGCCCTGCTCTTTCATTTGTAAGAACATATACACAGTTTCAGTGCTATTTCCACGTTGGGCATAACCACCTATTATGGAAACATGAGCTCCTCTCTGGTCTTCTGTTACCAAGAAGCTCATATCTGGTTTGTTAACTTGGATTAAGCAAACCGAAAGAAACACAATCTAGATTATACTAACTTTGAAAATAAGGAACAACTTCCAACACCGGGGGAATGCTTTTTGGGAGGCTTCCTCCTCCTTTGATTGTGTCCTTCTAGACGTCTTCTGCAACTCCGTTTTCCTTCATCAAACTCATTAAGCACATGGACCAAAATTAGAGCATTGAAGGATTCGCCAGACTATGGAAGCCGAATGAAGAAGAAACTATCTCGGTTACACCATCCCTGTTGTATCACCGGACTCGGAACCACTCAAACATTAGAGAGCCTCCTCCTCCTTTTGATTTTGTCCTTCTAGGCGTCTTCTGCAACTCCGTTTTCCTTCATCAAACTCAGTAAGCACATGGACCAAAAATTAGAGCATTGAAGGATTCGCCAGACTATAGAAGCCGAATGAAGAAGAACTAGCATACGGATGCGGCCGCTTCTCGATATAACGAAAAACCCTAACCTCATGGTCCTCGATACTTGCATGTAAAAGAAACTAGGAATATTGAAGTAGAGAACCCTAAAATATGAAAATATTGCATGTTCAAGGGGTTAACCATTGAAAAATGTGATGAAAATTTATTAGAGCGTATGCGCACTCTAGATATACGCATAAGTATGTCCCATAAAATACGACAAACAATCATATGAAAACCATAGGGAAAAATGTACAAAAATACAAGGGAAACCCCCTGTTATTATGCTACATATTCCTACGAAATAGGCTAGATTAGGGCGTGTACATACCATGGCATATATAAGGCATTCCACTGCTTGACGATAAGGAATCATCTTCATATTCTCTTGTTCTTCTTTTGAACTTGGAATCTGGCTTCTAGATAGCTTCACATTAACCTCCATAGGCGTGCTCACTGGCTTGTAGCTATTCATATCAAACTGTGCCAAAATGTCTTGGAGATAGCGATGCTGAGATATGCATAACATTCTTCTCCCCCTGTCTCGAGTCACTTGAATATCAAGGCAATAATGAAGTTCCCCTAAATCAGTCATCTCAAATTCAGCACTTAACTTCTTCTTGAAGCGCTTGAGATCTGCCAAGTTATTACTGAGCAAGATGCAATCGTCCACATATAGTGTGACAATCAATAAAACTGAGGGTTTATGAAACTCATAAACATTTGTATCCACTTCGTTGCACTCAAAGTCCAAGGATAAAAGAAAATTATCAATTCGTTGATACCACATTCTTGGTGACTGCTTCAATCCATGAAGAGCTTTGTGTAAACAACATACTAAATGTTCGGCTCCCAGCTTCGCCATCGAGAAAGGAGGTCTTGACATCCATTTGATGAAGCTCTAGGTCAAGGGTTGCTGCTAGAGATAATAAATCTTGAACGGACACAAGCTTAACCACGGGTGAAAAAGTTTCAGTAAAATCAACCCCGACGACTTATGTAAAGCCTCTTGCAACTAATCGAGCTTTAAATCTTTCAACAGAACCTTCAGCACAATATTTAACTTTGAATACCCATTTACAACTTACAGTGTGTCTTCCAGGAGGAAGCTCTTGAAGAGTCCATGTGCGATTGCGTTGAAGGGATGCAAACTCTGTGTCTGCATCTTGACGCCATTCTTCGGCATAAGAACTCTTCATTACGGCTGCATAAGTTCCTGGTTCAGTGACTAAGGGATCAACTCTCGCCATCAACATGCAGGTGCGTTTTAAAGATGTTTGACTGGCAGCTTCTTTAGCTCTAGCAGTTGGTCGACTGGTACGACCAGGCTTGGTGACATAAGGATCAACATGCAAACCTTCCCCATATCTTGTGGCTTGTCGTGGTGAGTTATTGATCCTTTGTGCTCCCACTTGCTGAAAACCTTGAGGAAGTTCAGGTAAAGAATCAGCAGCTTGCAACAATAGGTGTTGAGGACCAAAGTCAGGTTCTTCTTGTGGGTGCGCATGAACTCCCCCTTGCTGCTACAACACTGCTTCCAAGATATCTTCATCATCTTCATCATCCCTCATGATGGTCGCATCAATACCCCCAGGAGGAGGTACTACTCGGCTGCCATTAAATCTTTATAGACAAGATGCTCGCGAAAAACAACATCTCTACTATAAAAGATCCTTCGCTGATGAAGATCATAAAGGCGACGGCCCTTAATACCATCACCATATCCCAAGAAAATTGCCACTCCGCCATGTGGATGCCAAATAAGCCTGTTCATTTTTCTACTTGCCAACTAATACCGACTTTGGTAAAAAACGAGCAAACATGATTGGCCGTGGCAAATATGACGTGGAATTCTTTAACCCAAGTTATGAGCCATTTTGAGATCCCAAATCCGCCCTAATGAAACTTCTAAATACATACATGTCTCCACGCTAGGGAATTTGGACGGTACCTACATGTTTTCCAGATTATTGGTTTTCAAGCTTTTAATCCAGCCTTTAATATACACATACCTACTATGGACCTTTAACTAAAACTCATCTAGTAAATGTTTTCCAATCAAAGCCTAAAACTGCCCAAGCCTCCTGTTGCATCTTTTTCTAGTTATTTTTTATTTTTCATTTTCATTTTTGATAGTTGTTTTGAATTTATTTTTTCATTTCCTAGACTTTAGATATTTGTGAGATGGTGAATACACTTCTATTATCAGTGCCATTCTCGAAGCACAATGTTTTGGTGTGGCAACATAATGTCATCACAATGCACTTTAAGGACAGCCAGCTTACAACGTATAATGTTTTGATATTATTCCTTAGAAAGTTTAGTTGATGTGCTTTTATTATAAAGCCAATGTCATGTATATAACATGAAGATATCTTGAGCTATATATAGGAGACCCATATTCTATGTAAACATCAATAGTTCAAGGCTATGGCTTATGCAACTAAGGTCGTCTTAGTGCTTTCTCTCAATATCTCCATGTCTTTGATCCCAATTGCCCAATCACGCCACCCACCATATCGTGGAGTTTTGTCTTCTCATCTTGTTAGTGGTGGTATTTGCACAACGGAAACTTGGAATAGTACCGTGTGTTGTCCTCCCATTATTGCTACTGTTGCCATTCTTGGCACCAATATTTCTATCTTGTGTTCACTTATGACCGTAGATGTTTTGTGCCTAAGCATATATTGTTTGCCCAAAGTCGACCTTATTAGTATCTGCAACATAGCATCTAGTTGGTAATATCTAGATTAATGTGTTTTTAAAATCCATATATTGGTGAGGTGATAGTAGTTAAACAAACTATTTCTTTTATTTGCAGTGGTGGCGCTACTTGGAACAAGAGCCTGGTGAGATGAAGAAAACATATCTTCATTTTGAAAATGAATGAGTTGATATCCTTTCTAGAAAGATATATCTAGGGCATTACTATCCTTTAGTGATATAATATAATATTCTCATGCCAATATTTAAATATATATAATACAAGTATTTGTACTATAAGGGGTGTACGGAGACGAATGTACGTACGTAAGTTTCTATTAGATTTTTAAGTTTATCAGCATTCCATTAAGACTATCCAATATTTTAGAAATATTCTATAAGATTCTTCGAGAGTTTCCAGAGATATATTAACATTCCCCAAGCTACTGGAGTATTCTTTAAGATAAAAATCATTGCAAAGCACACCCTCCCTTAAGATCCCCTACAAAACAATGCCAAAATACGTCCTGCACGTTTCAAGTTTCTAGCAATGCAGAACCTCAACTCAAGGGCTAAGATCCTTTTACTACCAACTATCAAGGGAGCACATGGTGAACGAAGTTATTGGCAGTATTGTCGCCAAATTTTCAAATTATTCTGCACGTTGTAGTATTGTCACCAAATTCTCAAAATATTGTGAAAGTGAAATTTGAGCTTAAATAGATCAGTATCTAAAGTTGACTATCCAAAAATTAAGTTAGAAGAAGTCAATACGTCACCTTGCGTTTTAAGTTTAAACAATGCGAGAACCTCGACTTAAAGGGCTAAGACCTTTTTACTACCAACTTTCAAGGAGAACATGGTCAAAGAAGTTATTGGCGATGTGTCGCCAAGTTTTCAAATTATTCTGCACGTTGTAGTATTGTCACCATATTCTCAAATTATTCTGCAATTGTCATCTGAAAGTGAATTTTGAGCTTAAATAGGTCAGTATCTAAAGTTAAGTGTCAAAAATTAAGTTCGAAGAAGTCAATATAATAGTGGAAGTTGGATTGATCAACAATGCCATATAGATTTATATAATTGTCTACTAGTCATTTAACAATCTACAACAAGTAATCATTGGTAAATCCCAAAATTCTATTTGCTTACATCGAATATCATAATCCACTAATTTATTGCTATCACAGGGTGAATCCAAAAGTGTGTCTTTTAAATTTTACCTTCTCAATTATCTCAATTGTCCTGACAAATGGGAGTATGCATCTAGACCAAAGTCACAAAGTTTTCAATTAAATCCCTCGCCTAATAGCCATTCGATTCCTAATTCCCTTGTTGGAACATTAATCACGCCATCCCTCAGCCAAAAGATTCTTTAACCATAGAAGCTCACCATTGTTTATTAGGACTTCTCAATCCATAGAATAAGAATGATCTATGCCGTCAGACAGACGTGTCATGCTAAACTTCAAAGTGGCCATTTGAGGCATTTTTGAATGATTTAAAAACGCATATTTGAAAGTTACTAAATATGCTCCAAAGAGGGCATCTTTGCCAAAATAAAGATACTTTGTCCCATCTAGGAACTAAGAAATTGGTTTTATAAAGCCAATAACTTTGATACTCTTGCCCTAGCTTCTACTCATTGTGAGAAAACATATATATGGAGTTTGCCTCCACCAAAATCCCCACTAAATAGAGATTAAGTTACCTTAGTGGCCAAGGTCAAATTGAAGGGCATTAGGTAACTCCAATGTACAAAAAGACTCATGTAAATAAGCCAAGTTTGATAGGTCGACTTTTATGCTTTCTTTACCAAACATCTTCTCATGGAGTTCCATTTTGATAAGTACATATGTCAATTTGAATTGTTATACCCTTGTTATCTATTTACAACAAATGTGATCAATCTTTCGTTTAGACAACTTAAATTTACACAGCAAGGTAAGTCTTTCGTTTAGACAACTCAAATTCACACGCATAGTGAAGGTAATGAATCACTTTATGTGTAGGATTTATGTCCATAGTTTAAAAAGCAAAACCAAAGACTTTAAAATAATATTTTTCTAATCAGCAACACAATTACATGTCCCACAAAAGTTCAAGCATGTAGTCTATGGGGAACAGGAGATAGATTATAAACTGCACAAAAACCAACATACATTCAAATACATTCAAATGTTAATCTATCTCAATGGTTCTATAGCATTAATCGGACCTCAACTATATGCACATCATTACAATGACTTTCATTGTAATTGCCATAAGGCACTGAATCTAAAAATTTTTTGTTTTGCAAAAAAGAGCAAGATATAGCCAGATTCTATATCATAGTTTACTCAAAAGGCCACCATTTTGGTCATTTTTTTGGATTTATGCATATATTTGTTTATTTGACTAGTCAGTTCATGGCCTATTCTCTCCTGCAACAAGGTCAATACGCTTATACAGAGGAGCTAGAAAGCACCCCATTGTAGATCTCTTCAAAAGGTATCAATCTCTTTACAACAAACTGGAATTGTCACCGGATGCATTCCCTTCATCAGAACAAGATTGACGATGGGCATACCTTATAATTAAGCCAGTGTTTTGTGGTCATGAAGCACACTATGCCTAGGTTGGCTAAGCTTGGGAATGTGGTTGTACCCATTTATGTCTGACTGCCCCCCAAAAATAGACCCAACGTGCAGGAAATGTTCTAGACAGATATATCATGCATCACATGAAGCATTTATTTCATCCATTTGTTTTATGAATAGTACACATTGCGGTTGTAGCTTCACAATTCATGGCTCAACCCTCATAATTAACTCGCTAAGTCACGAGTCATGCTGCGGAAGGATAATATTGTACATGGAAATAGCCTTCAAATATATGTGTATCATGCAATAGTTCATATATTTGAAGCATCCGTGAGTAAATGTAAAACGTGGGCATCTTGGAAAGCTTCTCCATAAGACCTTCGAAGGGTGGTTCAATCCCAATATGGTGCAAGGACAACGCAAGAATTATGTCCACCAAAGCCAAAGGAATTTGATATTGCAACTTTAATGTCAAGTTCTTGTTTATTCCTAGCAACGATAACACCCATATCCTGATAACAGCATGTCATTTATTAGGTGTGCAAGTCATGTAAGTTACTCAGTAAAGAAGTGACATTCTAAAAGAATAAAATGATCACCAAACAAACAAAACGGACACAACATATTTTAGATTGGCCAAAATGGCCATTGGCACACCTTGCAGGATTTCTATTTCTATATAGCTTTTTCTGTGCAATCATCACACTAAATGATGAGGTTGATCTGCTAGCAGATTCAAACGTGGTATGTGTTGAGTCTTATGCAGTGTGCTATTTTCCACCTGAATAATCGAAGTACACTCGTACATATTGCCGAATGCGAGTCCCTATATTTGGAACGTCCGCTGAGGAACTAACTGCAGAAACACTTATTGCCTTCAGATGCCTATTGCAAACAAAGAGAGTTGCAAGTAAACTTGCAGAAGACCAGAGTGATGATTTTCAACACCTTCAGGCTTGTCATGCATCGGAATAAATTTTCCTTCCAAGGGCAACCAGTGAAAACTGTTTCAGCATTCACATACCTTGAAGTGGAGCTTTCAAGATCAAGGTTAATTTGAAAGCAGTAGCACAGAAAAGACTTGTTAAAGGCTAGAGATCGTTCTTATGGAGAGGACGCTTTCAAAGGCACTTTTATGATGTCAATACTAAACTCCATTTGTTCAATACTTTGGTTAAACCAGCGGATTTGTATGGCGCACAAGTGGGCTCCCACATGACATAGTATTAGCAGAATTTGCAGCTAATTCTCCGAAACTTGAAGCTGTGCTTATGATGGTGTCTTATTTCCATAGACTCGAGTCTTTGGCTGAGACACAAGAGGGCACGCAAAGGCTCCCTCACTTGGCATTCAGTTCATCCATAGCATTGCCCAACTCATGTAAAAATAACTGGTTTTCCCGCACATGCAACCTGTTCAACAAAATACGCTTCTCAATATAAACCTCCCACCTACCAACAGTCCTTAAAAATCATTTCAAACATCATGAGTGAATATCAGTCATGATTTAGAACATATGCATGTCACAGACAAGTGGACCTCTTCAAAAGATCTACCCACCAATAGCACATCAAGGCAAGCAATTATCTGTCCATCTGTCAAAATGTTAAAATCAGCAATATTTTTTAAGACATCAATAAAGTATAGAACATTTTACCTTGATTGACAACAGAAAGGTGAAGAAATTTTCCATCATGCATAGTATGAAGTGCATCTACAAAAGTTGTTTCTGGAGAAGCACACTCTGGATTAGGTGTCATCACCTGCAGTGTAGTAAACTTATGATTTGTAAATATAATATAGCGTTGTAAATCACAGCATGCACTCAGCAGCAAAATCAAGGATGAAAAAATTGAAAAAAAACCTTGTCCACAGTAGTTATCTCAGGAGAAAGACCTGGGGCAACAACATGCAACAAAATATCTTTGGACCTGCATAAGAAAATTGTTTAGCATCTAATGATATAGAGAAGGTAAAACAGGCAGGTTGTATGTACCATACGTTAGAATCCCTTGAGGCTTATTGGAACTTGAGACAACTACGGAGCTAACCCGAAATTCACGCATTTTCTGCGCCGCAGTAAAAACACTATCAAAAGGCACCACAGTGGCAACCCTGCAACATATGCAATTGTCTAAGAAGAAAGAAGAATATATGCAGGCTCATACATCAACTTAAAACATAATTCATAAAACTTTAATAGACATAACAATCTGAAGGACCTCAGAAATTATGAGGGAAAAGAATAAGCAAATAATGTGTTGCCATAATAAAACATCTGAATAATCTTTACAAAATCAAACTCACGTACTTTGCGCCTTCCGTGATCAGAGAACCTACAGTTGGCCGATACATCCTTTCATGCAATGTTTCAATCACAGTAGACGGGGCTGTTCATAAAGCTTTGTTAGAATGCTAAGTCGTCCCAAAATGTTAGGATGCAAATTGCAATAATTCCGTACCACCCATTCCATTTCCCCATTCTCGTTCAACATCTTCCACTGAAGCTGCAATTGCATTTCCTTTCTCTGCTGCCCTTTCCATGCGTGCAATTGCATCATCTAGGCACTTAGTGATATCTAAAAGAGCCACAACTTCACCATTTTCCACAACAGGGAGATGCCTAAACTTTCCTGGACAATGCAAACAGACAATAAAATATAGATTTACAGAAGAACAACTTATCCAGAATAATTGTCATAACCTAGTCAAGCAGTACCTTATCAGTAATGATTCCACATAAATAATGCGCTTGAATCAGTAAGAAGTGCAGCATCCACCCGCCAGTTTGCCATTCTCCAGCATGCATCAGCAACAGTTAAGCCATCAGGTATTGTTAGTGCTTTGGACAGCCTTAGCTTTCTCCAGTCGACCTGTGATAATCCATAACTCAACCATTATATGCAACTTACTTGGGCCCTATTACCTGGTGTTCTACAGAAGATTTTGGAGGAAGTGGCCACATTCAACTAATTGAGGAGAGTATTTTACATAATGCTTCCACCTTCATGGCCATTCACAAACCGCCCTTGAATCACATCCAACTACAACTAGCAATTTAGGCAGGGCTAGATTCATAGATTAAAGCCCAACAACACTCAAAAATATGCATCACACTAAATCAACTGTCATAACGAATATTCAAAGAAAAACATGCGACTTCTAATAATCATGCATGCTAAAACAGATATACTGGCTGTGCCCCATAAACTGGCACAACAACATCGAATGCCAAAGCCACAATTATTTTGGAATCTTAAAATGCAAAAGCAAATTATATCATAAAAAAGCAATACCTGAATAAGAGCATTTGGTACTCCAAACACTGGTATTCTAATTCAGCTTAAATCTTCCAGCCGACATTGCATCAAATGAGTGGATAATTGATCTGCTCCGAAGACTTTAGCCATCACAGGTTCAAGCATATTTAAGGCAAAAAACTCTGTGTATCTGCCACAGAAGGTCGCAGCAGCCCATCTTGAATGTCAGTTATCCGTTTAGGAAAAAAACCTATAGGATCGATCCTGCTCTCTGTGGTGCTCAGAACATGCAAAAACGGCTTGCGGCTCACAGACCTCATTGGTTGTTACAGCAAAAGATTCCCAGCGGTCATCTATTCCAGAATCTTCTAAGGAAGCCATGAGCAAAACCCGTCTGGACAGCAAAAACCTCCTCGAACTGCACAAACACCGATTGGGTCCCTCAAAATATTACAAAACCAATCGTATCTACAACCTGAACCCATCAAAGATTTTTTGCCAGAGCATACCCACAATCAAACGATTTTTTAACAGAGCATATTCACCAAGAAAACCCATCAAGGATTGCAAAATGTAAAGATGAAAGAGGCTAATCCATACCTGGTGGAACCGTGCCTGTTAGATTGTTGCCATGCACCTCAAGAACCGTGATCTGTGTTAAGCTGCTCAGCGGTGATGGTATAGGACCGATCAACATATTGGAACTTACATCCAAGTGCTTAAGATTGGTAAGGTTGCCCAAAGAAGCCAGAATAGTGCCGTTAATGCTGCCATTAAGCTTGTTACAGCAGAGCTGAAGCGCTGCACGGCATATCAGAGCCAACATTCAGTAAAACAGTAAGAGAACCGAACAAACAGACCTATAAATGAAGGTATATATTTAGACAACACAACAATGTAGGAAACCTCTGTCAATGTGTGGCGCCAGCAATCCGCCATAGCCTTCAACCATAGCCAACAGAAAAAAAATCACTCCAAGTTTGCTTGAAGAAGGCTCAGCTCCGGCGACCTGTTTTCTTAAGGAGAGGCAGCCAATGTGGTCGGATTAGCTTTGGCCAGGCTCGGCTACTTGCGTATCAACATGCCGGAATCACAACTTCAATCGATGGTCCAGATGAAATGCCTCAATTTCAAGGGCCAAGATTAAAAGCCCCAAAACTTCAATCGATGGTCCAGATGAAATGCCCCAATTTCAAGGGTCGAGATTAAAAGCCCCAAATCAGGGGGCTGCTTGGGGTGATTCGAGGTGTCACCATCTGCACCGTCCATCTCAGAGATGGACGGCCGAGATCAATCTCTACCAAAAGAGGTTTGCTTGGGGTGTTACGAGGTGGCACCGTCTGGGCCGTCCATCTCAGAGATGGACGGCCGAGATCAATCTCTACACCATGATCCAGACCTCCATATAATTGTATAAATATAAGGATATAAGTACCTTGTTATTTATGAACTAATGAGGTTGAGTTGTTTGTAGAGTTGGTATGAAGTTGTTGCATTGTAGAAGTTCTTTGTTGTAAAGTTGGAATTGTGTGAACTCGACTTTGTGATTCATGAAGCTGGAATATTGAGTTGGCTGAACTCATATACCATATCTCTGGTAGAGTTCTGCCATGGCTGCCAATACAATGGCATCAAGAGATATAGTTGCAAAAAGTGAGGAGCCAAAAAAGACATGGCAATAAGAAATTTCTACATAAAAGTACGAATTAATAATCAACTGATAATGATGAATTAATAATCAACTGATAATGATGCTAGTTACAACATGCTATGTTGCCATGCTTTCATTGTGACTTTGTAGATCTTCAAATTATAATTACTACTCAAATTTCTTAGGACCTGAAGTTTATAGATGGGATGGTATTCATGTATCACCATCAGTAGTCTATCTTAGAGGCAGCTAATACGCACGACTTAGGACTATGGTGGCATGAAGACCAATTATTTATTTCTTCTGTATGTAAGCTCATAAGCATACAAGGAAATTTACTTATGGTGCTTACACACCAAAATTACTAAAGTATTTCTATATGTAAATCTTGATCTATTTGACTAGTAATGGGTACCCAACAATACAGGGCTTAGCTAAAAAAGTATAAATTTATTATTGTATAGCATCAAAGTTGTAAGCATGCAACAATTTACTTGGTAATGGAAATGTGTCCTAAAGTCAAATTTTAGTTTGATGTATTAAGTACCTTTGAAAATGAATCCATTTTCCTTAAGCTTGGTTATCTAAGAGCACCATCAATTCCATGGGAAACCAGGTTATACCTGGAGGCAATCCACTCTGATCATGATCAGGAGACACCGTACATGGAATGGAAGAGTAGATGTTGTAGTACAAGAACACAGAATTCAGTTCAGAAGAAACGCCGATGAGGAATGCAAGCAATCAACAGGGTTTGTATGGAAGGCAGAGCCAATGCTCCAGATGGGTGCCCACCATAAACTAACTAAAAAATAACAAAACATAAACAACATTCTATGGAAGAAACTTAATGCAAATGGCCATTCATGTGATTTCCCCACACCAAATCATATCTTCTTTGTTGTCTAGCTATCAATGCTTTGACCCTGCTTATAGCCGGCCGTGTGATAATAGTCTGGCTTGGTGACAGCCTACGATTCCTATAGTCCATGACCGTCAACCACAAATTGGCTCAAGCATTGAGATTACCAAACGCTTCTGCAAGTTGTGAAACAAATGCACTCAATCTGCCACACAATCTATCAATATTAAGGAACTCATCAGCCTCAATACTTTTTATGTATGGCTCATGTATAATATGCATTGATAGGTCAGAGTTCTAGTTCCTGTCTCACCAATACAGAAGCACATACGGGAGAAGCTTCGATATCTCGGAAGCCTCTGGCACCTCTTATGATCACGGGTAACATCTGCGATATTAGAAGCTATTTCATCTGCATTACAAAGACGTCTAAAAGAAAACAAATACAAGAATTACAGAATAGAAACAAAATTACTTCTAATACCAGGCAAAGCCTCAACATGGCTGTAACAATCCAAGATGGAAAGCAATCAATATTAGCCAGTCTCCAAACCCCAGAACCAAAAGCAACCAGCCTTAGCCAGCTCCAAGGTAGCAAGAAAATTGAGGAACAAGCAACTGTACATGCAACTTAGACATACCTGCACAGAATCGGCCTGATGTAGTTGCTTCCAGGTCGCAAATAGCAAGTCGTAAACTAACCACATGAACATCCCTGCAAAAAGGGGATCACTTCTAGGGTAAGTAGGTACAAAACTATGGCCAGACGCATATAATAGTGTTTCCATAACACTAGCCCCTACAATAAGAAAGTTCACTACCTTCTTCCACAATGACACATCTCATTTAGAATGAAGGAACTTTGCTTGAAGCTGAGCCCAAAAAAGTAGGTGGTCTTCATTGTACTAGGCGTGAATTGAAAAAACAGTGCTTCAATCTCGCCGCATGTTTAAGTGGATAGACCACCTTGACAAGCAATGTGCTGACAAATTTTGGGATAGTGGTGCCCATTAGCAAGGTACCTCTAATGAAGCATGGACGGATGGAAGGGCATGGGCTAAACATGTGTCCCACTATGTTCCACATTGTCAATGAACATGCGATAATGGAGAAGCATTTGGAAATTGCTTGAGTGACTTAAACAAATCCCATGGAAAATAAACATTTAAAGTATATCTTATTATATGGTAAAAAAGGTCTAACTGCATTCTTACCTAATGAAATGCAGTGATTAAGTGACTGGGCTGTCCAATAAAATCCAAACTAGAGGAGCCTTAAGATAAACTTGGAATATGTAGCATAATAACAAGGGGTTTTCTTTGTGTTTTTGTACGCTTTTCACTAAGGTTTTCCTATGATTTCGTGATGTATTCAAATGGATGTACTAATGCGTACATCTAGAGTGCACCATTTCTGAGCCATTGATTTTAGCCTTTTTTTTTCCAATGGTCAACAACCAATGGCTCACAACAAAAGCCCTTTTTTTTGTGCGTGTGGTGCATAATGGTCAACAACCAATGGCTCACAACAAAAGCCCTCTTTTTGTGTGTGTGGTGCATAATGGGAACATGAAGGGCTTGAAGGGCGCATGTAGTGCAGTTTTCCCGCCGGCAACACATTTCTTATCATAACTTTTGATCCAGAGTCTGTTTGAGATGATTTTTATTGCGTTGGAAAGCTCTCTCCGAGATCTTTTTGATAGTGTATGATATGGATATGTTTGGTTAAGTTACCTATGCTAAAACAGCAATTTTCCGGCCGGGTTTGGTAGGCTTTCACATCCTACCAGCTGATTAATACAGGATTGCGCTATTGGATATTGTTTTATGGCTCATTCCGAATGAAGCTTGCAAAAAATTACCATGCATTTTTAGATTTTGAGGCTTTAGATCCCTGTGCTAACAAGCAAAAAAGTTTCCCACTTTGGTTTCTCACCACAAGAATCCATGGAGGCCAAAGGCTGATCCATGGAGGCCAAAGGCTGCTGTTAAATTCCAGTTGAAAAATGTTTGTGTATGGGTGTTGCAAACTTTATAACTTTCAGAATAATGGGATCAATCTGCTCTATCTTTATGGTAACTTTTACTTATGTTTGATTTGTTTTATTGTGATGAAATTCAAAAGCTACAGGTGATGAAAGCCTCAAATGAATTCTAGTTTTTTTCTGGTTTGAATTCTAAAATTTTGTTTTGCAACACAAACCATTAACATCCAACATATAAAAATTAAATCCCCCAACATATAACAACCAAAACAACCAACATATATCAACTATTGACATTAACAACCAACACATAACTACCATTGACATTAATTAACACAACCATTGGGTCCAACACATTTAAATTAAAATCCCCCTTAAACCCCCTTTGGTTTGGGTGCATATTCACACGGGGGGTGACGTAGGGAAGCGAGAGCCCTCATAATTGTATTTTGCACGTACGAAATCAACACCATATAGTATTCTGCTTGAAATCTTATAGTATTTTGCGAATCTTGTTATACAGTATAGCAAATTTTGTACTTGCATACCCCACAGACGAGGAACTTTATGTACGGTGTAGATTAAAGAATAAGGGGTGAATATGCCTATCCAACAGCTCTCGTTGCCCGGAGTCACCCCCCGTGTGAATATGCACCCAAACCAAAGGGGGTTTAAGGGGGATTTTAATTTAAATGTGTTGGACCCAATGGTTGTGTTAATTAATGTCAATGGTAGTTATGTGTTGGTTGTTAATGTCAATAGTTGATATGTGTTGGTGGTTTTGGTTGTTATATGTTGGGGGATTTAATTTTTATATGTTGGATGTTAATGGTTTGTGTGAAAAGAGAACCTTGCTTTGCAGTAAATAGTCCATCATTCTCATCCATTATGAAAGGATACATTTGGATCATGCCATCTCGACCACAACATCCTGCTATGTCCCAACCAAAGAGAAGTTTCCTGAGAAGCCTCTAAACAAGCTTGGAAATGAGGATTTTGCTTTGTATTGAATAAATCCATCATCTCTAAGCCATCCATTCATTTCGGGAGGGTAAATTGGATCATGCCACCTTGGCTACAATACCCTCTTATGTACCAGCCTTGAGGAAGTTGCATCCCGTTTCTGCACCTTAGTCTATAGGCTATGTAGACATGGTTACTACTGAGCACAAATTTGCAATTGATAACTTTGTTGTATTTGACCATAAGAGACGTTCCTCCAAGCCTTTAATAATCTCTTCCCATGACGTTACAACACCAACATGATTATCCTTGAGAATCCCTAGTAGCTTAGTGGCATGTATGTGTGCTAGCACCCTCCATGGACATCTTCACATATACACACCTACACACCTACACCTACACACCTATGCACTCCTACATTATACGTAAATATACATTATAACAATGTATTAATACTGTACATTAAATCATTGTACACAGCATCCACATATTAGGAAATTAAACCTTAACTAAAACCCCCAGAAAACCCCCCAAAAAAAAAACCATCATCCAATTAAATTGGGATTATGTCAATTCCAAAATCACGCCAACCTATAGTTGTTCTCTAGGGCTTCTCTTATGTCTTTTATATGGAACTTGAACTATGTAAAAAAAATGAGCAAGTTTTTCAATTTCATGAATTATAATCCTAGGGCATTTGAGACGAAAATGATATATATTTGACAAAGATAATTGCATTTTTGTTTGGGCAAGAGTAGCCCCGAAATTATGGTTACATGATATAAATATCAATAAAACAATGATATTGTCCAGGAAAATATTAAGGGATCATTCCTTGCTTCTTCACGTAAGAAACACACGGTTGGAATCCATGTCAGCTGTTCTGTCTAGCTCTTGGATGCAATTCTAGCACTTCATGCACGTCATCCCCAAAGCCAAATTTGGTCTAATTACATCATTAAAGGATCAACCCTTTACTTTGTACATCATCAAGTTATGGTTCTATTCAGAAGTTTTATCTAATTCTGGACCATTGAAATTAAATTGAATTACATTATATCGAGCTCCATTGACAATGAACCAGGTACCTATAACCATGTCAAACATGGTTTTGAGTCGTTGAGTTACCAATAATAGTTGACACCATGCCCTTTTTGAGCCTAGAGATGGCAATGGACCTATAAAAAAATGGGTAAATAAAACCATTAAATACAATGCCAAGTAAAATAACATGAAATAGTCTTTTTAGACACTTTGACATTAAGTACGTCCACTTCCAAAAAAACCCCTTAAGCCCCTTAGAAGCATCGTATTTGAGTTGTAGACTTGGTTGGAGAAGTTGTGGACAAGAAAAAATTATTATATTAGAAAATATAATAACAAAAAGGCATATTTGAAACAAATGAAACTTACGGGCACAAATCCTATATTACTTCGATCCATAACTATTTAACTATATAACTAGGCTAAAAAAACTATAGCATGTGGACTCTCTGAAACTATGCTAATCTTCCTAAAAACATTAAACAAATTGAAGTTCGAACCTAATAAACTTAAATATTAAACTTAAATATTAAATGGCAAGTGAAGTTGAAACCTAATATTGAACGGGCGGCAAACAGAACGATGGCGGCAAACAGAGTGATGGCGGTCTATGCAAGGCCGTTTGCCTATTCATCTGGATGCCAGAAGCCGCAGGTAGAGACGCCCTTCCAGTTCTTCAACAAATCAGTTTGATATAGATGAGGAATCGGCCACGCCCTTGGTAGAAAACAGTTCAGGTGAAATCACGCGGAGCGTGATTTTAGAATTCTTTAGATCCAGGTGCAATGTGATTTTGATTCCCTGAGATACAGATACACTGCAAATCACGCCTAGCGTGATTTTGGAATCCTTCATACATAGGTGCAATTCACGCATTGCATGATTTTGGAATCCTTCAGGCACAGCTGCAAGTCACGACGAACATGATTTTGGATGCCCTCACATATAGCTGCAAATCACGCCCAGCGTGATTTAAATTCCACTCACTCACTCATAGGTGGAGATCATGCCAGGTGGAGATCATGCCAGGAATACTCTGAATTTACAAGCCACAGGTGCAAATAATGCTAAATTATGCTGAAGGATTTCCTTAGCAATGTCCAAATCAGTGTTTTTGTGATGTAAATGAAGTCAGAAAAGAAAAAGCAGACCATATTCAGCCTGGTTTGGGATTTCACCATATGCTCTCTTTATTCTTTTATTCTTGTTAAATCTAGAGATAGATTCAGAGATATCAAGTCTTAATCAAGCTTGAGGTTGCTGGCTATCTATATATTTGGTTTTAGATGTTATAGCGAAGTCAGGAAGCTATGGATGACTAGCCATAAGAATGCATCTGTTTGACATAAAGCAGGCATAGAATGCAATGGTTTCAAGATTTCAGACCAGCCAAGAATAATAAGATACACAGTATTGATTCTTACCTCTCAAGGATGCAAGGATGGCGACTTCTATAACCATTTTGTGGCACATCTTTTGCTTATACGTTCAGGCACCAAAGAATCATCCCGATCCCTCAAAGTAAAATGAGGAAAGAAACATCCTGATCGTCCAGGCGGCAAAGAAACATTCCATAACCGTTTTCGTAGTGCTAATTTCAAACTGCTTTTTCCCGCTCAAGCACATTTATTACTTATTTTCCCGCTCATGCATCCTTTCTAGCCCAGATGCACGGTTCATCTGCAGGGGTCCATACGAAAAGATTACTTGGCTTCCCAAGATTAAATCTGTAGAAAAAAAGGGTGCTCCAAAGAAGTTCGAAAGCTTGAAAGCTCTACCCGAAGTTTGAAAGCTCTACTTTGTAACACTGGATACCGAAGGGAAAAGCGAATATGGAGAAAGAAAAGGGGGTTTCATTCAACACAACCATGGGCACCATTTTACAGCCAGGATATCGTCCACAATATTGTAAAGCTTCTTCCTC
This sequence comes from Isoetes taiwanensis, assembly GCA_021234155.1. Classification (NCBI taxonomy): domain Eukaryota; kingdom Viridiplantae; phylum Streptophyta; class Lycopodiopsida; order Isoetales; family Isoetaceae; genus Isoetes; species Isoetes taiwanensis. The sequence goes on along the minus strand of JAJEKV010000118.1, from coordinate 2,355,427 downwards.
TTCCGAAGCCGGCTTTGCCGAGGTTGCTGTCGGAGTTGCCAGGTTACTGTGCTGGCTTTGCCGAGGTTGCTGTCGGAGTTGCCAGGTTAGACCTGTTTCTTTGCAAATGGATTTTTTCTCTCTTTGTGTATCCGTTTCTTGTTTCTTGTAACAATTATTCTTGGTAATCTTCTAGTCTGTGCATAAAAACAGAAAGTTACGCTACATAAAAACAGAAAGACAGAAAGTTACGCTACATAAAAACAGAAAGTTACATTGATTGCTTTTTCCTACTGCCAAGCACGTTCTTCTTTTATTTATTTTTCAATTGCAACTGTAATCTGCTTGTGAAGCCACGCTAAAAAAAGTTTTGTTTTGTTTTTCAGTTTTAGGGTGATTTTCCACTAGAGTGGTGTCTTATATTTTAGTCATTTCCATTGGGCCACATAAGCAAATAAGAAAAAATTGGTTTTCTACTATTAAAAATAAGACATGTCCCATTTAGGCTTGGATAGGTTCGGTTCCTCCTTTTAAGGAGAATGGAGTCTTATTTTATACCGGGGGATTTCCCCCGGTATAAAATAAGACAGTGTCACATATGTTAAAGCTATCATTAAAATAAGACATGTCTTATTTTTTGATGATTTTCCATTCGCATTTTGATGGTGTCTTATTTTATGACACCTTATAGTAGAAAAACAGCTTCAATTCTATATGTCGTATTTTTTGATTTGGGGTCATACAAGGTGTCATATCTCAATGTGACAGTCATATTTTATGACTATAGTAGAAAATCACCCTTAGCCTCGCATATGGGCTTGTGTGAAGCCACGCCAGGCGTGCCTCTGTTTTTCCAATGCAGCCTTTTTTTCGTCTCAATATCTATTTTTAAGGTATCTATTATTTTACCTTTTATGTTTTAGGTAAATTCATTTTTTTAGCTTGTTTTCTATGTGATTGAATACATCCTAACGTGACCCACTTTTGAAGTAAACCCAGCTTTTTCGACTCATTTTTCAGTTTCTTCAACCATTATTTTGTTTTAGGTAAATTCATTATTTTAGCTTGTTTTCTATGTGATTGAATACATCCTAACGTGACCCACTTTTGAAGTAAACCCAGCTTTTTCGACTCATTTTTCAGTTTCTTCAACCATTATTTTGTATTACAACATTATGTAAAATTTTGAATTACACCATTATTATGGTAATATCAGTTTATTCATGATATCGTGTTTATGCAATAGGTATTGTGAGAAGGATGCCCAACATTCTTGTCCTACAATATATATAGTAGTCGTTTCCTATATAGTAGTCATTTCCTATTAGACTTCTTGGAACATGTTTTGGCCTGATAGCATAATCAAGTGAGTGGTGCCATTTTGGAAATGTGAATATTACACGTCCTGATTATTACGAGTCTCCCTTTCCTTATCGATTTAGGACTAATTCTCATTTCTTGAATATTGTAGTTTTGCTGGAAATGGCTGCTTGGTGCTATTATACGAGGAGCTATATATTGGGATGAATTTGTCTTTGTGCATCGATGAAGCTAGGTAAGTATGAAAGGTTTTGGCTAAAAGATGGAGGAGAAAGATTGTAGGTTTTATAAAAGATAATAACTTGAGCTTGTCTTTCTTTATTTTTTTAATAAGATAAGATAAGATAAGATATTTTTTTACGTCCACGGGAACCCAACGGGTTATGGGACGGCACATGCAAGGGCAACATCCCATCTAAAACTTGGGGACTAGGCCCCATCACCAAACACAATAACCAAATATTAAAAGGCTACCAAGAATAAGATAAGATAATGCTAATGCTAGTAGTAAAACTCAATAATTGTATCTTCAAAAAGTGATTGAGTAAAAGTTCTCTTTATGCAAAATATGACATCTTGCTATATTGTGAAATATTGCCTATTTTATAAGTAACATGCTATTTCGTTTTCATACTTTTGACATGAAATGTATGAATTTTAATATGCTACTAAAAACATGCAATCTAAAATTTGTCCCAAAATTAAGACATAATCTTAATTTAATTGAATGATGGTTCAAAGTTGTTTTTGGTGATATTCGTACATGGCATCCATCGGTAGTCTCGGGTCATTGGATGTTGCCTTCGGGCAATCTTGGCCATTGTTAGGTGTGACTCATTTTCTGGAAAGTTTCAGTTAACTATTAGTTAGAAATACGGAATTGTTGCAAAAGTTGTGGGAGGGGTTGATATATTCGCATGTATGTACATAGTGTTCCTTGGCTACCATTGGACGCCCTGTACGAATATCACCAAAAACAACTGAGGGAGTTTGGAGCAGTTTTTATTTAATAGTTTAATTTCCTAATATGTGGGATGCCATGTACAATGATTTAATGTGCTGTAATACATTGTTATAATACATATTTATATATAATGTAGGTGTGCATGGGTCCAAAAAAGTGTTTAGCCTCTTCGGAGCCTATGGGTGGTTCTGTATAACATGAGCTCCATACTTAGAAAATGTTGCAATGGAACTACATGGAAAATGGATCATGGGATATGAAATAATATTAAAACATCAAAGAACATGGGATACCATATGTTGTAGAACACATGCATAAATATTCCTAGTCGAGCACACCTTCTTCTCTGGTAGGTTGCCTTGCAGCTTCAAATACCTTAAAAATATACCATGGCCTCCCAGATCATTGAAATATGTTTAGAATGGAAGGCTACTTTGTAACAAATAATAAAACGAACAAAGAAAGGAAAGCCACAAAGTGCTGCGCACGGAGGGTTGCCCTCCATGACTCGAGGGTGAAATGGCTTAAATCATACTTCAAAGTCATGTTTTTATAATCAATCAAAATTGCGACTTTAAAACAATAAAGCACTTGATACCATGACTTTATGAGGATTGGCCTGAAGAGATCTTTGGTGCTCGGAATAGAACAAGGATGGCAAAAGGATAAGGACAAGTCTAATAAAGAAGAGAATGGAAATACATGTTTTATGAGCATACGAATGAGAGAACACCTTGAAGACCTCTGATCGGTTTTTTGTCACGGAGGGCTTCAAACATCTGAGGAGTGGGTTTTGTAGAGGAATAAAACTTTGACGCATAGCCTAACTCCAAACCTCACAAGAAATGATCTCCCTCCCTCCCTCCCCCTCTCCCTCTCCCTTTCCCTCTCCCTCTCTAACTCTGTTTCTGGTAGGCTAATTATGTATTTGGCACAGACCAGAAAAGCCGTATTGCAAGTTAATCGCTTGTTTTAAAAATTATGTTTTTTCATGAGAAAAATTGCTAGACTATGGCGGGAGAACAAAGCTCTGGAGCTGGCGGGCTGGAGCTGCCGGGCTGCTTGGGCCGAAAAATTGCTTGGGCCGAAAAATTGTTGATGCAGGTACGATCAAGCAAAAGGCCGATTGTTGATGCTTGCAGGATGGCAAAACTGGGACCGGATTGAGCCTGGATAAACGCAAAAACTCCCTTGGTGTTGGATCTGTGTTGATGGCAGATTTAGTGCTAGCCCCTGAAGGGCTCATCGGATCGATGTTGTATAGAGCAACCTAGAGCAACCGATGCTGTCGGGAAACCATGCATGGCTGCCGAATCTTGTGTCTGGAGGCTGGTTGCTAAAGAAAGTTCAGAGATGCAGAACGTATGCTACCAAGGCGGATCTGCTGCCGAATTATCCTGTTGCTAGTGCTTTCTCGATGCTACCACCTACGCCCGATTACCTGAGGCGGCCCTCGGGGCTTAGGCGCTAAGGCGGCGCCCGTATACCAGAGAATGTTCTGCCAGTAAGGGGTCGTCATTGTTTTATAGAAGTTTAAAGGTTCTTCATGAAGGTGAACTTTAACTTTTCCACATTGTGATCTTATAGTTTTCTCTGGAACGGATAGATTGTAGATTTCTTTAGCTCTGCTCAGCCCTAAAAATGATTGTTTAATACATGCTACTTTGGTGCTGAAATTACCAAAGGGAACCACCTGACCACTCCACCTTAGAAGAAAAGGAAAAAAAGGAAAGAGACTTAGAGAGCATTTGGCTTTTTAGACGGCAATGCAACATGCACTTGTAGAGACTTTGTTGTGCAGAACATAGAGATAAAAGGGGTCAATGACTGAACTGCAGCTTTAGCTGTTTGGCCCACACTCCCGCCATAAGCCTGCAAAATCCAGCAATTTTTCTCATGATTCCATAGATAGAAGGATGACATGAAGTGCAACAAAACATCGAAGAATTTAGTAAATGACTATTAGAAACAGAAGAAATAAGCAACAGATAATCAATGAGCTACCTTATGAAGGTTAATTAGCTTGACAACAATTCTTTACCACCTCCATTTGTAACACGGTAACTTTCTCTTACAACTTCAGCGTCCTCCTTCTCCAGTGTAATATATAGGACTAGGTCAGCCATCCCTTGATAAACAGATCTGAATATCCAAATGCTTGGTGGCAGGATTGCAGTTGAGATCCTTTGTCAGCTCAATGGCACCTGAGTCATTAACATATATGGAAATGTGAACTTCAAGTCCTTGATACAAAGGAAGCAGACAAAGCATCTCTTTCATTGCGTGCACAAAGCTTTGAACTCAACTTTTGTAGTATGGAGACTGATAGTGGTTTGCTTTTTTGTAATCACATACCATGAAACATACCGTGCAGTTAGACTTCTATTAGAATTAATTCTTGCAAAGTCTGCATCAATGTGCTCAACTTTTTGATATCTCAGACCCTCTGTCATAGTGCCTTTGAAATAGGCGAGAATCCTTCTATGCTATCCAGCAATGTTCAGTAGGATGTTGCACGAACATACTACTGCAAACGTTATGCCAGATCATGTGATTGTGAGATGGATGAGTGATCCTACTATCTTTATAAAGTGGGAATCAGAACTTGAAGCCAAATCCTTTCCCTGCTCAAATAGTATGGGGTACTGGCTGCAGTCAATCATACGAAACTTCTAAAGAACTTCTTTGATATATTTATTTGGGTCAACTCCCTAACTGTATGTAAGAGACCAGGTCTGTGATCTCAATATTTCGTTTGACCTGTGATTTAAGTTGAGTAATGAGCTTAATCATCACCTCTAGTGATCATATCCTGAGCTAGCAAATAGGCATTGATTTTAGCATGCCTGCCGCGTGGTGCCTATTTCAGGCCATATAGATTTTCATTAGAAATGCGCTCTTAAAAATCAAGCTGCCCAACAGGCCCTTCCTTAGTGGCTCCAAGAGCAAGCGCTGCTCCTCCAAAAATGGATATGCATGCCATTGGTGCAAACACCTATGTGTAGTTCAATTCAGGTTGCTTAGTGTAGCTCTTGCTACAAGTCTAGTTTTGTATTTTGCAAGAGTTTCATCTGCATTAAACTTGGTCCTAAAAACCCATTTGTGAATGTGGTGATCAGCAGGTGTATAGGCACAATTTCTATCTAGTACAGGGCAATAGTTCAGGAATTATGAGCGGACAATGAAAATCACGGGCAAATGCACAATCTAAAAATAACTTGAGAAGAGAAAACAATGTTTGTAACCATGTGCTCACGTTGTCGTGCAAAGCTTGAAAGAGAATCTCCAATTGTGGGCTGCTGCATGGAATGTTACCTGCCATCTGCCTTTAAAACCAATTTATTCAATGACGAATTCGTCTTGTTGAGATTAAGCAAGTAACAAATTACACAACAAAAACATAAAGGAAGCGACGAGGGTCAGATACCCCCAGCTTAACATCTATGAATTAAAACAATGAAGCTTAAGCTGGGATGAGTCTGCATTAAGTGAATCATCAAAGGGATCAACCCAATCATATGACTTCACATGCATTGAGTCATAAAGAAGCTTGCTGATAACTGTCATGCCAGGGTGGTTATGTAATGGAATACCTGCTGATAATGGAACAGAAAATATGCTCATCTGCACCATCACATAAAAACTTATCATAGCTGCTATAATTCTGATGGTGCAAGGCATAAAAGAGCTGCATGTTCTTGGGGGGTCCAATCTTTTCAGTAAAACTATGCATTGAGAACTCCTTCTGCTTTAGTGGTGACTTCGAATGTTGAATGCAGATGCTTGAGGACATGTGACATGATAATATAAAACTCGCATTCAATGGGGTGGCAGGAAAACAGAAGCTACTACATCCTTAAAGAGCATTCTACAGGTGAGCCCTTGAATGAATATTTGCCCAGACAGACAGCAATTTTGACCTGTTTCAGCATAAATCAAAAGCATAGTTTGCTTCCTTCAAATAAACTATATTCAAATAAAACAACTTCAGTCTCGATTTCTCTATACTCCAAACCATTAACACACAACGACCATTAACATTATTAACACAAACCATTGCATTTGACACATTTAAATTAAAATCCCCCTTAAACCCCCTTTGGTTTGGGTGCATATTCACACGGGGGGTTACGTAGGGCAGCGAGAGCCCCAAAAAAATTACAATACATGTATAAAATTAACACCATTAAGTACATTCTCTCAAACCTTATAGTATTTTGCAAACCTTAATATACAGTATACAAAAACTTGTACATGCATACCCCACAAACGAGGATCGCTATGTATGGTCCGGATCTTAGAATAAAGGGCAAATATGCCCATCCGACAGCTCTCGTTGCCCGGAGTAACCCCCCGTGTGAATATGCACCCAAACCAAAGGGGGTTTAAGGGGGATTTTAATTTAAATGTGTCAAATGCAATGGTTTGTGTTAATAATGTTAATGGTCGTTGTGTGTTAATGGTTTGTGTTAACTAAAATTTTTTTTGGCCCCTTCGGGGCCTTAAGGATGGTGTAGGGGTGTAGATATAGAGATTACCTAATACTCTAATGATGGATGATGGATAAATGCATGTAACAATTTTAGAAACACTTCTGCATGTAATATTGTGCATGTAATATCTGTGCATGGAGATTCCTTAGTGCATGTAATATTGTGCATATAATATCTGTGCATGGAGATTCCTTCGTGCATATGAATCATAATAGAAAATGGTAGTAGAGCTAAAAACAAGCCATTACATTCGAAGTCCTAATATTAAGTGTGACATAATACCATGATAGATAATAGACAAATGGTAACACATAAAAAAAACAGAAAACATTAGTTGAAGACCAAGATTTGAAAAGAACAAGTGCAGCAACAAAACTAAGAATTTAGAAACATGCTAACAATGACAAGACGACCATCATGGAAATTTCTATTTCTGTAAATTTTTTGCCTATAAAATGAACCACCTTTGAAGTCAAATCACAATAACTGATACTACCTTCTTCAAGCTACTACATATTCCATATACTGGATACAATTGGTTACCCAAGACAATATGTACTAAGGATACCGCTTGGAAAACAAAGCATCTTCTTGTACTTCCCACAAGAAGTACTTCCCATAAGAAATGCTTCAGTCTCTTCCTGACATAAATGTAGTTATTCTCTTACTGAGAGCAGCAGTTGTAGAAGCCACCATTTTAAACACAGTTCTAACATTCTGTACAAATTTGCCATTTAGACATAATCAGTCATACTCGTTTGCTCTCCTAGCCATTTTGGAACTTGTATTGTAACCCATGTTACAATTTTTTATTATCAAATGCTTCCCCAAGCTAAACTTAGTGCGGCAAAGGAACGGTAATAAAATCTACAAAACTCTTCATGCTTGCCCCAACTAGATACCAATGCAAGAACACTCTACTTTGAAAGAAAGAATGCGTTTCATGTCTAGAATAAAACTCAACCAACCGATAGTGCCCATACCTTCGCCAAAATGAAAACGAATTAGAATACCCTTGAGTTCCCCGAAGGCAATGAATGAGGCATCCCCTCGACCTCACAAAGACCTCCCCGTTGCTGCAATATACCGGCTGCATTATGTATTGGGCGAGGATGATTCCCGCCAAACAAGTGTCCAAGTGTACATCAGCAACACACAATGCGAAACAAGCACAATGTTTTGTGATTAGGGCAAAAGCATACACTACAAAGAAAGCAGTAGAGGACTTACAATGGAAGAGCCGCGGGGCGACTGCGCATTATCTTTTGCACATTTTGATACAATTACAAGAACCTTTGAAGAAGTTTACGCATCAATCTTATTCAAAGCATGCTCTAAACTGTTAAAAATCCCTAGAAGCCCACGGGCAAGTAATGGCCCTTATGCAATGATTTATGACCAGCCCCTTTCCAAAATACGAATCGGGACAATCCATTCTAGCCCTGTTCTCGCATCTAGCATGTTTCTTGCCCTAATTTAAGCGTGCTTGTCGTTTCAGATCCATAATCCGATCTCCGAAGCTAAAACAATGTGTAAATAACCGAACTAGAATCTATCCCCGAACCTCTCCCGGTCTTGGAATTTTAGATTTATTTGTTATTTCTAAGCAAAGAAAGCTCTCAAATCTGGAGATCCTTCAGTCCGGAAAAGACCAAATTTTAGGGCTGTGATTTATGTCGGGAACAACACGTATCACTTCACCTCCCGGCTATGGCATGGACCAAGAATGAAGAAACCGCCAAATGCTGGTGCCATCACAAATCGGGTGGCAAAATTTGAAGGATATGCGGAACTTTCCCCAGCCGTCGGACATGAGAGAGCATCGAACCGACATTTATGATCGGAGTGGAGAGCCCAAAAGTCGATACCTTTTGTTGGCCAAGGGGAAGCTACATGCAAAAAATGGGGTATGGGCTAAATAATGAGGCAAAAGCTTGATGTGGGTCGTGATGGAATAGGAAGACGAGGGACGAATCCAAAGACAAAAAGACAACAAGAATACCGGAGTAGATATTCGGAAAGAAAAACACCACGCTTCCACTCCAAATCTGTTTCCACTCTGATCACAAAATCATTAATTTTTTGCAAGAATGCCCTGAAATGCTATCCACGAGGCTTGCATGTTCAGCCCTAAAATAAGAAGAGGGCTTTTGTTGTGAGCCCTTGGATGTTAGACCATTGGAAAAAAAAAGCTAAATCAACGACTAAGAAATGATGCACTCTAGATGTACGCATTAGTACATCCATTCGAATACGCCATGAAATCTTAGGAAAACCTTTGTGAAAAGCGTACAAAAACACAAAAAAAACCCCCTGTTATTATGCTACATATTCGTCATTTGTCGGACGTTTTCTCTTGCCCCTTTGGAAAACCAAGATTCAGTTTCTAAGCTACTTTCATTACCGACGTTGTATCTGAATAAGTCGTTTCCTATGCTGCCATTGGAAGGAATCAAACTCTTATTCACCACACTTACTTTAGAGCTTGATCCTTAGACAAACGAAAACAATGACCAGATGATCTGCAGCAAGTTTGAAGGATTTATCTGGATTATCAGGTAAACTCGAAAATTTGTCTTATAAATATCACTGTCTTAGACGCAGGGTTGCCTTATCGCTACCTTTTATTATCTACAGGAACTACATCTTGTGAAACTTTGACTACTCCGAGCATTGCTCATGAACTAAATGGCAGTCAATATATGGAAAATAGAATTTCTACTATTGAAAGATCAGGCAACCTTACCATGGGACGAACAAGATGAGGAAAGAAGCCTCTCCGGTTAGCCGGTTTCGAGAGTGGCTATCCAGCGACAAAGCCACTGCCAGTTTACAACCAATAAGGGTTTTGAGCAGTAATTCATATATTTCGAGTATATACTAGCATATACATAGCATATACCACAAACCCATATCAACAAGGGTTTGCCCCCTTAGGGGCAACCCAATAACACATCATAAATCCTACTCTTACATTACAAATAGACAAACAAATGTGTAGATAATAATAAGATGTATGTCAATATACATAATAATAATATGTATTCAGGATACAAATTGCAATTACATTACAAGCAGACCTTTCAAAACATCCTATAAGTAGTTTGTCCATTGGCAACAAGTTAGATTCTTACAACTTGCAACTTTGATCTCCTGTAGAATAAGCCTTGCCCAACAAGCAAATCACAACTATGCAACTATACAACCTGGCAAAACTTACTTCAAAGCCTTTTTCAGATGGATTCACATCACAAAGAGGCTTGCAAATTATGCTTTGAGAGGTATGTCCTTTTGTTCTTCTTTTGAAGGAACAAAATACAAGCAAAAGCAACGAAATTTTCATGAACATACTGCAGCTTCCTGCCTATATAAACACAGTATCGCAGCTTGCCACTCGAGCATAATAAGCTATATATGTATGAATTGGGGATTTTTGAATCCTAGCTGTCATACAAACAAAGCAAATTTGCAGATTTACAGTTAGGATGAATGTTACATGCCTCTTATGTGAAAATACCTATATGTTCGCGGAAAAAACAAGTAAGCAATGTGTCTTGCACAACGTTAAGTACTAAAGGGACTCGACATGCATGCATTCGTGGTATGCATCCACTATGTGCATGCATTATGTGCATGTAATGGTGTGCACGCGTGCATGTCAAAACCATAGATTGGAAGTGCAAACTAGCTGGAAATACAACACGCACTCTATAAGTACTGCTGGCATACCCTCACATAAATACAACAGAATCATATGCAAATCATAGGAAAACGGCTGTATAATTATATATTTTGTACAACGAACCATTTTTTGTGATATTCATGTACACAAGGTGGAGTCGAAGACATCAAGGATCAGAGAGGGACACACTTCTGCCACCTAATGGGCATGCTGTAAATTTGTCTAAGAGCAACTTCACAGGTTCCAAGTTCTACGAAGTGGCCCATAATTTATGAGCCTGTGTAAGATTAGCTTAAAGAGTAATATTGGAATATGTGATTGGGGAAATGCTCTTCTTCTCCTTTTTTTTCCACTATGCTTTCAATCATAGAAGAGCCCAACATACGAAAATGTTTGGACTACGTTCAACTCTAAAGTGATTTAGATGGACTTCAAATTATTATGTGCTTGCTTATCATGCCGCAGCTAAAAAATATAGATGCTCCACTAATCAAAATATGCTTGATGCTTTTGAACTGCTCCCAAAAATTCATATTTCTATCAATAAAATTCAATTCACTTCTACACAAAGCTCATGTGATATCGCGAGGAGTAGTCTCCATAAGACCTAATATAGGAATATGTACTTGAATCTATAGAATTGAAAATGTAAGTTGTCCAAATATGTGATAAGGAGCATAGACCTATGGGACCCAAACAAAGACAAAGCTTAGCAGGTATATTACTACCCAGGATTAAAAAACCTCTGCCCCGAAGGGTTTTCGAGGGAAAAACCTTAGCAGTAATAAACCTGCTGACAAACTGTACAATGATACATATCAATGAAGTGTTGGAGGACACAAGTGGGTGCGCATATCCATCACCTCCTGGAGATATAATCCCAGTATCCCCGCTGACGCTGTGTGTAGCATCACATGGAATAGCTGGTCAGGTAGAATCAACTCATCATAGCGCGTCCTAATAGTCCAAATGCTGGACATTGCTAGAGAGTATGGCACTCATCCTCAATAGCTCCCAGCTGGCAACACTGGCATACCCTATCCTCAGGACATGCTTCTTTGATCCATCTACCTGTCTCAATGAGAAGGCAATGAGCACCTGCGCGAATGGATGCAATGAGTCTAAGCTTCTTCACAGGTAAATGTGTCCGCAGGTACTCTTATGGACCTCCCTCAAGCGCGGATTGATCTGGCTCTTATAGTGTGCATTTTTTTCATGTTCCAATGCCCCAACATCCCAAAGCTCATCGAGGAAGCATGTATCAAGGTACTGCCTCAAGTGATTGTGATCCTCCTTAGTTTCTAGCTGTATGCACCTGTGCTCTTGCACATTACATTTGGGGAGCCAATTAGCTCGCTTCTCCTTTTAGCAGGCTTTGTGTTGTGGACCCATTGCTATGGCATATGCGAGGCATGGAAGGCGAGTTACCCATACTAACCACCTTCTGAAAGTATATGTGGTGAGAATCTAGCGTCGCTCGCTGCAAAGGCAAGAAACTGGTCTCCTGTAGAAGTATCTGAATGGAGTTGGCTCCAAGTACCAGGGCCAGAAAAGCATTCTGAACCCCCCTCAAGTCATTCCAGGTGGTAAGTGATACCATTGGTCCCCCACATCTCCATCCCATATAGAAGAACTAGCTCCACCAACATCCTGAACAAGTGCAATTGGTCTGCCCAGTCGTAAAGCTCTGCTTTGTAGCTATTGTTCTGCATTGTGTATGAAGCGTTTCAGTTTTTCGTCACTCTTTACTGGATAGAAGTGTCTCAGACTTTGTTAGTCTTGAACTGCACTCCCAGGTACTTCAAGATGGGCACAACCTCCACATTCTGACCTTGATAAGTGAAGGAGAGTGATCTTCGTTGACGTGAAGACGAGATGAGAAGCACCTTACTCTTAGCCAAATTCACGCGCATTTCAGTGGCCTGGCAGAAAAGTGGATGGTATAAGGTCTCGACTCTAGGTATGTTCAATCATTTCAATGGCAAAGGACCAATAGACATACTTGAATCAAACATTAAATTTGGCTAATTAATTTAAGCCTTGAGGATGTTCTATTTGGACGAGCACGAATGAGGGTTTTTATTCGGTTTATATTGTTAGTAAGTCATTAAATATTATATTCTATTCTATTTCTTAACTATGGATTCATGGATGGTTTAGAACTGACTTCTGGTAATGTGTGATTGTAAATACAATATGTACAGTTATTATAAAAGCGCTACAAAGTAACACTATTGGTTGATGTAGAAATGGATAAGGACGTTGTGGTACATGAGCTATAGCCGGGTCCATGTAGAGATACCTCTTGTAAAGATGGCCATTTTGTTTTCAATTGTGAGAGACTTATTATTTATTTTAGAGAGCAGAGGAAAAAATGGTGGCTATTGGATGAAGACATACTAATTTTAGAGAGTCACTTGCGGCCCCAATTTTATAAGTTGAACTAAAGTTTTGGTTTCACCCTAGTTGAGCTGGCAAGAGCCACTAAGCAAATGGGATAACCAATGGATGGATACGTTTTTATCAATGCAATTCTCAATTTAAATCTATAATGTGAATGGTAGTACAATAGAATAAAATAGAATAGAATGCGTTTTAGCAAATCTACAACAACTAGTGATTTCTAAGTTTTTATGGGAGCTGGAAATCTAGGACGCATGGATGGACCATTGTCTTGTTTGTTTGTTTGGGACCCAAATATCAAAGAAAATCCGGACCACAGAAGAAGGGCCTTTATGCAACCGCCATTAAGCAGGGCCGCCGGAGCACCAGCCGCTGCCCTCCTTTATTTATACCCACCTCGCAAATCCACCACTCAATCCTTTGATCGATCAAAATGGGCCGATTGGCAAGAGTTTTCGAAGATGCATCAAACAGATTGAAAAATAATCAGCAGAAAATGGCCCAGCTTTCTGCCTTCTACCAGACCAGAGAAGAATGCCGCTGTTGCTCCGCCCCCAATTCTCCTTCTTCTGTTTCTCTGCTCAAGGAACAGAGCACTACTGCTCTCACCGGATCTGACTGGTAAATTTATTTTCCCTTTTCTGAGTACTATGAATTTGGTTAGCTTGTTTGTATTAACCTGTCGAATTTTTATTTTCGCAGGACTGTTATCGGCATTTTGGACAAATGAAAATCCCCAGCATCACGGGATTTTTCAACATCTGCTTTGTTGCAGAGCCTGGTTCCTCATCAGATTATTAAACAAGTATTTGAGCCTCTATCTTAAATCCTGGAGGAACCATGCAGGGGCATGTTTAGTCTGCCCCGCTTTAGTATTTCCCTGTACATATTCGGAATGAGAAATCTCTACGGCGCTTTTTTCTCTCTCTTCAAGAAAAACTTATTTCATGTTGAACAAATAAATATGTATATTTTTTTTTTCTTTCTTTCCTTTTCTTGAAAAAAATAATGATAAAAAGTACATAGTACAATGCTTTAAATTTCAGAGGACTACTACAAGTGTAACCTCAACATCTATTCATCTTCCATGAATTGAAACTTATTCGATTGAGTCGCAGAGTAGCAAAAGAAATAAGAGATAGATACTAGTAGCTAAAGGAACTTGATTCTCAAAATGTTGTGCCTGAGGTGCATAGCAGAGTGGTGCATTGTTAGGGTCCAAAAACAGTCAGCCTAATGCCAGCTAGAGTTCGCACAAGCCAAGATGCCAAACTCATCCTCTAAAGCCTGGTGCAAGATATGGCCTATATAGAAATCCCCTAACTTGGCAATCTCCACTGAAAGGGTCAATCTATGAGGGCCTCTTCCACTTCCGTTTATCACATCAAGGAGCCCATATATTCTTGATAAAATACACAGCCATCTTGTAATCAGGGCATGTACACCACTTTTGAAATACCATCAAGTTGCCACTGCAGAGATTCCACTAGATAACTACTAGTATAACAACTGCCACTGCTCCTATAAATCTTGAACACTTCTTAGTAGCTGCCATTTGATAAACAAACACATAACTTTGTATGGATGAAAACAAGAAGGAGCCTTTTGGCAATTCCCATATTGAGGCGACATTATCCATTGTGGTAATCTCATACTTTATTTTGCTTATTACTTTTTCTTTTCTTTTTTCTCTCTCAGGTTATTGAGGTTAGTCCCTCATCTTCGAAAATCTCTACTGCTCCAACTTCTCACTCACTTTCGCTACTGCATTTAGCCCGTTTGGCTGGCCATCGTCGTCAATAAGAACCTTCTTTATCGCCGGATTCAGACCCTATTGAGCAAGAATCGGTTTTTCTCTATGGCAGGGTAAAAGCATGTTAGGGTGTACCACTTTTGGAACCTGCAAAAGTACATACACTAGGTACTTCAGAATTGGGTACTTTCTCATTTTTCTTTTCATTAAAACTAATACAAAATTCCAAAATAAAAGTCAAGGACGTGTTAATATTCAAAGTTAAGATAAAGATAATCCTATCGGAGACCAATACATGTATAAAAAGTTCTAAGACATACCTTATATTGAGATATTACATAGGTACCCAGTACCCAGTCCTGGCTACCTTTTTAGGTACTTTTTTGGTCACTAAATAATACTTTTTAAGGGACACCCTAACATGCTTTTACCCGGCATCCCCCTTTGTTAGCTCCACTTCTTTCCCATTTTAGTCTCTTTTGCTACTTCTCTACCTTCTTCAGTTGTAGGCTCACAGCCTCTCATTCTTTCATATCCCGTAGATGGCTTCGCCCAATGCCCAATGCCCAATGCCCAATGCTTCTCCATCTTTTCAGATGCCCATTCCTTCTACTCCCGCAAACCCCGGCTATACCCAATTGGTTGCTCTACAATGATCTGGTATAAATTTATACAGGCTTAGGCTGAAGACTAATGTAAAAGGACATGGTGATGTCCGCGCTTGGTTAGTTATTTCGAACACTTTCACATTGGATATTATAGCGCCGGCACCAAGAAAACCATGGTCCATTTCAACGCACAAGAGGAAAAATCTCCAACTTGTAATGCATTCCAATTTCCTGCGGTGCTATAGAAGTTAAGAGACCCACAACGTCAAGGTACATTGGTTTTCCACTATTAAATGCCTCAGAGGTTTATCAATAATTTGATACAGTGATTTTCCCGCTCAAGCGACTGGGTTCTTGATGCATTTTCGGGAACAAGCACCACAGCAGTTTGTGCCCTTAAGCAGAAGTGCAATGTGGTGCCAATTGATTTAGATGTAGACAGGATCAGTTTTATCAGAACTAGAATAAGTTCGTGCGAGTCTTCTCTTGATGAAAATGAAGAACTAGGTGCTAAGAACGATGCTGGTGACTGTAGACTAGGAAGATCCATCACCTCAGGTATAAATTTATATTGACAAGTTTTACTTCAACCCGTCGGTATAAATTTATACCCGATTATACCAACAGATTTTACTTCAACCTGTCGGTATAAATTTATACCGAGGCTCCTGAGTATTTTTTATGTAAAACATTGTCTAAAAATTATTTATGACATATGCCACTTTCTATAGATCTTCTATAGAAGGTCTTCTGTAACAACTTTTTGTAACATTAATATAATCACTTACTTCGTATGCTTAATTCTCTATTAGTAATTTGAAATGTTTTGTTTTTCTGCATATCGATGTGTTTTTGAGCATGTGTCACATTTCATTTCCTTTTCTACATAACAACATGTCTTCCTTCTTTTGCAACTGCTACCATGCTTGAAGGGCAACCTATAAGTTGTTGTACTAATTCCAGCAGAATCACATACTCTTTGAATTTTGTTTGCATCCATTTTAGAACTCACTTCACTAAGAAGCATGTCCATAATAGATTTCTTTGAATCAGAATTCTCGGGTCAATTTAACATTGAAATGATCTCATCTTTTGCGCCAATGCTACCTTAACGACAATAATATGACAATGGAGTGATGTAATAGGGACAAAAAATATGACAAAAAGAATGATGTAAATGTGACTGTAATGTCATGATCGACTGACATAGTTTTGGCAGGAGGTACAAGAATGGGCTGAGGAAGTTTAAGTTGGCCTGCATCAAGCATGCACGTTGGCAGATTTTGTATCAAGATGGCCAAGCTAGGGATGAGGAAGAAGCCAAATTTGTGGCTGATTCTGTAAACAAAAGAATACTAACATGGGAGGCATAGATGGAGAAGAAAATGGTCGAGTACAAGTCTCACATAGCAAAGGATTGCTTCTTGGAGGAAACAGTCCAGCATGACCTTCTCCCAACAAACCCCTCCATCAATCCTTTTTTTTTCTTCTAAAATCCATGATGCAAGTTGTTATCTTGTGCCAACACTGTCATTATGGATTTCATCATGGCAAAGAGCACCTTCTTTGTTGAAATGGTTCTTCTCATAATACATGATCTGACTCCATTCAGGTTTTACATGCAATTATCTTACCAAGAAGTGAAACATACAGCCTCATTTGTAGGACTCACCACACAATCTTCTACTTCTTCTAGTAACTGGCTGTTGCTCGCTTGTATCGGCAAGAGGACATGATTGCCCTTCCTTTTTTCCTTGAGCTATCCCCTTCCTTTTATTCTTTCCTTTATTGCGTTGTTCAACCATTCTACATCCTATTTAGTCTTCTTCTTTTTGTTCTTGCCTTAACTTCGTGACTCAATTGGATGAATGTCTCGCATTGAAATAATGTGGTCCATAAATGCAACAGTAGCGGCAATTACAAATAACATGTTATATTTTCTCTCTATATAAAAGTTAGTTCTCACACATTGAATACCTAATTCAAGTAAGACTTGGATTGTATATTTCAAATGACTGTTCTCATTAGGCTGATTCATAGAGCCTAGTCTTTGACATTTGCTTGTGCTCTTAGAAATTTGTTTGGGCAATGCACGTTACCTCTCCTCTTCATGAAAATATGAAACACAGACAGTTAGAATGTAACAAAATTGGGTTGAAACACCCTGAGTCGAGCCAAGTACTTTCTTTATTATTTTGCCTTCGTCTTCAGCCCATTGCAAATCGTTTTGACTGAAAGATTCCTTGGTGGATTTTGTGCCTCAATCCCTTCAAACATCTGCCATAGAGCAAAAGGAAGTGAAGCAAACATGATATACTATCATGGAATAATTTAAGGGCTAAACTTAGCTATTTGACAATTTTTTAGCACATTTTCAAAAAATATTGGCTAAAGTAAATGGAAAAAAATTGGGAAAAAAACAATAATTTTAGCTTAACCTTTTTTGTGCCCGCACCAAACTGTAAAGTCAGGGTGCCGTAGATTCAGCCCGCATGAACGGTGCCCCGCTACATGGCAGTGATTCTTTCCCCGAATATTGTCCTAGATTTTTTACGGCACTTCACCTCACATTCTGCAATTTCACCTGCAATTCTTCTCGCTAGCAGTTGGATGCCTGACACATGATGGTGAATCTACGGGTGGCTTCATGTTGCATAAGTGCCCCTCCCCCTTGAATTTCGGTGAGTCAAACAGGACTCCGTGCTGCCGTGCATTGGCAGCCTTCCTTAGAATCCAAAGCGGAGGAGCATTCCTGTATATGAAAATTCATGAGTAGGTGCAAAGAGCATGTGCAATGCCACCTTCTTCAACCTTTATAAATCCAGTCTCATTTATGGCACCCCTCTACAATAATGAAGGTTATTTTCAATTGATGCCACTACAAACCATGAACACCAAAATAACAAATACCAAAATAGATAGATAGGTAGGTAGGTAGGTAGGTAGGTAGGTAGGTAGAAATAAGAAAGCTAAAAAAGAACTGTTATGCATGCACACATTGCTAAATATATGTCACACAATAATATGCGATGAGGGGAGAAAGATCTTGAAGTCTAGCATGAGATCATTTATAAATATACATAAGATGTACAAAACATGTGACATGTAACGTTCCTAACCGACATGCCCTTAACCAACTGAGCAAAACCGTCTAGACGTTTATGAATAGTCGCTTCTACCCATTTATGCAGGTGTCTTGAGAATGCGACATCAAGATCCACTCTAGCGGTGATCCGTTACAATCTCTCCCACTAGAACTATGCTCGTCCTCGAGCATCAAATACCAAGACCAAGTCATGATCTACTGTCCAACGGTATTTCGAGTCATACATGCCTCCATAGAGACTCGAACTCGAGCCCTGCTCTGATACCAACTGTAACATTCCTAACCGACATGCCCTTAACCAACCGGGCAAAATCGTCTAGACGTTTGTGAGTAGTCGCTTCTACCCATTTATGCCGGTCCACTCGAGCGGTCTCCATGGGTCTGTTACATGACATATTTTGACTTTTAACAATCAAGCCGCATATTCAGCAGTGAAAGTGGCTCAACATTGGATGAGAAATTGAGTGAGCTCATATACAGGGTCATAGATATATTCTTGATTTTCTGACTTCGCAGATGTGGGGATTTTGGCATATAATTAGCACGATCATTTAAACAGACATCCTCATCCAAGGGATGATAACATTGCGTAATCATGCTCAAAATTCCACTTGAAATTTAAAGAAGTTTGTAAAACTAAAAGCTAAACATGGACATTGAACAGTAAGCTCGTCTTCTCATATCCATGGAAGCTGATGGGTGAAAGCATGTTGTAGTGGAACAAAAACGTGCATTTTAGCACCACATTTTTGGGTGCTAAGTGTGGTGGGAACTACCGAATTTGTAGTGGGAGAGGGAGTTATTTTTTCAAAAATACACATGATTACTTATTCAAAATTTTGTCCTTTCGGTCTTATTCAGGCTTATTCAAAGAACGCATACGATCATTTTCCCTCAAAACTCGATCACGCCCCTTAATCCGCAAGACCATTTCGATTCAATTTTCATTTTCCCTCAAAACTTCGATCACGCTCCCTTAATCCGCCAAGACCATTTCTGATTTACGGCAAGAAGATCGATCACGAAATGGCTCTCGATCATACCGGACTTGAATGCCACGGGATACACCTACAAGGAAATGTACAGGGCAAGAAAAGCATTCGCCACACAAGAAGAAATCGAAATCCGTTTGGGGACCGAAAGTATTAGGAAAATCCACTTACGGTGGGTTGCATTCTAGATTCTGGGATGCCCATGATTCTCTCATGTTTATAATATTGTTTTGTTTCATCATGCGGGTTGAAGAATCTGAGCAAGGAGAGGTATAATGAATATATGTGCCTTTACAAAAAAATCACGGCGAGAAGTGTGCACGGGAGGCATGGCCTCATTGCACTATGGTCATTATATTACCTTCACACAAAAAGGAAAAGAAATAAACCGGTTGAGTTTCGCAACAATTAAGAGAAAAAGGGTCTCAAGACTCTCCGTCCCAACATAAGAGGAAGCATGCAAGCATTTCAAATAGTGTGGAAGCGAGCAACCTCGCCCACGATGATGCTTCCTTGAAATAACTAGGCCACAATTCAAGCCTCCTCAAGTCAGTAAGAAGAATCTCTGGAAAATCACCGAAAAAAAATAGGTACTTTTCAACCCTCTTCTTACGAACCACCATATGATGCAATTTAATATTGAACCCATATTTTCCAAAGAAGGTCTAGCAAGCTTGAACAATCAGTACACCACTTACTTCTTCATTTGGGTGTGTTGTGAGTTATGTGTAGGAAATTTGTCTTTGCTAGTTTCGAGTTGTGGTGGATAATTTCAGTTCACGATAGTATGTAGCTCCAAATGTGTTCTGGAGACAGTCATATGGTGCCAATTATATGTTAATAATGTAGTTTGTAGCATATGTAGTGTCACATATAGTACCAAACAATGGTACCTTATCTGAATAGTGAATTGGCTTCCATATGTTTCTATACTTAGTGTCATATGTGATGTTAGATATGGTGATACTTGTGAATGGTGGATTGTCCGCCATATGTGGTGCCAACCGCCAAGGCGCTAAATATTGCACCACGCCATCCGCCACATATGGGGTGGTGGATGCCCTGCGGATGTGGTGCCTTCTTTGCATTGTGGTGCCACATGTGGTGTCTAATGTGGCACCACTATGGATCCACATTTTGCACCACATGTGGTGTCTTTGGCGCCATTTGTGGTGCTAAGCAATGGATTGCCATATGTGGTGCCTTGGGTGCATTGTGGTGCCATAGGTGGTGTGTCATGTGGCACCAACCACACCACATGTGGTGAATATGGCGCCACCACGGTGCCACATGCCACACCACATGTGGTGAATATGACGCCATTTGTGGTGCAAAGTTTGTCATGATGGAATTTGTGGTGTGTAAAGTGGTGCTGTTGTGTCATGTGGTACTAACATTGGATTACTTTCGGTTGAATTCAACAGACTCGAGAATGGATCAACTCTACAAGATCGGCGATTCGGTGTAAGGCAAGATCGAGAGTGATTCGGTGTAAGTCCGCTTTCGGCCTCTTGAGGTACTTCATAACAAAATTCAAGTGCTTAGCATAATTGCATTCTCATTGACAAATTTGCGTTCTCTTTGCGGGGATTTGCAATCAACGTTGCATTGAGAATTGCTGTCATGAATTTTCTACAAACATGGTTACAAGCCTTAGGTGTGAGTAGGGAGGATCAAAAGCAACTTCAAGCTCTTTGAGGCACTTACGGTGAGCACTTATAGGTAGCTTAGTTTACATGCTAAGGGCCTGATGTAAGGGACAGATACATCAAGCAGGAAACTCGAAAAGAGAGTAAGCCTGGCTTAGTCTCCTTCGTTTTCTGTTTGTTGCATCTAATTTGCCCCCTAGGATGACATCGCCACTTTCGTGGTGGAATTAGATACATCAAGCGAGAAACTTCGAAAAGGGAGTAAGCCCGACATAAAACAAGATCCCGGCCGGCTTAGTCTCTTTTGCTTCTCCCGCTTTGTGTATCTAAAGTGCCAAGTCAAGTCAAGCTCCAGTAGGTGCTCCAACTGGACAACAATCTGCCAGATCAGCAGATGCATTAAGTCATGCTCCACACCAATCTGCCAAATCAGCAGATGCATCGGGTTATGATCCGAACAAATCGTTTGGTGAATGTAAGTCACAAGGTAACTTCCAACCTTTTTGTACTGTCTTCTTTTTTAATTTGACCCATATAGTTACCGAATCTGCTTAAATTTTTGCAACCGGAAGTGTCTCGGAGAAAAAGCAAGAGCAGAATTCCAAGCAAAAGACACCTCAAGACATTCGCAAGCATATATGTGTCTTGCTATATGTGTCTTTGTAAAGCATGTTGTGGTCTAGCAATAATACGAGGGCTTGGACATACTATCCCAATGCAAGGTGAGTTCAGAATTTGAAGGTATTACTCATCCAATGTGAGGCCTGATATGTTTGTTGCGGGGTGTACCAATTTCTAGTTCTTGAAATGTTGGACACGCCGCAGAATGATGATTGATGTTGTGAAGCACGCTTGTCAGAGTAATGAAGTCGAGGTTCACGGATCAATAGATCTTTACTTGTAATCACATGTTTGTATTATTGTAACCAAAGAGGTTATTCTTGTAACCTATTCTTTCATTGACACTCTAATGTACATTGTTGTATACTATTGTATACAATAGACTTTTTCCGGGTGACCAGAGCAACACTCTGGTGGAGTTCAAATCTCCAGAAGAAATTGATGTATTCAAAGATTCATGACAATGTGGTGTTACATGTCGTGATAGATGTGGTGATGCAAATGGTGCATGTGGTGAATCATGTGGTGCGTTTGGTGAACCATGTGGTGAATCATGTGGTGAATCATAGGTGGCATGCTGGAGCTTACGTGGCATGTTGGAGCCTAGGTGGCATGTTTGAGCCACCTTGGCATGTTTGAGCCTAGGTGGCATATTTGAGCCACCTTGGCATGCTTGAGCCTTTTACATGACCTTTGTTACATGTTTGACTTTCATTGACCAACATGTTTAGGTGATGTTTTGAGCCACCTTGGCATGTTGGAGCCTAGGTGGCATATTTGAGCCACCTTGGCATGCTTTGAGCCTTTACATGACCTTTGTTACATGTTTGACTTCCATTGACCAATGTGGTGGATCATGTGGTGCATTTGGTGAATCATGTGGTGAATCATGTGGTGAATCATAGGTGGCATGTTGGGGCTTCGGGCATGTTGGAGCCTAGGTGGCATGTTTGAGCCACCTTGGCATGTTGGAGCCTAGGTGGCATGCTTTCTGGTCTATGTGGCATGCTTGACCCTTTACCGGTGGCATGTTGGAGCCTAGGTGGCATGCATGCAAACGCGCCCTTTCCTCTTTTCTCAGCTCATTCCCAAAATCGTATGGATGCCTATGATTTGCATCCCTTTATTCCCAAAATTCTGCCCCCGCAGCCTTCATTCCGTCCCCCATCGCCTATTCGCCATCTCCTTCCTCCTTCCCCATTCCGTCCATCTCTTTCACTTCCGCCATGGCTAAGTTCAAGACTACACTCAGCGAGGAACACTATCCCGCCATTGTGCTCGCTCCTTCAGCGGCCGACGGTCGATCCGGTGGCTTCAAGGAGGATCCGTCTCTTCCTCCACCCGCCGGAGGCCGCCTTGGTCTATGGGTGGCCAAGTTCACCTCACCCAGGTGGAGAAGCTCATCATGGATCATCAAGTTGTCGCCGTTCGGGTGCTCGAGTGGGTGCATGCGAGGTTATGATGACGAGGGAGCCTAATCCTCAAATGAAGATGTATGTCTGCGAGGGCGACCTCCATATAGAGCTCAAGATGGCCCCTTTGATTAGTTTAGATTTGTATTGTAATCCCCTCGGTTTCAATTTTTTGGCAATAGTCCTTGTGACTATTCTTTGTAAAGGCTTTTCATTAATGATGTAACTTGTTTTGCAATAGTCCTTGTTTTGCAATAGAACTTGTTTTGCTTTTAATCGCATTCTCTTAGTTTCCACTTTTTCTTTCGGTTAATTGAACTTTTGTCATTAATTATAAAATGCAAACAAGGAATTTGAAGGTCACGTAATCTATGATCGCACACTAACAAAATATGGTAACCAAAATTTCAAAAAATAGGAAAATATGAGATGGGTGGCTCGGGTTCAAAAAAGAAATAGAGTTCAAAAAGAAACCTAAAAGAAAAACACGTAATTCCACTGAAGCAAAAGTTAGTGGCCTTGCAAGAATCTTTTGCACAAAAGTGTGAGCTCAATGAATTTTGGCCTCATATCAATTCGGGGACCTAATTTGGGATCCATATATTCTCATCACCAAAATCGGTCAAGATACTATCGGAATCCGAGAGCCATTCCATTTTACCTCGACCGGGTCAAAATGGTCAATGCCCCCGGGCTGATTATGGTGAAATCGTGGTGAAAGTCGGTGGTGAAAATGTGGTGAAAAATGTGTTTTATATTTCAAAGGGAGAAAAATACATATGGAAATCTACCACACCCTAGAATAGTTCATACTTCTTATGAAATGAAGTATCTGAAAAAATCGTGGAAAACTATAACCCCGAGCTTCTAGTATAATCAAAATGCAATAGAGATATAATAATAGCTGTTTTGAAGAGGTTAATGATGACATACGCTATCGGGCCTCAATCGGATCCCCATTGTGAGATCTCAGAAACTCTTCTTCTTCCAAGTATGTCCAAGATTTCATCAAGTTTTTCTCTGAATAGTTGGTGAAATCCAAAGAACACTAAAACATGAGCTTCTCGTTTTACCTCCCACTTATGATCTGATTCACAAAGTATTGTCTCGTTTGTTGTGTCTCCATGCAAATGGCTGTTGAGCACTTTTTAATGGCTGAAGCATGGATCATTTCCCCGCTTTAGTTCGATGAACATATCCTCTTCCTC
Organism: Isoetes taiwanensis; assembly: GCA_021234155.1. Lineage (NCBI taxonomy): Eukaryota > Viridiplantae > Streptophyta > Lycopodiopsida > Isoetales > Isoetaceae > Isoetes > Isoetes taiwanensis. Next base: position 2,331,237 of record JAJEKV010000118.1, on the reverse strand, counting down.
AAGCATGGGGAGAGTCTTTAACTCATCCTCGAATCATACGCCACCCCCGTAACCCCATCACTGGCGCACCAGCTGCTAATTAAGTCTCCCCGCATCAAGATCCGTAAAACAACATCATTAGTAATAAGAAAGGCAACCGCCTATCACCGCCTTTGGCTTCTAATTCTTTAAGCCCATCAGAATTAACCTATGTTTTAAGCCTAGAATACCTCTAATTCATGGGTCCTCCGCTCCTCTAATATCCGCCTCGCTTCTCGGTTTATTTGCTCCAAGATAGGTCTTACCGTATCATCGCATTTGAACCCGGCTAAATTGTTTGTGCCCGTGTTCTCCTTCTGCTTTCTTCCGCCATAGTTGGATCGGGATAAGCCAATGTCCGTGATGCAAAACTAGATTTAGGGTTTCCCTCCAATCTTTCCCAGCGACCAACTTTTGAATGATTGAACTTGCATTTGATGTGACAGATTTCCAAAGTGGTGGGTTTCATCATGTGTTTCTCTCGTCCCATTCCGCTCATCCTTAATGTAATTTTTCGTGTGTCACTTTCACCCCCGTCAATTAAACAAAGAAAGATTGAAGAGTGAAGATTTATATTAAACATATAAAATGATTACATAAGGTTACATTTCGTGATTATATACACTTGTTTTCATTCCCCGTGGGTCTATCAAAAGAGATCCGGGTCCGGCTCCTCCTCGTCATCTTCTATGATCACCGGATCGGTGGCCACCGGGTCGGTCAGCTTCCCACCTATTTGCTCCCATTCTAGATGGAAAGCAAAACCATAATGGTGGAGTGTTACCAAACGTAATAGCGACTTCTCCATGTCCATCCCCGCAAGGCCTTGTGATGATAGTACATATCCCCTCGAAGTGAAGGAATTGGTCCTCCTCAGAAACAACCTATCATAACAAAAAGAGGAACCCGTTTAGCGTAAAAGGCTTGGTAGCCATTAAGCGAAAAAGGTCTCAACCTTTGCGCATCCCGGTCAATAGTATGAGGAACGGGCCAAAGATGCCGGTGTGTAAAAATTTTCGGAGGGAGGCGAGTAAGTTGAGAGGTCCGGGAGTTGTGGTGTACAATTCAACCTCCCGGTGAGAGTTTTCAGCATTTCGTGGTCATATTCTCATCCCAAGTGAATAGAGTAATTTCAGATCCCGAGCATGTCCATCCATTCTCATGGCTGAAAATCGACAAAGACGCCTAGGTATTATGGGCTCTTCTTCTGGTCACATTGTCCCATTCCCTCCATCGTTTTGCAAAGATCCAAGAGGTGAAGTTGGCCATGTCTCGCTTTGTAGTAGCCGCCGTAAGTCGTAAACCGCTTCCCACCCAACAGAAACCGTAAATCAGAACCGCTTCCCAAGGACCCTTTCTTTAGAACCGCTCCCGAGCCTCCCCGAATCGTAATAAACCGTAAACTTCGGTCGGGAGCAAGAAGAATGGCATCTCGGCCTTTTGGGTTGCCCGAGGTCATTAATTTTCGCCATCCCATAATGATTTTTAACGCACGGCCGCCAGTCAAAGGATGATGAGAGGAATTGATGGGACCGAGAGAATTTAAGGAAAAGGAAAGCATTTCAGTAGAAAAAGCTGTTGAAGGATCTATCCGCGGGAGAAGAGACGACAGAAAGTGAAACACGGTGAAACATGTAGTGAAACATGTGTCACCACATGTGGTGAAACACATGTGGTGAAACATGTGGTGAAACATGTGGTGAACCCGGGCATGTTACATCGGGGACATCAAAATACAATTACATATTACATCGAGAAGCAAACATATTACATTGAAATAAGGGACATCAAAATACAATTGAGCATGGAATTGAGTTTCTTATATTATTCCCAAAACAAGGCAAGACACAACAACATATTCAAAATTTCAATCATTTCCTAACCCAGTAAGAATGTGTTCAAAATATTCTTCATCGACATGCTATCTTCATCGAGATAAAACCTCGGGCAAGTTTTCTAGAATCTTTTCCTCATCCGCCTGGTCTAGCACAGAAACAATTCGAGCACCTTTCTTGATCTGCTGCATGGGAACTCGAATAGCACAAATTTGAGTAGAGAATACAAGTGACTTTGGCTCGCTTTGTCAACAACTCATACATCACCTTTGACCAGGCTTCTTTCTATAGTAAATGCCCTCCGCAACGGTTTCACCTCTCATAAACAAGTTTCCGCTCGCTTGAAGTCATTTTCAACTTCAAATTTTGGCTTGGTGCATAGCAACATCCAAAATACGTAATCCTCCTCGTTCCCTTTAGGTGCAAAGAAAGTCAGTCTCCTTCTCTAAGTGCTTCCGCAAGTACATTTGCCAAGGTTGAGTATAGTGGCCTGGTAGACTTGCGGGTCTCTTCCACATCCGCATGAACATTGGAGGATGGTTCAACGACTACAAGGTCCCATTCATCTACATACAATTCGCTCACACATGTCCCATTTTCCATCCAAACAATTGTCAGAAAAACATGATAGCTTTTACGGTATGTAGTCGTGTTGGATTTCCCGTTTGGCCAATCCATGGATTGAATGAATTTGCACGGTTTCGGAATTGTCTCCGCACCCCAAGCCTTTTTCCGTTGATATCCTCGTGTTTTATTTCCCGCACTATTTCCTAACTTTTCTTCCATTTTCAGTCCACTTTCGGATGTACCACATTGAAATTGTTTCTCAATTTTCACCACATCATGGGCATTATCTAGTTTAATGTTAGGATGTTTAAGTCGTAGACCTCAGATCCATCTTTTCAATTCTCACTGCCTTCCCATCATGTTCACCTTTTCCATGGTTTGATCCAAAGAAGTTCCACATCATGTTGACCTCCTCAGATCACAACCGTATACCTTCCAACAAAATAAAATGATCCGGGTCGCTTTGAATTGTGATGCAAACCATCCTGAAAATACATAGTGCTGTTTGGGGACATTGCCTTTCTGCTTTAAGTACTCAAAATGTTTCATAAAACAATGTTGAACAAAAAGTGTGTCATGTTCCCTATCATCCGACACATAGTAGTGTGTTTCCTTCTCAATGGTGTCATGCGTGGATCAACCCGATAGGTTATTTGAACAAATATAGTTATCCGTTTGTTGACCCAACAATTGGACCGAACTTCATTCCGCTCCTTAAAAGTATAATTCTCTGCGAAGTCAACCACGGATAGGTAAGCATCTCCAGGCAAGTTATCAAGGAGTTCTTTGTACTGGCCTGCCTGCCACTTATATCTGAAGTTGTGTAAAGGAAAATTTGGAAGCTTCTCCAACATTTTGTTCACCATGGGAAGACTTGCGGTTTCATTGTGTTGATGAACGAGCTTAGACTTCTTGCTGCCATCTCTGAATACTGATTTTTTCATAGTCTAGGTATTCCCACTTCACCATGCCACTATCATAGATTGTTCATGTGGGCGCATTGTGGAACTTCTTAATCCCACACTCTTTACACTCACCCGAATGCATTCCCTCTTATGGTAAGGTTGGAAGCTAGTTTTCTCACATAAAATTCCCCGCCACGGACTTCTTGTGCTACTTATTTTGTATTCAGACCAGATTCACCATATATGTCGACCAAAAGTCGACAAGTCAAACTTTACTGACTTTTGGGTGCTTAGTTCTCATACTATTGAAGCCATCTATTAGCATCTGCGATTCTAACATGGTATATACAAGAAGAACTATTGAAGTCCTTTAATTTTTACAACAAACCATGGTTTCAGACTTTTCAAACATCCTCTGCTTTGATCATAAACACTAGGATGTTCCGCCTTGAATTTCCCCTCTGAACAATTGCAACTGCAAAAGGAAGATAACAAGGTGATCAGCATATTTATTGCACACTACATTTTCCACCACACTAGGCACCACATAGCATATATTACAGACATTCATCTTACACCTCCTTATTCACCACACTAGGCACCACAACGCATAGATTACATAATTTATTGTACACCATATTTTTCACCACACTAGGCACCACATAGCATATATTACACATTCATCTTACACCTCGTTATTCACCACACTAGGCACCACATAGAATTCATTTTACACCATATTTTTCACCACACTAGGCACCACACTAGACACCACACTAGGCACCACACCATGTTATTCACCACACTAGGGACCACATAGCATATATTACAAAGATTTATTTTACACCATGTTATTCACCACACTAGGCACCACATAGCATATATTACAAAGATGTATTTTACACCATGTTATTCACCACACTCGGCACCACAAAGCATATATTGACAAAGATTTATTTCACACCACGTGCCTCACCACAAAGAACCACATATCACAAGCAATCACTAACCACATACCACATACCACATTAACAATAAAAAATGTGGTGAAGATGAAGAAATGAAATAACCTGTGATTCTTCCAGATAGTGAGTGGCATGATCCTCTCTTACATTTCGTTCCAATCTTCTGAACTTAACATCCTTTGCATTTGAGAGACCCTCTTGTTTTCGGGTCCAAAATTGCTGCACAAGTTCTATGACCAATTGGGAATTGCATCCGCTCTTCTAACTCTTTTGTACAAAACCCATTTCCCCTTTGCAATCTATCTCTTCCCTCTTCAATTTTGCTTTTGATAAGATTCCTAGGATGAACACCCGCCAGCTTTACCAAAACCCCGAAAGCACCGATAGGATTAGCACTTTCTGTATTAATGCTTCCTCTTACGGCCATAGCAAGGCAACTACTCTTGGTCGCTAAACCGTCATTGTTTGTTAGACTTCTTCACAAGTTGAATGGAAGCCTCGAGGTTCTTGACCACAATGCTCTTGGCTTGCAAATCTTTCAGCTCTCTTTGCCAAGTCATTGTGTCCATTGTGTCATCCTGCAGATAATCTAGTAAAACCTCTTTCTTATCGGCTGTTAGACAAGCCTTTTAGTGGTGCTATGAAATGAAGATAACAATTTTAATACCATCCGACGCCTAGTAGAGGCCGCTCGGTGGATCCTCCCTCACTGATGCAATTTTTGCTAATTCTTCTTTAGCTTCCCTTTGTCTTTTCCTTTGGCGCCTTTTATGATCCCGTTCTTGTTCTCGAGTTCTCTTTCTCTTACATTGTTCCGGTTTGAGATTTTAGGCGATTTGCTTCCAAATTAAATGATTGAAGGTATGAACGGATTGATCCACAACCGGATTAAGCGCCATAGCCGCGGTGCTTCCGTGAAAGGCGGGTGGGTCGTGGGTTTAGAAATCGGTTCGGTGGAGATTGGAATGGGACGGGTGGCGAGGAAATGGAATGGGACCGGGTGGCATAGGAATTGGGTTATTGCGCTTCAAGAAATGATTGAATCCGGCAAGACATGCACTAGGCTAAAACAAACATTTAAAATCGCACCACAAATTTGATATCTCCCACCACATTTTTAGGGGGGACAGGGGGGACACCCAGGGTGTTCCACTACAACATGCTTTCACCCTGATGTTAATACCTTATCATATGCTTAAATTGTCTATTCAGCACTGGGGCTAATGCTTCCGGGTTAATTGTAGCAGGGCCAAATCCATGTGAACATGTTGATCAAAATATACTTGAATAGATTATCACGCATGAACATGCCCTTCGTAGAGAATTGGGTACAACCTTGGCCTCGGCATCTTTTCAAAAGCATTTGCAAAAATAGCATGCACATGGATTTGGACCTGCTACAACCAACCCCGAAGCATTAGCCACAGCACCCAGTAGACAATTTTAAGCATAATAACATATGCTTCCATTAATAAGAGGTCTGCAAAAGGAAACTACAATTCCAGATACATGCTTGAGATGCTTGACGCTCATCCCAAAAAATGCATCTAATTTTTGTGCTTGCATGATGTATGCATACTAAAAGCTTCTTTGTAATATGGTTCGGTCAGCGCTGCAGGCATGGCATATTTAAAGTAGCTGGCTAAACTTGAACATCAACAAAAGTGTAAATTACATATCAAATATTAGATCCTTTGCAACAGAAAAGAACCATTTTAATTAGAAAATCTGGTGCTAGTAAATTAGATCGAGAATTGTTCCATATGTCGGCAGCCTCCAATATGATTGTTTTCTAGTTTGAAAGCTTTCAAATGCCTGCCCATAGGAGAATCTGATTTAAACAACATTAGTTCATCTGTTATGTTTGGAAACATGTTCTGTGTTCTAAAAGAACAAAAATGTCAAAAACGCACAAAGGTAATGTTTTTCCTATGATTATTGGTCTAATTTGAAGGTGAATGTTTTTTCTATGATAATTGATCTAATTTGCAAGCTTCCAAATGCGTGTCTAGAGGAGAATTTGATTTGAACAATATTAGTTCATATGTTATATTTGAAAACATGTTCTTTGTATTTCCTTAGCATGAATTGTAACGCATTCATAGTAGGAATTTTGACATGGCCCTTTTTGCTTCAAATGAAAGAATATTCCTTCGTGCCACCATTCAATTTAGTACAATCAAATGAACCATCACCTAAAACTTAGGCTTGCTCCTTAAGGCGGTTGCCAGCAGCGGCTGAAACTTTGAGCAATGCTGTGAATTTAAGGGCATTCAAAAAATAGATGGCAATAGAGATTGATTCTATCACATGCTCAATGAATGCAACAGGATCCATATGTTCTATTCCTTATCTTTTGTTTCTTGTAATTAATTCTTGGTTGGAATTTTAATCATAATTAGATAAAATTGCTAATAAATTAGATGAAGAATTCTTTCAAATGTCAAGCAACCTCCAATATAATTATTTTCCATTTTTTGTGTCTTCTATGATGCCTTGTGCTAAATACAAATGCTATATTATTAAACTAGCAGTAAGGCAGGCTTAAGGCAAAGGAAGTGGTGTGGTGAAGAGGGGGATGTTTCATGGAAGTTCTAACTAGCAATTGTTGGTAATTCTCTTTTAATCAACTTTAATAAAAAATATATATGTTGGGTGCTAAACACAGCTAGTTTGCCTTTAACATATATAAATGACAACGTTCTAAGACTGGAAAGTCTGTCGAGCCCCATTTGTCATTGTGTTGATAAACTTAGGCAGAAAGGACGTTTGAAAGACCCTTTATTTTCAACAGATGCTTTTCATGTAAATTGTTGTGCTCCATTTGCACTGTGTTGATAAGCTTGGGCAGTCTTCGGACAGAGGGTTGTGTGCAATGGTCTGGGGCACCCCTTTCTTTCTTTTCTTTTCTTTTCCTTTTTTTTTTTTTCTTCTTCTTCTTTTTTTTTGGTTGGGGAAGATGGATGTGTTGGGGGTATGCGATGGATAGTTTTAATTTAAAGTTCCCTTCATTTCCATGCAAGGTAGTTGCCTTTTGCAAGCACATATGCCTGTGCAGGATTATTTGTTCAAAGAAATAACATACACAATTGGTGCAAAGTTCTTGGGTTTCTTCTGTACAAGATTATTTGTTCAAAGAAATAACATACCCAATTGGTTTAAAAAAATAACATACACAATTGGTGCAAATTTCTTGGGTTTCTTCTATACTAAACCAAACATTTCCTTACGATATGTAGTTCGATTCCATGTTCTTTAATTGACTAAATCATTGACTTCCATCCTATGGTTACCAAGTCAGGGTGACGTGGTAATAGCAGTTTGACCCCATCTTGATTTTGGGGGAACGACTATGCTTGCTGCATACGGAATATGCTGTGGTAGATTTCCTAGACCAATGGTCCAGATTAGCCAATCATATAGATTAGTCGATTATAATAATTGCCACTGAGTTCATCAACCCATGGAGGATTTTATCCATGGAGCATTTTGCCACCATAAATGACCTTTAGTTTATATGCCTGGAAGTGTAAATAAGCATGATCTAGATATATATGATCCACTCCACCAATTGGTCTATGAAGTTATATGTCTAAAATGCCATTATGCACATCGAACAAATTGGTTTATACCCCAATTATCACCAATTGCTCTATGAAGTTCTATATCTCCCTTAAATTACCCTTGAGGTGATCAACCCATGTAGATTTTGCCCATGGAGCATTTTGCCACAATAAATGACCTTTAATCTATATGCCTAGAAGTGTAAATAGACATGATCTAGATATATATAATCCTCTCCACCAATTGCTCTATGAAGTTCTATGTTTAAAATGCCCTTATTATGTACATTAAACAAATTGGTTTATAGCCACTACATCTATTCGTATTTATTACAATGTCTTGGAAAATTCTCCACACATTATTTTTTCACATTATTTTTTCGTGAAAGTTATCTACTCAGACCTAATATCTATAATTTCATGCTTCTTCAACAAAGACCAATCATTATCTTTGGAGGAAAAGGGATCTATTGAATATGATTAACTCTTTAACTAGCAAAGTTATTCATCTGGGCAACAATTATAACAAACCATAGGTAGCACAACAAATAGCAGATTAATCGTGTTATGGGCATTTGGATAATTTTTGAGAAACTGAAAGTATGGACAACAATTCATGGTATTAATCCCGTTAAGAAAACAAAACAAAAAAAGATGATGCTTTATATGGAGAGACAACAAAATGGAAAGCGGGTCGCCTGCTGTTCTGAAGGTGAGGCCACGTAGCAGTCGCAAAAACTTCAGAATGGAAGTGCTGCCGGTTGCAAGGCCCTGTTGCTGTTGTGGAAAGAGAGTCCCTGCTTCCCTTCCCCTATACATAATGGTCAATAAGGATCCTCATCCCTATGAAAAGTATGTGGAATGCAGTTCTATTCTCTTTATATTGTCTTTTATCCACATAACCCTTCCTTCCCTTCCACATAAACCTTTGATGTTACGTTCCACCATCAACATTGTACGCCCCACTATATTAATACCACAAGTTAACCTTACAAGATCATATGTCCACCCAGTCCCCTTCCACAATTTCGAAAGATAATTTCATGAAGCAAGTAACATTTTTCATGTGGCGTCTTTATGGGACTCCTTGATAACAACAATGCATACAATGGAAAGAAGAGGATCTACTAACAAAGCTCCAGAGAGCGCTACACTCCAATAAATCTAACTGCTAGACTATGGCTTATATAGATGTGCCATGTCAGCAACAAGCGTGCTGTGACACGTCAGCACAGGCGTGCTATGCCACGTCAGCACACACAAAACCTAAACATCCTAACGTCTAGTCATCTTATTCTAACACCTATCATCGAAGAATATGTTTGCATTATACACGAATGAGTATTGTGGAAATATGAGGTAGATGAGATGCCCTCACCAAACTTTTTGGACAAAGAATTGGGTGTGGAAATATGAGGTAGTTGACATGCCCACACCAAACTTTTTGGACAAAGAATTGGTGTACTTGGTCATCCTGTAAAGGAATTTTGGACATATGAAAGATTGTTAACAATTGTCATCCAATTAAAAGGTAGAAAAATCGGTAAAAAAATCGGATACCGACATGCCAACGACATGCCAGGCCTTCGAAATCCGAAATTCACAAGAATGACGCAGAAGTCGCATTCTAGTAGACTGTATCATGAACACTAAAGTAATGTTCGTCAGAGAAACCATAAAGCTTCATAATCCATACAAATGCAATACAAATGCCATATAAATGGGAATACCTCCACGTACACCCTTTTCCTTGCCAATGTCTGTCAATTATTTCTAACTACCACAGCTCCAGCAACTTTCTGAATTCAGCATAAAATTAGGGCTATTTTCTTCCAATGTTGTAATGGAAGTAAAATGAATACAATAGATCGAAGCTAAGCTATTGTATTTCTGCAGATACGTAGAAGTATCAAGACCATGTTTAACTTGCGACTTTCTCTGCCTCTTAGCTTTACATACATTGTATCCCCTAACTTTGAATGATGCCTCATGTCTGCACTGAGTAGATTTGCAGGCAAAATAACCCAGATACACAGAGCTGGATGACGCCTTATGATTATGCCGTATGATCTTCTTACAATAATCTGCTGGTTTTTACAAGGAAAAGCTTTAGATCTAATGTAACTTCTTGACAACATTGTCATAAATTGGGTCTGTTTTTCTTAAACAGTTCCAACAGTGAAAGAGTTTCATTCGACGCAGATCTGTTGCACCAACGGAGATCTCCTGCAATTGTTCTAGACTGCTATAGAATTCTCCCTAGCTCTTACGTCTAGCTTGTTTCTATCTTAAGTAACAATAATCAGATGCATATATAAATATTAGAAAAGCATGGTACAGAGAAATGATTTAAGGCAATCAGACAAGTGAATTTAGCAAATACTACATAACATACAAGCACACCCACAAGTTATAAACATATAGAATGTAACACAGAATACCAAATTTTGACATTAAATAAAATCAATTGAACACCAGATCAAGAGTTCAAGAGCCAATACAGATTTATATTACAAAAGACAAGATGACAAAATGTATTGTATGTCGATGACATGATACTAAGTGGAACTTTCGACCTCATGCTCATGCATATGGAGCAAAGTTGCAAGCTGCAATTATTGCAGCAATCAGGAGCTGCATTTATCTAGTGCAGCGATGCAGAAACATGGTTGGTGAGATTCTGACTTACATTGGTGTAGATGCATATCTTGGGTCTTGCAAATTTTAAATTCTTTGGCCGTCGTGTTCATCACAGTCCGATGGGCAGGCCTTGCTTGCATTATTGTCTTGGTCCTTGCAGATTCCTATATCAAAAGGCCTTGGGAAAGCTCAGACAAATATGATGACTAATCAGGACAAAAGGTCGAGGTTGACAATAGAGGTTTTAAAGTATGATAGACATTTTAAGCAGGGACTAAAATTGCCCAAGAAAAGTGTATCATAATTGAAAGGTAAGTCCCCAAGGGAAGTATTCCGCTAAACTCTAGTACAAGTTAATCAGCAAATAGTGGGAGGAACAAATAAATGGGACATGCCAGGCCTGCATAGCTTTTGACAATTGAAATATTGGTGTCACAGAAGAAGCAAAGGCAAAGATGGAGGACATATATAATGCATGCGCCAACCTGTCATGCTGTTAATACCATGATGCAATCAAAAGCAGGGAGAAACTCCACTTGATGTGTTGAACCACAGCCTTTGCGCGCAACGCACCCATAGCACATTCCTGTTACATATAGAAAGATGATTAGAGAAACATATGCAGGAGGACAACACCAATAAGGTTCTTGGCCCATGCATGGAATAATGTGGTGGCAGTGTGAACATCAACAGCACTGAAAGGGTCGTCAAGAAGATAGGTATCAGCATCATTGTAAACTGCTCTTGCTAGCTGAATTCGATGTTTTTCACCACCACTAAGGTTTGGTCCCCTCTCTCCAATTTCTTTTAAATCACCATGAGAAAGTTCTGAAAGGTATTTTTCCAGGGCACAATCATCTCGTACGTTGCATCATCAAACACAATTTTATGTCATGCTACTAGTGTGCTATTATTATCGTTATACGAACTCATCTACACTGCAAGGGACTTTCTAGCTGCAGATCAACAGATCACAACCTGCACAGATGACATCACTAAAGTATGTAAAAACTAATTTGGATGCTACCCTGCCTCACAAACCTGTGCTAAGTAGCCTGCCTGTACTATCCTTCACATCAGCCGAATCTTCACCTTTTAGCACTCTGTTATGACCCTTAACCTGCAACATGTCATTGTTCTACCTGAACACGACCATTTAGTACTGGAAATCCCATCTCCTAAAGGTATCAAAGACCTAGTTCCTACAGTCCATAAGACTAAATTTACTTCCAACAGATGCAGATGCAGGAACTCTCTTTCGTGGACCTCTTCCTGCAGGTGTCAAAGCAAGTACATAGGGCTTAGGCTTACAATACTATCCTTTCTTTCATCCAAGCTTGTAGTTTTTGAGTACCTATTTTTCAAGATCCCTAGCTCTTGCTTCTGAAGATCCCTAAGGGTGGAAGCTCGATTGACGGAAACATAGAGAGCAGGAATAGAGATTGGGAATCACCCAAAATGAAGAATTCTAATTTCAGGGAGTTTTTTAATTATTCCAAGCCGTTGATGCGAAAAAATTGTAGATTGTTCAATTGTTCTTATGTGGCTATACAAGTGGATAGGCTAGGAAGCCAAGTAATGTTGCAAGGGGTGTTAGGCAAGCCTGCTAATGTCACACTAAGTTGCCGCTGTTGTAACTTTTGCATTTCACTCATTTTCCTGTCCACCATATGAGCATCAACACAGATGTTTGACATGAGTATGTATCCTGCTGTACAGTGTGGATCCATATGAACCATTTCATAAAAACATTTTCTCCCTAGCTCCACATCTCCATGCATTCTGCAAGCACTTAAAAGAGATGTCCACCCAAAAATATTAGGTTCCCCGCCTGTTTGGAGCAGCATTTTTGCTTCTTGTAAGCGTCCTGAACGACCAAGCAGATCAACAATGCATGCAAAATGGTGCTTATTTGGTCTAATAGAATGCTCCTCCCTCATGGATTTGAAGTATTGACAACCTTCTTCAACCAGGCCAGTATGACTGCAAGCGACAAGGATAGAAGTAAATGTTGATTCATCTGGTTCAACTTCTCTTTGCATGCTCTTAAGACATGTTATAGCAAAAGCCGCATCTCCATTTTGTGCATATGCCCCAATTATTGCATTCCATGAGGCCACATCTTGGTTGGTCAAGTTATTAAAGACTTTGTTAGCTTCATCCATGCTACCACATCTAGCATACATATCAACAATGGCACTCTCAATAACAAAGTCTAACTGAGGACCCATTTCCATGATCCGGTTATGAATAAGCTTCCCATGACTTATAGCCCCTGCATTGGCACACGCTTTTATACTGCTTAAAAATGTCTCTCTATTTGGCTCGATTCCCTCCTCCTCCATTTCCTTGAACAGTTCTAGAGGAATTCTTCCCTCTCCACTCTGGGCATATCCTAAAATAATTATATTCCAAGACACCACATCCCTCTTCTCCAACCTGCTAAAAACATCTCGTGCCTTCTCAATGTTGCCACATTTTGCCAACATATCAAGCATGCAATTTGCCAGAGTACCATCCAATTGCAGTCCAGAGTTGATTATCTGTTCATCCACAAAGCCAAGGTCACCAATGCTACAACATGCTTTTAGCAAAGACAAAAATGTAACTCTGTCTGGCCTTATATCTTTTTCTTGCATTTCTTTGAAACAGTTGAATGCAAGAAGACCCTTTCCAACCTGTGCATATCCTGCAATCATTGCATTCCATGATACAAGGTCCCTATTTGACAAGTTCTCAAAAACTTTGCAAGCCTCCAACATGTCCCCACATTTGGCATATGTATCAATGAGGGTATTCCCCACAGCAAGATCCTGTCCAAGCCCACTGCTTCTAAGCTGACGATGAATGAGGACACATTTGTCTCTGTCTTTTATACGCCCACTAGCTTTCAGAATGCTCAAGAAAGTTATTTTGTCAGCCTTCATGCCTTCCTCATGCATTTTGGCATAAAGTTCAAGTGCCTGGAGACCTCTTCCATGCTGGACATATCCACCCAACAATGCATTCCACATCACCAAGTCACGATTCGGTAGCTTATCAAAAACTTCCCATGCCTCCTCTAGGCTACCACATTTTGCATACATATCTATGAGAGCACTTGCCAGAACACAATCTGATCCAAGTCCACTATGTATTATTCTGTTATGAATAAGCTTGCCTTGCTCTATATTGCCTATGTTCATGCAAATTTTTAATGCACTTAGGAAGGTGGCTTTATCTGGGCTTACATTTTGCTCTTGCATCTGCTGGTATAATTCTAATGCAGGAAAAAGTTCTCCATGATGTAAATATCGTGTGATCATTGTATTCCATAAAATTACATCACGATTTGCCAGTTTATTAAAGACAATGTATGCCTCTCCTATGCTCCCACATTTAGCATATGTATCAATCAATGTATTTGCAAGAGCCACATCCAGGTCGAGACAGCTTGCAATGACATAGCTATGGATCAACCTGCCCCGACTTATGGTAGCAATATTGCCTGATGCCTTCAACATTCCTAAGAAGGTTACCCTGTTTGGTGATATACCTCGCATTTGCATCGTGCTAAAAAGATCAAAAGCAGGAAGAGGATTCTCGTGTTGGGCATATTCAGAAATAATTAAATTCCAGGATACCACATCTCTGTTCTGCAATTTATGCAACAGCATGTATGCCTCCTTGAGGCTTCCACATTTAGCATACACATCAACAAGTGTATTTTCTAAAATGTCATCCATTATGAGATCATCAATGGTCTGGCCATGAATAAGCCTCCCAAGAATGAGGGTGGCTGTTATAGAACATGCTTGGAGTACAGCAACAGAAGAAAAGGTGTCAGTGTACATACCTGATTCTTGCATTCTTTGATACATATCAAGAGAAGTTTTGCATTGTCCAAGCTTTGCATTTGCCAGAACTATTGAACTCCATGTGTAAACATTGGGCATTGCGACCCTATCAAAAACTTGGTTAGCCTCCACCAAATGTTCATGAGATGAGAAGAGACGTATGAGATGGAAGCCCAGGAAGGCATCTGAATCGCGTCCTTTGAATATCAACAAAGACCGAAACCGCCTAATATGATCATCTTTGGAGCACTTGCGCAAGAGGGAGCTGAGGATTTTCTCCGGAAGGGGTTGCAATATGGACTCAACAATATTAAATACTTCGTCTAGATGACCCTTCTCAACAGATATCCTCAAACTTCGAAGATCTTCAAACATGCTGGTACTACTTCGCATTAAAAGAACAAATCTTTGGGTACTACTATGTGTCATGACCAATTCATGTTTTAAGTTCAACCTCTTTTCTTAATCAACTACGTTTATTCATTCTTCAAGGGCGTTTTCCTGTTTCCTTCTGTCTCCTGCAAATCATGACTAAGAGCCCCTACAGATTACTCAAGTTAACAGTCTATGGCATGCATTTTGAATTTGTACCTTGTTACTCTTCAGCTTAACCTTCTAGCATCTCACGCTGTCCGTTTTAGAGTTTACAAATTAGATCCTTCTAAAATTACTCATTACATTGTGAAGCTGGTCTATGTTCAAGCTGATTCTCATCATAAGAAGATAAATGAAGAATTTGTAATAAATTGCAACCTCGTAATTTACCCTTTAATGACCACCATAAATCAAAGGACAAAAGATATCTAATATTATGGGCTTACTATATTGAAAATAATTGTTAATGTATGGAATGTTGCTATGCTAGTATTATGCTGTTCCATTTTCTGCTATAGCTTCTTTCTCAGCCATGGCCATTGGATCAAGGGCATCCTGTGTCTCTGTCTCGCCTTCACGTTCCTGTAAAGCTTTCTTTCTCTGTTCTTCTTGAGCGGCTCTTGCAGCAGCTTCCTGCTCTTTCTGTTGTCGTTGCAACTCCTCTTCTTTTTGTTGCCGTTCAAACCATGTATCAGCATCAGCCCAAACTGCAATGATGTCCAATAGATCGATTAAATTCACCATGACCAACATACTTCTTGGCCCAAGAATAACTTTAATTAACAAAGGTCATGTCCTGTGTTCTCGCTTCAAGATGCTATTATCACTGTGACAAAAAAAAACACGAGAAGCTGCTTGTGTTGTAGAATATATGGGCAAGTGCTGGATGGTTTCCAACATCTGGAAAAGTTGCAAGCCCATTTCAACCTATCACTCTTGATTCTATCAAGTTCCAGATGCGTAACATACAATGAACATAATGCATACATGATTGAAATTGTTTACGTAGCACAGCTCTAGTTTCATGTCTGTTGTTCACATTCTTTGGTTCTTAATTAGTTCTATGTTGGTTTATGAATTTTTTAGGGTTTTGGTGACTTAACCTGGCCTCAACAACTAAAACCCTAACTGTGTTTTGCAAAAAGGCAACAGCCCTTACTGAGGAAGAAATTGCTTTTGAAACCTAAGCTCTTACAATAGGCCATCTGCCATCAAATGTTTTAGGAAATGGAACGCTTTCTAACCCTGAGTATCTAGTTCCATAACGTAATGAATGCGACCAACCTGGTTGTGATGCCCATCCCTGTTCTCCTCCTTTGATCTTCACAGGCAATGCATAATTAACAGTAAGCACCCTTCCATATAATTCAGAATTGTGCATGTTATCCATGGCAGCAGCAGCATCTTCTTTCTCCAGAAACGTCACAAAGCCAAACCCACGATGTTTCTGAGTGGCCTGATCCAGCGGTGTTGTCACATCTTTGATGTCCCCAAAAGGGATGAATGCTGCATGAAGGACTGCTTCTGTTACATTCTCCTCAAGCCCACCTGTCCACGATTATGCTATTCTGATTATTATCATGCTTTACAAACTTCAGGAACTAGTTAAGAGAGAGGCTCACCAACATAGAGCGTCGTCTTTGGATTGGGTTGAGCCATGTTTTCGCATAAGCTGGTTTAGGGTTTCCTATTCATGCAAATATCCAAAAGAAATCTAGTGCTAAAATGCCATGGGATAAATAATGTGCTTTTAGGGAAACCTTGTGTGGCAAATTTCTAGGAGGTTTTTTTAATGGTTTTTGGGTTGCCCCTAGGGGGGCAATCCCTTGTTTATGTGGGTTTTTGGCATATTCATGATATATGCTAGCATATGCCTAGAATATGCCAAAAACTGCTACAAACTTGCTGCAAGCTGTAAATTGTCGATCGCCCCTGTTGCCGGGTGGCTGCTTTGCAAACCGGCTGACCGAAAGATGGAGGCCATCGGCAAGGTAAGCATGTCGTTTTGGTGTAGGAATATCTCTTCAGCTTGGTCCCCTTACATGTAAGAAGCAGCCCCCTTCTTTGATAGGGCCCTTCCGAGGGCCCAGATTTCGGAGCAATTTGTCAGACCAGGAATGTATTCTGTTGTGAGTTTCTTTCAAAGAGGCAAATGCGGCTTAGAAATCATGGTTGGGTTTGGGCCTCTAGATGCGTTGCAAGCTGCCGGAGGCTAAGAATAGATGAAAATGGAGTATGTGTTTTGAAATTATAGGATGTTGTTAAGCTCTCTGTGCATATGGAAAATAAATTGGGTAAAAGATGTCCTCTTGTAGACGATGATTCTTTTCTGTTGATGCCTATCTATGTTTTCAAAGAAATCCTTAGTGATGCTAGCTGCATACTGCACATTTGGCCTCTACTAGGATTTCCTCCACTTTTTGAGCAAAATCTAAATGTTCTATTTGATCTGGACTAGACTGCTCATTTTTTTCAGTAATGGTGGATATTTCTACAGGAATCTTTGCATCCTCTAATTTACTTTCAGATTGTCCATTTCAAAAGTCCATTTTCTGTTGATATTGGAGACTAACAATAACTTTTCAAAGGTTTCAAAACGTACCATTGGCTGCCAATTTGGACAGTGAAGAAGTTTACAAAGATCCATTATTTCCATTAAAAGAACTAAAGAACAGTTCCATTGACTCCAAGCTTGCTTGTTGCATATTGTCAATGGCATATAATTTAATTCTATATGCCACGGCAATGTATTTAGTTGTGCATAGATTACTTTTAGGGACTTGTGGAAGTTATGCTGCAAGAAAATTTCTGGCCTGAAGATCTGGATTACCTCCAAGAGGGTGGTTTATTGGAGTCAGGAACATTAGCAGAATTTCTGGTAAAAAGCCCTAGTCATAGAGAAGCAGTTTTATCTTTTGTCAGGGAGTGGCAAAAGCTACCGGAAACGACTCACAGGGACACCTGTTAGGCTACCTCTTTCACGGGAATTAGCCTGCATAAAGGATGTTTTTGGGTGTGAGCCTGGGATAACTATAACTATGCTATTATTATTCTGCCACCATTCACCTACAAGTTGGGTGTGATGTAACATAATTTTGTCAAATTTATGTAGGGTCTTGAAAAAGATGGAAGTAAGCGCCGTACTAGGCCTCAAGGAGAATCAACCTTCCCTTTGCCACAGGGAGCATCATTCCATCAAGTTTCATGGAACCAAGGAAAGAAGAGAAGGTGTTGTTTACAAGCTTGGACTTTGGATGGAACACCCTTGTATAAACTATGTCATAGTCCATGCTTGTAAGTTTTAGCGGACATATGGTACATTTCCGTATAAGTGAGTTTTATTAATTTCTTTGAGTTTGTCCCATAGAGCACTCAGATCAAACAGATCAAAAAGCCCACAATCATGGAAAGATCTTTTTTGCTGTTCTGGTTGCTTCGAAGAACATAAGTTGAAAACCAGTCAACACTTTCTATGTCTGGTTAGATCTCTCTATCTGGAAAGTGCACATTTAAGTTATTGAAGTATCTAAAGAATGAATGAATTGATTTTTTATCATCTATTATGCAGGAATTGTTCGAACTTGAACGAGGTGTTTGTACAAACTGCAACTTAGACTGCCATGCACTTGTTGAATGCATTCAAAAACTGCCCCTTTTACAGCGCAGCACTTATATAGCTGAGAAGGCACCACTTGTCATGAAGCAAATGTATGTTGCAGAATCCTTTTTTGTCTTGATGCTCTTGATTTGTTTTCTAGCAGCATTACTGTTTATTTGTACCAATGCAGGATTAAAAGGCTTGCACTTGATTCAATTGAAGGTAACGCATGGCATGCAGACCACATTGTTCCTGTCGCAGATGGTGGTGGTAAGTTGATTGCTATGTAATAAATTCAAAAATGGTCCTCTTGTAAATACGACCTTCCTTAATAGGGGAATGCAATCTTGAACATATGAGAACACTGTAGCATGCCATGTTAAAGTTACCTCTGAACAACAGAGACGCAGGTGTTCCTTAACTTTAAAAGCTAGGCATGCTCTAAATATTGCAGTTGAGAAGCTCATGGAATCCTGCAACTCAGCCTGAATCTTTTTATTTATTTATTTATTTTATGTGGGATATGGCTACAATCCCTTTTCTGATACTACGTGAAGAAGTAAGAATTCTAGAGCAGCTGACAGATGCCATTGCCATTAGCAGCTCTTCAAAAAGGTTCATTTTCAGGATTTGCGTTTTACTGCACATGTAACTTATCATCTTGAGACTTTTAAGATTGGGCGTAGATGGCAGGATCAACAAATCAAGAAGGATAACTTCGACCTCAATGTCAAAAGTTCCAGAGCAGTTTCAATTTCATTTTCTGTTGCAAATACAGTCATCTTTGTGTTTGGCCAATAGAATCTATTGTGCACATATCAGAAGTATCTTTAGCGTTTGCAGTTCTAAGACTATTTCAAATATGAGGAATTCAAGATCCAAGAAGATAGCTCTAGTCCTTATAAGGAAGGATGCTCCTTTTGATTTTACACCTTGAATTGAGTTTTAAATACAATGTTTCCACTCAGTCTATTTTATTACTTTCCATCACAGGTGGGCTTCTGGGAACTTGGCTCTGCTAGCTAGGAAGGATAATTTCTAGGCAAGGTGCTGCATATGGAAAGTCGGTTCAACATGATCTGGACCCTCTCGCTTAGTTAAGCGGGAAGAATTAAGCCAAATATGGGGCAAGATTCGTTCAATGCATCTTATAGAACGGTTATATCTGGAGGCAAGAATTGTTGAATGCAAACCCTAAAGTCTATTCCAAGGATTGCCTATTTCAAGGAAGGTGTCTTTGACTTTTTTTTTTAAAGAATATGGCCAAGGTGCAAGACGTGCCAAGAGGCAACTTATGCTCACTTATTATGCCGGCTAGGGAATGCCAAGAAGGACGTGCTTGGCCGAAACCTGACTTCCAATTATTCCCGTGGTATACCTACACGCGACCCGCAAACTTGTTCCCTATTGTTCCCTATTGCACTGCTTTATAACACCCACATCCCACACCATATTTTCATCTCATTCCTTTTATTCTCTTAATTTTCATAGCCTTTGCAGTTTAGATATGGCAGCACATAAACTTGTTTACTTCCTCCTTTTTTAGCCCTTTTTGCATCAGTTGCTACATGGCGCCCTCCTCTTAAATACGACAAAGGAGAAGACCTTGACGATGATGAGGAACTGGTTGTCCTTGGCAAGATGGTTTTCTTCAAGTTAACATCATATGACTTCGTCCCCTTGTTCGGTACGTTGCTTTGTTGACCTCCCTTATAGGTCGTAACATGTTTTCTTAACTCTTTTGTTGATGAGCATGGATTAGTGTCAATGTTGGACACTTTGGCTTCTCCAAGTCTGGGTCCACTAGCCTCAAAGGTGAATTTAAAATAAGGGGTGGTTCCTACAAGAATGCTCATCTCTATCGCCTCAAAGTCGAGGAGTTTACCTTGCCCTATGACTGCAGTGTGCTTGCAATCCCCAACCCTGGTTCCTTGACCATCCCTCTCGGTGTCAAGGATGAAACAACATTTGCCCAAGCTCCATTTGTGTATAGTGCATAAGCGAGCATAGAAGAAAGTGCTATAATTATTACGATCACTTGCAAAAAATAATGCCTTGCTATATACTTATGCGATAATGTTTTGTGTCTTGGGTTATGTCATAATCTCAATTCATGTTTTCATGAACCTCATACAGTTATTGCTCTCTTTATTATTTTAATGAGCATAATTCGTGTTCTAGTAGGATATACTATACGATCATGGATTTTACCTAATAAATTGATTGATAATGCTTACAAACTGAAAGACTTTTTATTAGTTTATGTGCTGCATTGACTTTGTGCTTCTATATTGTACTGGTTCCACTCCAAAAGACTAATTTTCATTGACTTGGCCTCTATTTCAAAACTAACGACAAAGACGAGGAATTACAACTGCTAGACTAGAAGTTGAGTAAGATCTTGTATGATCAAAGAGGAAGGAGAAGCCTCAAATGAGAAACCTCAAAAGATGATTATAAATACTAGATAAATTTTATCTTTTCTTTAAGCCAGCAAGTGAAACTAAAGTTAGAAATCGAGCAACCAATAGGAATATAAGGTAGCTAGGTATAATAGACATAATAGCCAAGGCCTCTGCGAACATTTCTTTGGTTCCAAACCTATGGGATTGCACCTACTATTAATGTCCAACGTGTGTAAGTTCAAAATTTATGGAAACCCTAACTTGTTCATAATGCGGGGCAATCATTGAGGTATGAGGAGGTAAACTTCTGAAAAGTCTCTTTTTAATAAGGGAAAATCTTCAAATTACCTTTATAAGCTGCATCATATTAAAATGAGACTCATGCAATTCCCACTGTTTTTTGGAACCCTGTTATTTCAATCCAAAAGGATGTGTGAATTGTTTAAGGCCCCATTATTGTCTTCAAGACTTTTATCTTGTGTGAGTAAAAAACTTAGAATATAAATGGCCTCCTTTTTGCAGATGGCGAATCAAGAAACTAAATAACACATCCAAAACCAATGAAATAATTTACTTTCTCCAAACAAAGTGCTAGTAATATCAACATGCAATGAATTTTTATTCATAAATAATATCATTACAATTTATTTTATATAAGAGAATAGAATAGAATAGAGTTTATGATTTAAGCCACACCACCCTCCGGCCATGGAGGCAACCCTTCGTGCGCAGCACCTTGTTTTGTATGGTTGGTTTGTCAACGTCCCAAGAGAAGCTAGCGAACTTGGGGAGATAGATGCCAAGTGAGCTTCTTCTCTTTCTTCTATGTGCTTTGCAGGTGCCAATTTACCTTCCTACTCTTGTTTGATCAATTTCGTTGCTCTACTTTTATCTGAAAGTTGGTCGGATTTTCCATAGCTGATTTTTGCAGCCCTAGTTTTGGTCGACGGAGGACCAGGTATGGTGGACCAGGCAGGCTAGGTATGCTTGAGTTAAAACAGGTTTTTTAGGTGTTTTTAATTGTTTGGGTTCTGCTTAGACAACTCTTGGAGCCGATTCCGGTGCTTAATCCTCGATGGTATCAAGATACAAAAATTTAATGATAAATTTTCATAATCAATCGAACCACTGAGATTTGTTACTCGTTCATTGCGACGTAATAATGGTGGAAAGTTTTGGTTGGACTAGCTTAGAGAAAAAGGATAAATAATTTAAGAGCTCCATCCCAGTAAGAATGTAAGGAAAATACCATCGAATAGCTGAATTATTTATTAGTTGCTCATTGATACATTCGCGCTTAATATATTATCCCCGAAAAAGGTACGAGAGCATGATCAATCGGGAAAAAAGATTGTATCAATTATATAGACCTACAAAATGTCCAATCATTCCATCAATATGTGTAGTAAATCGTATTATAGCTCTGTTTCGTACATATATATATGATTGATGCACAAGGCAAAATACCAATGTAATGTAAAAATCTTAAATTATTATTCAGAACCTTGGAACATATATTACTCACATACCTCTCTTGCTCCTTCATAACTCTAAACATGTGCATTAGTTACAATTACTCTGGTATCATTATTCCTTTCGAGGCAGGGGTTTTTTAATCCTCGTAGTAATGATTGTACTAGCCCATTGTATGGGTCCCATGACCTATTGGTCTTCATGGACGTTAAAAAATTTATTCTATTCTATTCTTTTGAACATTGGGTTTCCCGTCATTCGAATCGTATACCTTCGATTGTAGCCACTCATCATACAACGAATGAATAAAAAAGGTTGTTTTTATTATTGGTCCTATGGACTTCGTAGCTTCATCAAAATTCTTTGGTACATTCGGTTCTGTAAACATAAGAACTTCCAGGTCGCTACATCCTTCAAGTCTCATACTTTTACCACCACCTTGTCTGCCATAACTTCTTAGATCAACCTTAGCTTCTTCTGCAAGTCTTTGTGCCTCTGACTTTCTTTTTCGAACTTGTCTTTGTTCTTCACCAACAACCTCTCCTATTTGTTTGCACTGTCCAAGTGCTCGTGTTTTCTCTTCAGCAATCATGTGCCCATTTGTCTGCTGCTCTGTACCTCCTGTACTTTCTCCATCCTCACTCTCATCATCAGAGTCTAACATATCATTTGTTGCTACCTTAGGTAGTTCATTAGCTGCAGCCATCTCATCCTTTGTATCCTTATAGACTTTGCTTTTTACTCCTGCACTTTTCTTTTGAGGATTTAAGATTTTTGGCATGTACACTTTGTTTTCATTAAATACTACATATCTATTAACAAAAAACCTAACCTGTACCCTTTGGAGTGGTGATCATACCCTACTAAGTATGATATCCAAGCCTATCATCAAGTTTTACTTTCTGCTCACTTGGAATATGAGCGTATGCAAAACAATCATATGCGTTCAGATGATCATTCCCTGACCACAACACATGTGGAATACTACCATTGATGCTTGCATTTCGTAACAGATTTTGAATGTAAACTACAGTTCGCACCGTCTCTTTACATAAAAACATATGACAGCATAACATCTACAGCCAAGTGCAAATCAAATTTTCTTAGAGACTGACATTATGGATGACGCATACTGGTGGCACAAATGTAGCAATGATAACGTCACATATATTGTTGGCACCTTCATCACCTATAGTGGCAGTTCCAGTGCCACATGTAGCATCATTGGTAGTGTCACCTATAAAGTCATTCAATTATAACACTATGTTTAATGTCACACTTAATGGCACTCATAAAGTCGCCTATCAAGTCAGGTATAGCATCATCTACTATAACATATATAACATCACATATAAGAAAGAAAGGAAGAATGATTTTTATCGTCCACGGAGATGAATCGGCCCATGGGACCCAATGAAGGAGCGCAGCAAACTTATTACTGCCTGGGTTTAAAAAAAAAAAAACTCCGCCCCAAAGGGTTTTTTAAAGGGAAACTACCAAAATGCCCCTATGAGTTTATGTAATTACCAAAATGCCCTTATGAGTTTCAATTTTTTTTTTTTAATTGAAGGCTTAGTATTTGTATTAATATAGATTTAGGTGTACATATCGACATATGTATATATACATATGTTTACAAAAGGCAACCAGTTTGGGTAGGGTTGGTTGTTTAGACCCGTCAACATAAAAAGCATCAGAAAAATTTTCAGGCCTATCTTAGGCCTAAACCAACAAAAGAGTTCTTAAGTTATGAGATCAAAGTTCATATGACCGAATCCTGAGAGAGGTCATTCCAGAAATCTTCTTTTCTTGGGCTCATTCTCGGCATGGTCTTTTTCTCCCCATGGTAGCCAATATGAATAGACAGAATTGACACTTGCATAAGTGAGCTTTCCCCGGATTAAATCTTCCTTTTTTATCCTTAGCCTCACATAGGATATGCCTTTTTGCGTCATATGCCGTGTTACAGGCACAGTTACATTGGCATAATCCATCTTCATGAATTGTTGGAATCTCGACCCCAAACTGAGTAAGCCACAGCGCGTTAGAGTGAAGGTCGATTCTTCTCCACTTCAGCTTTTTTACCAGTATCAGAATGTTACCTGAGAAATTCAAAGTAGAGTTAGAAACATGTAGATAGAGTTCAACTATGAAAATCAAAGATTTCCTCAATCCAATTAATATCATATTTGGTTTGCTCGATAATAGCCTGAGGCCAAATAATTTCCTCTTTGAAGATCAGGGAATTCCTTCCCTTCCACATTCTCCAAAGGAGAAGGTAGATGCGCCAATTCGATGGGTTCTCAGGAAGAAAGAAATCCATAGAGCTCATAGTTCTAAGATGAGGCAAATCAAGCTCAATTTCAGCTAGCTCCAGAGTCCATTCAGCCCATAAGCAATTCCTAAAGAGGTGATTCTCATCTTCCTGATCCTGCATACATCGAACACAGATGTTAGAATCCGCCATATTCATTCTCCATCTCTTCATGTTTGTTGCAAGAGCCTTGTGCCAGAGCTGCCATATAAAGGCTTTGACCTTTGGATGGATCGAGATTCCTTTTGATTCTCAAAGGATCAGTGTTCCATTTGCTATGGATTGTTATGGCTTGATCCTTATTTAGGAATTTATAGGCCATTTTAACCTTATAACCCTTGTATCCGTTTATATGCCACAAATCTTCTGAATGGTGCCACTGTCCGTTCTCAAGTCTCTGGATAATACTATTAAACAAGGTCTCAGACTCCTCTCCTAGATCACATAAAACCGAGCTATGATAGTCGAAACCATTGATAATATCCCTGATAAAAACAATTCCCCTGTTAGTCCATTGTTTAGTGAGGGCAGGGAAATGAGAGGCCAAGCATGTGTTGGGATCATCAAGAATAAGAGATGGACTCCAGAAGATAGGCTGATCCTGAGAAAGGCCTTCCTTCCAAGTATACATGCCCTTGACTTTGAACCACGCCCTGATCCACTTCTTTAAAATCAGAGGGGTGGAATTGGGGATGGTAAAAGGAAAGAAAATACTAAATGGGAGATGCATCTTGAGCCCTCTCCACCCAAAAGGATGGCATCTCCCAATGTAATGCCTAATTAGAGCTTTGACCAGATGATTAATCTGATCTGTACAGGCCCTGTAGAGGTATTTTGCTGCCAAAGCAGTTGCTTGCTTCTCAATATCAATAACTCCCAATCCTCCCATGCTCTTAGTTTTACAAAGACTCGCCATGGAGACCCAGGATCCAAAGATCTTCTCGTTAGTTCCACCTCGCAATGAATCTACCAATAATACTTTGCATTTTAGAGTAGACCTTTTAGGGGCCATGATAATGGATGACCTGATAAACCCGAGAAGAGGAAATGATGAATTTGCAAGAATAGCCCTACCATTCTTAGAGAGAAATTTGGAGTTGAGGGAATCCACCTTCCTATAGAATTTATCCAAGAGGTCCCCCACGATCATCACTCAAGATTCACCCTAATAGCATAGGGGATCCCCTGCACTTTGGTCTTAGTGGTGGGAGAGAGGTACATACATCCAAGAGATAAAGCTGCTTGCTCCCCCTTGGTCTGGTCCCTTGAAATTAGCTTTGTCTTGGCCGAATTGATGTTACAACATGAGCATCTTCTAAAGTCTTCAAGAATCTGCTGTGTAGCTTGGATGGATTGATTGTCCAGATTCATAAAAAGGAAAGTGTCGTCTGCAAAATGAACATTAAGAATATCATCCACCTCTTGATTAGGGGGGAGTTTGAGTCCTTTGATCTCATTGAGATTCCTAAGCTTTTGGAAGTTACTGTGCAGACCTTCCATGACAATTAGAAACAAGAAAGGTGCTAGGGGGCATCCTTGCTTAACTCCTCTTTTATGTCAAAGAAGGGACCGCGACTCCCATTAATTAGGACAAATTTACCTTGAATTTTTCGAATAGCCATGAAAATTGAAATTACCTCTTCCGAGAATCCCGGACTTTGGCAAAGATTCTTGCGTAAATTTCCAACTTACCGTATCGAAGGCCTTGGTGATATCCAATTTCGTAAGCCCTATGTTCTCGCTTTGGATTCCTTGGCCCAAATTTTTATCCCCAAAGATGCCACTGCAACATTGTCCAAGATGTATCTCCCTTTCAGGTAGGCACTTTGAGTCTTACTTATGATGTCATCAAGAATAGGCTTGATTCTAGCTGCAATTGAACCTGAAATGAGCTTATAGACCACATTGGAAAGTGAGATAGGTCTCAGAATCCAAAAGGAAATAGGCATATCAATTTTAGGGATGAGAGCAATAAGGCTAGTATTGATCCTGCAGTCCAAACTTTTGGTTAGTAAGAACTCATTAGCAATGGAAACCACAAAATTACCCAAAAGCCCCCATGCCTTCTTGAAGAATTCAGCAGGGAGCCCATCTGGTCCAGGAGTTTTGCCATTCTCCATGTCATTGAGCACCTTAAAAATCTCATTATTGCTGAAAGGTCTAGAAAGGCTATTATTCATGGCATTAGATACTCTGGCCTGAATATCAATGAAATTGTTTATATCCTGAGAGTTGGTGTCCCTAATGGTACCCATAATTCTGACAAAATGCTCTTTAGCAGCCTCTTTAAGCTGATTGTCATCCTCAATGTTATTTCCCTCCCAAAGGACACTATAAATGTGGTTTTTCTTAATCCTTCCTTTGGCCTTAATGAAAAAATACTTGGAGTTAACCCTTTCATCTTCCATCAGCTCCTTGACTTTGGCTTTAATCTTCCATCCTTTAGCAATCTTAATTTCTTCCCTTTCGATTTGAATTTTAAGATCTTCTTTATTCTGGCCCTGAGCTGTCCCGTATTGATTTCTCAAATCCTGCAAGTGAATAGTCTCTTTCTGGTAGATCTCCTTACCCCAAACTTTTAACCATCCTTTTATGTTCTTGGCAGTCCTTACCCACCAATCCATCCACCCGATATCATTACTGGGCTTGTCTTCCAAATCCAACGCCTGAGCTAACTTGGTAAGGAAATCCTCCTGATCCAGCAGATTAGTGTTTAACTTAAAGTAGGAATTCCTCTTCCTTTGATTATTATTGGCACTAATATTAATAAGCTGAGGGTAGTGATCAGAGATGGTGTAATTTGAAAGATTGGAGACCCTAGAGCTGCTGTTCCATAAGGATTCACTAAGGTAGAACCTATCATGAAGACATCAAATAGGCTGGACTCTATGATCATTCCAGCTATAGAAATGGGGGACCACTCTTGCCATTTTTAAATGGTGGCCTGTAAGTAACGTCACCCACTTATCATTCTCTTCCCCACTAAGTGCCTTGAAATTAGCACTCCTCATGTACTCATGAGTAACCATATTGAAGTCTCCCCCAATAATAACCTCGTCATAAGGGATACTGTTCAAGCTATTATTTATAATATTCCAAAGCTGAGCCCTTTCAGCTGGCTGATGATAAGCATAAATGTTCACTAGAGCTATTCTAATATTCCCTACATTACCATGCAAAATCTGCCACCTTTTGCTACCATCATGCATCATCTGAATATCACCTAGATTAATCCTGTTGTGCCAAGCAATGGATATACCTGCCGAAGAGTTATTAGCTTTGAGAGACCAGTGATTAAAATTGGCAGGCAGAACCTCTCTTATCATATTATCTATGCTGTCATCATGAATCTTATGCTCTTGAAAGAAAATGAAATCTAAATTCATAGAAACAAGACACACTTTTACTCTCCCCCTTTTCAGATTAGAATTAATACCCTGCAGGTTCCAAGTAATACCCTTGAGATTTATATCCATTTAACTGGGGGCTTAGTCTTTCTTGGGGATCTTCTTGGTGGCCCCATGATCTTATACCTTTCATTTCCCTTTCCCTTCTTTTTTCCTCTTGAAACTAGGCTCCAATCCTCATGCTGAAATTGATCATGGTCCTCCTGATCAGAACTTTCAGAGTCTTCATTTCTGAACCTAGTGTTGGGGACCACCTGCCCACAGGTGCTGATAGAGGAGACTACAAAGTTAGCCGGATCAATACAAATGAGAAGCTTGGGAGGGAGTTG
Organism: Isoetes taiwanensis; assembly: GCA_021234155.1. NCBI lineage: Eukaryota > Viridiplantae > Streptophyta > Lycopodiopsida > Isoetales > Isoetaceae > Isoetes > Isoetes taiwanensis. The sequence continues at coordinate 2,303,007 of JAJEKV010000118.1, read as the reverse complement.
CAAAATTATTCTGCCCTCCTGATCAATCCCCTGAATAGGATTAGGGGTAGGCAAAGGAGGAGGGGTAGGAGGATTAGTAGGGTCTTGTTTAACCACAATTTCCTTGTTGCTATCACTACCTTCCCCTTTTTCCTCTGCAACTTTGCTTTTGGGTCTCCATACTTGATTCCCCTGATCAGGGGTTTTGTCTTTTACTTTCTCTTTATCTTTATTTATAGGCTCCTTCTGGAAATTAGCCACAGGCTCTTTAGAATAGGATATTTCGAGCTCGATAAATTTAGAGCTGCTAATTTTGCAAGGAATCTTATCTACCCAGGGGGAGTGGATTTTCTTCTGGATACAAACTGCCGGGGTATTGGTTTGAGGGATAGAGATCTGGATGACCTCCCCTAATTTACTTGCAATGGCATTCAAGTGAGAAGTAGTCCAAAAGCCAGGAGGAAGATTAGCACTGGAAATCCATGTGGTAGTGGCAACTGTCGAGAAATCACCAGGGACATAATTCGGGTCCCATTTCATCAGGTACACCATCATGCCCAGGACAGAATGAATTTTTCTGGAGAGGATATGGTTCACATTCTTCTCTTCCCTACAAATGATTTGGAAGGTTTTTTGATCCAATTTAAGAATGGATAGAATGGGAATAGCCTGAGATTTAGTTATCCAATACTTAACCTCCCCAATAGAAGGGCATTTTTGAGGGAAGTGGATCAGAATACCATGCTTAGAGTTTCTAATAATAGCAGATTTATCATTAATAGCATCTAAATCAAGAAGATCATTACTCTCCTCATTAGAGACAGTATTAGAATCAGAAGGATTCGAAAGCAATACATTCTTATAAGATTTACCGTTGGTCTTGTCGTACTTGCCCATAAGAGGAACCGAGGACTTCAGCATTTGATCGGAGATTTTCGTTCTGTTCTTGTCCAGGTTCTTTCTTGAGAGCATGTTATAGTTGGTGCACTCACAGCCTCCTGCTTCAATCGGATGAAAATAACCATTGTTGTCCTGTATTTCGCACTTTTTGGTCTCTTCAAGGGGGTACTGATATGCTATGTACTCCATTTCCGCATCCTTGAGAATATCATTGGCAAAAGAAGGCATTCTGCTTATGAATTCCCTCCTGAACTCTTCAATGACATGGTCATCTGCCTCCTCCCATATTTTGACCAGTCTGAAGGATGCTTTGGATTTCCATCCCAAATCCTCTAACTCTTCTGCCAGGCTTTTTGCTGCTTGCAGCATTTCTGTCATCGATCTCCTAAAAATCTGATTCCTAAGACTGCAACAATCTTCTTTGGAGTGACCTGTTTTAACTCTGATTAGTTGGTAAAGGAGGAGGTCCATTTCCTGTAATTTCTGAAGCATCTGCCATACAAGATCTCTGTCGCTAGCCTTTCCCTCAGCATACTGATTCTCCAGCCTTTGCATCTCCAGTCTACATACTATGATTTGGCCCTCTTTTTGAATTCCCATACATACCACAGCGGCCTCCTGTTGTTCCCGAATAATATCGAATGCTGCCTTAAGCTCTTTCATTTTAACCCATGTTTGATCTTTCTTGCTGTCCAGCACAAAGATTTGGTCCCAGTATTTGATCACCAAAATGGGGTCCGTGTCCTTGTACTCGTAGGGAATCCTTGCTGAAGAGGAGCTCCCTGCCTTCGGTTTCTCTGTAGTGGCTTTCGGCTTCATGTCGAGAAACGGGTCGAGACCGGAACAGAGGCGAAGAGAGAGAGCGCGCTTAGGAGAAGGGCCTTCTGTAGCTCCCGCACAGACCCCTTACGAGTTTCAAAATTACCAAGCTGCCCATGACTCAAATAAATATACAAATAAATTATTAATTTGCCCATAGACACCAAACTTAATTACCAAAATACCCCTATACCAAACTTAATCATCAAAATACAATTTTGACATTGTGTCAATTTAACATGGATGCCATCTGTTTTGTCGTTGTTAATGTCATGTTTTGATCATTGTTGTTGTTGTTGTTAATGAATGCAATGCTTAGAAACTTGAATTTCCTAGTGAATTCATATGTTTTTTAAAGACATTCAATAGTGGCATGTACCATGCCAAAAATTGCAAGTAGAAATTCCAAAAGCATAAGCAAAATGATATCATTAGCTAGCCATGCAAACGAAAATTGCATTACATTGAAAATGTACCTTTACATAGTTTATCAACATTCACACAAAAAAATACTTTCAAAGTTTTTCAACGTTTTCTTCCTGTAGTAGGAACATTTTCAGTGATGCATTTCATGTAAATGCATCTTCATCGTGATTTTCTACTTTGTTTGCAGTCATCATTGTTAATCCTTGCCCCAGACAGATTTACAACTCATAGAAAACCCTTTTATTCATCTCGACTTTCTGTTGTAGCTTTTATTCAGGGAACTGACATAATGAACAATACCTAGACCCTAGACAATATATCAATGAAGCAGTTGCTCATATGCTCTTGCATCTCCCGCCTATGATCTGTGTTTACAATCCCTGCAAAGAAAAATCGAACTTTCCGTTTTGATTCTGGCGATACACACTGCCATAAACTAAGAAGACGCCGCCTAAGAAATCTGAAGCCGTGAATGGAAATATAGAATGTGAAAAAAAATTGCAAAAGATATGGATTTGGCGAAGTCAAAGCACCTAATGTTGGCTTGGCATTTTGCCAAGGGCTTTGATTTGTTGATGCAAAAGGCCAGGGTTCGAAACCATAATCATGCAATTTTTATCCCAGATTTCAAAAAATATAAACGAATAATTTTTTATGCTATTTATTTGTCCATATAATGATTGTTACAATTTTATACAATAATCGTGCAATTTTATACCATGTCTCAAAAATATAGACGAAAATTTTTTGATTCTATTTATTTGCCCATATAATGATTTATGGGAGGCAGTTGTTGTTGCTCTGTGATGTTCCTTGACCTAGTAATTGCAATGGACTGGCACCGTGGCCCCTCCACTACAAAATTAAAGCCCTGTTACGACGTCTATTACGACGTCCAGACGTCGTTTGAACGTCGATCAACGACGTTAAATCGTCGATAAACGACGCCTATTACGACGTCCGGACGTCGTTATACGACATTTATCTTTGTCGCTATCTCATCGCCGCCGCAAATCCGTTTTAAAGCGGCGACGTAAACGCCGTTCAACGACGCCACGCATTACCCGTATGCCACGCCATCCGCCGGGGCGTCGCGTCGGGTTCTTGTCGACGGCGTACCACGTGTTTGACGCCGTTTAACGGCCACGCATACGTGGTCGCCACGCGCCAGGGCGACGGCCACAAGGCCGGCGAAGGGAGTTGTCGACGTGGCGACCACATACACGTCGTCGTTTAACGACGTCGTACAAGAGCGCCACGACGTTGCTTACGTGTATTAAAAAAAAAAAATTTAAAAAATAATAATACATTTATTATGAATGAAGTTAATACATTTAATATTAAAGCCTATAAAATGAATTTAATTAATAAAGAAATATAAGATTTTAACGTCATTAAATGATGTCGCTTAAATATATTAAAAAAATACAAAAATAAATGAAGCCCCAATTTTTTTAGCTAAATACATTAATCAATAAATTAAGCTAAATACTGAAAATTGAATACTGAATATTGAAATTAAGCTAAATAAACTAAGCATATTGAAAATTAAATGCTTACCTGGTACAAGGTGGCAAAGTTGTTTTGCACAAACAACGCATTTGCTAGAAGTGTACATGCAAAACAATAAATTCAATGATTTGTAAAATATTAGTATAAATAAACAACATAAAGGAAAAAAAAATATGGAAAATCAATGGGGAGGGTGGTTTTCATGACGCCCCTTCTTGGATAACAATTTAACCTAAATAAAGCATTAGTATTTTATTAGCATATTGAAAAAAATTAAATCCTTACTGAAGAGGTGCCAAGTTGTTTTGAAGAACAACACATTTTGCTAGGAGTGTACATGCAAAACAAAAAATTCAATGATTAGAAAGAAATAGTATAAAAAAACTAATAAGGAAAAATTTTGGAAAGAAGAAGGGTCTCGTCTTTTAACGACGTCTTCTTAGATAGGAAAAAAAATTAGAAGAAGAATGGAAGAATTCCGAAGAAGAAAAGGCTAAGAAGAAGAGGAGGAACCCGAAAATGGGGAGGAAGAATACGAAGAAGATGAAGCGCAAGAGGAGGATTAAGAGTAAGAATTTGAATAAGAGGAGGAAGAAGTAGTATAAGAGGAGGAAGAATCGAAGAAGAAGATGACAAAAGGAAAGGAAGAATATGTATGGAAGAAGGATGCAAGAATGGAAGAAGAAGAATGAAGGTTGAAGGAAGAACAAACAACAAATACAAAAAGCCCTAAATCTACCCAAAAACAAGTTTAGATTCAAAAAACAAGTTGGTTGATCCGTGCACATACCTTATGAAGCTTGGCTTACACTTAGAATAGACCCCAAAGTAGATCCGCGCCGAAAATTGCCTCAAAAAACACTCCTCTATAAGCTTTGCTTGCTCGAAAATAAGCGGCGGGATTACCGCCTGTTTTCGATTTAAATCACAGGTCGTCGTTTAACGACGTCGTGACGTCGTTAAACGACGCACAAAATGTTGTTGAACGACGTTTATAACGACGTTTTTTTTTTTTACGACTTGTTTATTTAACTGGATAGGGTTTAACTGGATAGGGGTTTATTTGACTTGTTACACCCGTTAAAGTTATGAAATATACCACCATGAGAATGTTCAATGTTTTGTGGTACATCCGTTGAGCTATGAGGTATATAATACGATGATGATAACTAGTAATATCGTACCTGCAAGGAGTAAAATGTGAACAGGGATTTTGGGAAACACATAATTTGGGAGTCCTTGCACCAGTTAGTGTGGAGATGCTTAGAAGTTTCTGCAGTATTACGGATGGTGAAGTAGAACAGGCATACAAAGATGCTGACAATTTTGTAAAAAGAATTGATCGAATAGAAGTTAATCTTCCTTTTGATACTCAGTTCTTTGGAAAGAAATGTACCCAAAACAATGGCATTTATGTAGGTCAGAAGGGGCATATGGCCAAGACTAGTGAAGACCGCCATGACTTATACATAAGAAAGATGTGGCGCATAATAATCATCCTTTCTTAAAATGTTGCTTTGTGGATCGATACGGACGCATCGGGTACAACAAAATGCAAGGACCACATTACGTGGTATGATCAAGCCGCGGTGGTACATCTTGAATTCCACACATAAAATTTGGCCAAACAAGGGCTCCAAACCGCTTTCTCTCAAGTGCATAACATCATGAACCAAGAGGGCATGAGGGGCGTGTGTCGTGGGCCTACATTGGATATTTGAAAGTAAGAGAAGTCATGACCAACATGACGAGCAAGTATGTCTTCCGATGAAACTCTGACAGATCTGAAAATGGAATTCGGCAATACTAAGGCCGCTGACTTTTTTGAAAAAACTATCCGCCCAAAGAAGTTCCTTTTGGACAGTCTGGAAATGGAGGATAGGTCTTCATATCAGAAAGGCAAAAGCCAAAAAAGGAAGCAAAAGTATGATGAAGATTTTGAGGTAATGATGCCACCCAAATACTGCAGGAAATCAACACCCAGCTCAAATGTGGGATCAAACAAATGGGTCGCCCGATGTAACAAAGGACAACTCAAGAAACAAACCAAATGGGTACAAGTCCGAACTAACTATGGCAAGTAAGACCAACCACACATCGAAATTCTAAGCTACATGGCAAAGGTAATGAAAAATATCATTTCGTATGTCATATTCTTATTTCACATTCTTATTTCGTACTCTTATTCCTTTTTCGTATTCCTATTCTTATTTTGATAAAATGCATTAATCTATGTGCTCGAGTCTTGTTATATAATTTGCTTCAGTCTGCAATATCGATATACCAGCCTCTTCTTTATATGGTGTAAGAACAGAAATACACCTCAGAATTTATTACTTTAAACACTACACTTGTAAATTTTACAAGTGGCCCCTTGTGGCAATTTTTAGGCTTATCTTGCCAAAATTCACCCAATATGATAGGGCCTTGCCCTCTTGGTATCCAAAGGTCTACGGTAAGGGTAAACATCTCTTTCAAATATCATTCTGCAAAAATTAAAAGGGGTGTTTTCTGATACACAGAAACATAAAAGGATACTGCTTAAGGACGCCGAGGGAAGAATTAAACTACAAACAGTAAAGGATAAACTTGGCAAGAAATATGTGCACTTCAACTTTTTTTCTAAGTGCATTGAGAAGATCAAATTCAACCTAGTTTTCCAGGAAGCTACTAGTCTATTTTTCGCGCAGATTGGTGTAAAAATATTTGAAGATACAGTTTTTGGATGGAAATTCTTAGGCAATCTCAAAAGCATGGTCTACAAAACCCAAAGAAATCTTTTGCTCGTGGTAAAGATTTACCTTGCCCTTGCTCAAACCCTACACTCACCAAAATATATATGCCAAAGCACGGGGCATATCGTAACTACCGATCTAAACCTCGCACAAAGAAAAGCCTTAAGATGTTTGGTTTAAAATTGGCCTCAATCACATTCCCGACAGCCCTTCACTGGCCAAGTAGCTCAAAAAAGAAATGGAGTCCACTACCGAAAGCGCTTCTTCTTTGTACACGTATATAGTTTGACCGACCATGACAAGGGGACTATTGCAAAGTGCAAAAGATTTATTCTCAAAAAGCTTACAAATTGGCTAAGGATTATATTAAAAGCAATCCTCCCCAAAAGAAGTTTCCGATCAATGACTTACTCCATTAGCAATCTTGAGTGGCTTGCTAAGAACTTCTATGTTGCCTGGATCGACAAAGCAGTAAACAATCCATCCTTCATATGTCCTAGACACATAAGAGATGAAGCTTGAAACGACTCAATAGTATTGACTTCTGCCCAATTCTAGCCGAGCCTCAATTATTTATAGCGTGCATTAGTCAAGACATCCGTGCCTTTTTGGGAGATCGAAATTAGAGGCAACCGACCGCCATTCATGCTTGGCATTTTAAAAGCGCATAAAAAATACTTATAGATGGATAACCAAAGCATATGCATCTATTTTTTCCCGCTTGGCTTCCCTTGTGGCTTCTTGCTTAAACTTAATTGTCGGTATGGCCCGCCATTTGTGAAGAAAAATTGGCCAAGGCTAACCTTTGTTTTAAGAACAAAATAAGGGCCTCATGGATCATTAATTCGATCTATGACATAGCATGTAACCTGCCAAGTGAAATCAGTGACCTCTTTGTAGCAGATGTAACTAAGTGTTACGAGACCATACCTTTAGAAGGGGATGAGGGTATCAGCCAGGTCATGCAAGCCATCATTTCAGCCACTTGGAAATTTCAGAAAAAGAAACACGCTAATATCAACATGTGGTATAAAGTCTGTGAAAATGGCAAAATAGAAATTGGCTGGAGGCATTCTAAACCAGCCAGCAATATGTGGATCTGCATGAATGAGCAGACTCTGATTAATTCAAACATCTGGCTGTTACAAAATTGCTTTTTGCAGATGGAAAATAACATTTGGAGACAAGCAAAAGGAATTCCAATGGGATTTTCTTGCAGCCCAGCATGGTGCAACTTGTACCTGGCGTGGTTCGAATTAAATTTCATCTTAAGGTGTGTACATTTGGGTAAATTCAAGGAAGTCATGGCCTTTGCATATACCTTCCTAAGACATGGATGATTTACTGAGCATAAACAACCCTTACATCAGAAATTTCTTACAGCTCAAGGACAGGGAACTAGAAACTGATACTATTTACAATTTGAACTTCTTAAAAATAGTTGATGAGACAACCTATTGGATGCACAACATGATCTGCAGCACAAAGGTAGGAAGGCTAATTTTTTAAGCATGAGCATTGAGGTCATTGACCCATTCCATGGTATATTCGATGTGTATCATTATGATAAACGTGACAAATTACCATTTCAAATATCAAAATATGTCCAAGCTGAAGCTTGCAGGCCATATTATTGGGCAAGAAATGTGATCATTTCACAGGTCATGCCGCACCTCCTCACGCATTCTCGACCCAAATAAGGCAAAGAAAGAATCTTCACCAGCTGATACAAGCTTTCATAAGCAAAGAGTTCAACGAACGAGACATCTACCTCACTGTTTACAGAACCTTGGAGAATGGCAGCTTTCCAGGCCTAAAGTTTGATTTGACAATGGTGATTAGGATTCTGAAGTCATACAGGTACATCTAATCTCAACAGTTACAATTTTTGAAAACTTAAGAATGAGTGGGCAAGGGGGGTCCTTATGTAGTGTAGGGACCCTCCACTCCCTTCACTGCACATTGACAATCCTTTGCCTTCCGGTAGGAGGTAGGCCTTATTTTTCTTGTATATATCTATATATAAATATATATATCCAAACGCTATTTGCTAGGTTGTAAGACATATGTGCAGGTCTCCATATGGTAGAACGGATAAGAAAGTTAATAGTTTACTGTAATGACATCTAGAGGTCATTTTTATGGTTAGCAAAGCCATATGCATGGAGTTATACACATTGGACCTGAGAATATAGCATATAAATACACATAACAGAGGTCTATCTTTAGTTCTCTAGCATTTAGTGCCGGACATGTGCTCTTAACACATGAGTTATAAACAGGACCTAATCTGCGCGCACTGGTAATCAGAGAAGGCGACATGGAAAAAACATTTGATCTATATGACCCATGTCTTTATTTTACAGCCAAGTAAGGCTGTGCACAATTGGGCAGGCAAGCATCTTTAATTTAAGATATGGAGACATCATAGAATTGCACTGGGAGCACACCCATGTACCTCTAGTCTGTTAACACCCATGACCGCACACAATTGGCCCATAAGCACTCACGGTGTACATGTTCCTATCTTGTAGCTCTGACAATGCATGACTTTTTACAGCGACACATATGAAATTATGGAAATATGGGTATACAATACAACACCAAGGGGACAAGACCATATAGCAATGGACCATGATGTGTGGACGTAAGGTGGAAATTAAGGGACTATGATGGAGCTATACAACAAGCAAGCCTGGAATACAAAAAACACTAGGGGCAGCCTGAATCAACTTAGAAAGAGGAACCGAGCCATGGGGAGAGTAACCTCATAACGGTCTGAGGGGAAACTAACAGCCGTCATTGGATAAATGTATTTGGAAATACTAAACCATTGCAGGACACGTGGTAAATAAGGTGAGCTTCCTGCAGTACAATATCCAGGTAATAGGATATTTTCTACACCTAGGGACCTGGGTAATTTTTGCATTTAAAGTGGTTGGCACTTTATTTTGAAAGACCACTAGTGGAAGCACGTTTCAAATGGGGCACCCAAGGCAAGAATTTTGAGTGACCTTTAGTGGAAGCACGTTTCAAAAAAGGGGGGCACCCATTAAACTGGAACAAGGCAGGAATAAGGTAAATGCATTGGAGCCAAATAACCTTCATTTAAGATTGTATTCATTCTTGTATGTGACCATGGAATAAAGAGGCAAGCTTCGAACCAGGTATTTTATTTTTTTCTCAAAACTGGATTTATCTCACTAAACCATGGACGAATAGGTCTACCTAAAATCATCCTGCTCAGGACACAAGAGGATTTGCGGACTGGCCTGTACCCAACCGCTCACCTCCATGATGCATTGTACAGATGCCGGAATATAGATTTCTCGGCATTCAAATCGTGGAGCTCCCTTTCTCACATGCCGGAAGACAACCGATTGGAGTTTTTCTAGATATTAGAGATATGGCACCTTGGAAAATAATTGCATGTTCTGAACCATACCCTGTCGGCTATTTTAGCAGCATTCTATCTATTCATTTAAGGTTCTTGGTTGTCTGCTCTGAGTTCCGGAATGGGTAAGACGCCAGGAGCTCTAAACAAGGGCCATACCAGAGCAAGTTTGATGGATCTGATTGAGAAATCCGGCCTGGACTTTAAGGCCCTGTGCAGAACGGAAGGGGAGAACATTGCACAACCAACAAAGCAATTTCTGGAGAAAATTGTTAGCAAATATGGGTTGGCCATTTCGCTGGCTAAGGCTGCACCAAATAAGGAAGTAAGTGTCAAGAATTTCTTCTCAAAAAATGGGGAGAGCTCCACCAAAGAAACACCATGCCCAAACATCACCAACATTGGAGATTCGCCTGATAATGTTGAGCTAGTGTCTAACAGCGATGAGGAGGATCAAGCAGATGATCCTGTGCAACCTAATCAGGTTCTTGAGTGATTTTATAAAATAGAATAGCCCTGCTTTATATCTGGCGTTTTAAAATATAATAGCCCTGCTTTATATAGGCCCTGCCTTTTATCTTGTATTTTAATATGTCTATATCTCTGATTTATCTATTGACAGCATACGGTAACAACATCTGTGGCACTGCTCTATTTAAGATGTCTGTAGCCTATGATTTTCGTACTCCATTAGAAAATTTTTTGAATAGTTTGACATATAAGGAGGGTGAAGAATCTGATCTGCTGCTACTTTCTCAAGTTATCGGGGCATGTGTCAAATGGAATAAGGGCCCTGCTTCTAATCTGGCACCCTAAAATATCATCTCTGATTTAAAGTTTGATATCATAATGTAACAATATCTGAGGCGTTGCTTTACTTATGCTATCTTTGGCCTTAAATTTTCGATTTCCACCCCCTTAAAAATTTAATTGTAGTATCTGATCTGAATCTTTTCTTTGGTCTGATAGCGTAAATTCATGTATTTCTAATTCTGGCTCTTATAATTATTTGGTAAAGGGCGATAAGCCGTTTGAAGTCACTGCTTACCTGTCATTGCCTGCCTGATTACCTTGTTTAAAGCTAATTTGGGCTTGTTTCAATGCAGGTAACCGACTTCACTCTTCCAAATATGCTAGCATGTTGGATATAGGGGTTGTTGAGACAAAGATAACACAATGTTTGGCGGATTTCATAAATCAAATTTTGCTTTAAGCACGCAGTTGTTTACTTCCCATAAACTTGGTAAGAATTTTTATGTTAAACTTGGCTGCGGATATTACTATTGCACTCAAAAAGGTGTGTTCAATTTTCACGTTTAAACAGCATTTGGGCTGATCTATGATTTTATTGAATATAACCTATCTGCTCTAGTATTTCTGATAAACAGTTTGATAAGACATAATACATTCTGTTTTGGAATCATTTATCTGTCTCTTGCTTTATCTTTCATTTGGCCTGTTGGTTTATTGGAAATCGCGTCACAGCGAATTATCACTCTTTATTCACATCTCTGTTTTGGGCAGTAGAGTACAGTTTTATGATCCATGTATGGGCTTAAGTTTCTTCTTGGATTTGTGTGCCTTATAGTTTCGAATTTTGCAGACATGCATTAACTGGATATATACCTTTCAATCTCCTACTTTAATGGCTTGCTGATATGGAAAAACCAGAAAAAAGCATGTTGCATTTTACTGCCATGCATTTTGCATGATTGTTCTTATAATATGGAAAAATCAGAAAAAAGCATGTTGCATTTTGCTGCCATGCATTTTGCATGATTGTTCTTATAATATGGAAAAATCAGAAAAAAGCATGTTGCATTTTGCTGCCATGCATTTTGCATGACTGTTACATGCAGGTTGCACAACATTATGACAATATGCCTTATAAAAAAGCATTAATAGAATTAGGCGCCTTCTTCAGGTATTATTTACGAATGGTAAATGCATGCTGGCTCGCATTTGCACTATCTGACTGCATATTCGCCACCTTTAGTTGTGATCCAGAAATGTATTGGCATTTGGAAACTTCCCATGACTGCATTTGGAAGCAAAGACACGCTAATGTCTACTGTCTAGGATTTACAGATTTACTGTCTTATTTTGCATATTGTACATGCATTGGGATCTGGATAATTTTCTTGGAAGAACCTACCTTATGGCTTATGCACCTCATTTAGCACATGCTAAACTTTTAGGAATTGGGAATATTTCCAAAGTATAGACAAGTCTGGTCAACATACGTTTTGCTAAATTCCATCCCTAAGGCTCTCCTAGTTCTACTAGGAACAGATAATCTCTCTTAAGTTATAAGCATATGTTTAAGCTTTTGGGAGAAGGTCTGGGGTTCTGGGAACCGAACAGGCTTAGGATATATTCTTTGATTTCTGGATGTTGGTTTAACCAACATGGGCCTTAGGGATGAATTTTCTTTTAGTCCTGCTGTTTGCTTTCCAAACCTTCTCATATTTGTCCATCTCTTGGAATTTATAGCTAATATTTCTAAAACCTAACAACATCTATTGATGTAGGAATCCATGATACCAGATGTGGTTGAATTAGAAGGGATTCCTGAAATAGGAGGTCTGAAAGCTTTAAATGAAGGCGCCCAGTTGGTATCCCGATGTGGCACAGTTAGGTTACGGAAGTTCCAGTGATCGGCCCCCAAATAAAGCTACACAACTACTCTTGGGGTGCATCCTGAATAAGCAAGTGCATAATTACTTTATAAAGAAGGAGGCATTTCTTGAGGAAGGTGGCATATCTGCCATTACCTTTCTTGGCTGCAACAACATGTTCAATTTGGTGGCAAAACTAAACAAACCAGGTACCGATCTGATTACTTGCATGAAGATGATTGATCTGATATATGAAGAGTTGCCTATTGCACACCACGAAGCTGACATCAGTGACCTTAAAGACGTTTTGGTCTTTATTAAGGGAGTAAATGCAATTCACAAAGCAAATGGTATAGATATTGAACACAAACCTATAAGGAGGAGCAAACCTAAACCCGCTAAAAAAAAAAAAAGCGCCCGAAAGTTGCCATGACAAATTGCCTGCTTTGACATCGCGATGCTATCAAGACGAAAGCAAATGGAAATGTTGGACAAATCTCCTGTTCCTGCTGCTACCATAGAAGAAGAACAGGTTCATAATGAACTAGATGACTATGAGCTAAAAAGGTTAACCCTATACAACTGCTTTCATTTCCCAATTCTGTCAACCAGGCTGGCTGAACTGCAAGGAGTAAAATGTGAACAGGGATTTTGGGAAACACATAATTTGGGAGTCCTTGCACCAGTTAGTGTGGAGATGCTTAGAAGTTTCTGCAGTATTACGGATGGTGAAGTAGAACAGGCATACAAAGATGCTGACAATTTTGTAAAAAGAATTGATCGAATAGAAGTTAATCTTCCTTTTGATACTCAGTTCTTTGGAAAGAAATGTACCCAAAACAATGGCATTTATGTAGGTCAGAAGGGGCATATGGCCAAGACTAGTGAAGACCGTCATGACTTATACATAAGAAAGATGTGGCGACAATACTGTCCTTTCTTAAAATGTTGCTGTGATCGATACGGACGTACTGGTACAACAAAATGCAAGGACCACATTACGTGGTATGATCAAGCTGTGTGGTACATCTTGAATTCCACACATAAAATTTGGCCAAACAAGGGCTCCAGGTACCGTTTCTCTCAAGTGCATAACATCATGAACCAAGAGGGCATGAGGGCAGGTGCTGTGGCCTACATTGGATATTTGAAAGTAAGAGAAGTCATGACCAACATGACGAGCAAGTATGCTGCTGATGAAACTACAGATCTGAAAATGGAATTCGGCAATACTAAGGCCGCTGACTTTTTTGAAAAAACTATCCGCCCAAAGAAGTTCCTTTTGGACAGTCTGGAAATGGAGGATAGGTCTTCATATCAGAAAGGCAAAAGCCAAAAAAGGAAGCAAAAGTATGATGAAGATTTTGAGGTAATGATGCCACCCAAATATCTTGCAGAAATCAACACCCACTCAAATGTGGGATCAAACAAAGGTAATGCCCGATGTAACAAAGGACAACTCAAGAAACAAACCAAATGGGTACAAGTCCGAACGAACTATGGCGAGAAGACCAACCACACCGAAATTCTAAGCTACATGGCAAAGGTAATGAAAAATATCATTTCAGATGTCATATTCTTATTTCACATTCTTATTTCGTACTCTTATTCCGTTTTCGTATTCCTATTTTTATTTTGATAAAATGCATTAATCTATGTGCTCGAGTCTTGTTATATAATTTGCTTCAGTCTGCAATATCGATATACCAGCCTCTTCTCTATATGGTGTAAGAACAGAAATACACCTCAGAATTTATTACTTTAAACACTACACTTGTAAATTTTACAAGTGGCCCCTTGTGGCAATTTTTAGGCTTATCTTGCCAAAATTCACCCAATATGATAGGGCCTTGCCCTCTTGGTATCCAAAGGTCTACGGTAAGGGTAAACATCTCTTTCAAATATCATTCTGCAAAAATTAAAAGGGGTGTTTTCTGATACACAGAAACATAAAAGGATACTGCTTAAGGACGCCGAGGGAAGAATTAAACTACAAACAGTAAAGGATAAACTTGGCAAGAAATATGTGCACTTCAACTTTTTTTCTAAGTGCATTGAGAAGATCAAATTCAACCTAGTTTTCCAGGAAGCTACTAGTCTATTTTTCGGGCAGATTGGTGTAAAAATATTTGAAGATACAGTTTTTGGATGGAAATTCTTAGGCAATCTCAAAAGCATGGTCTACAAACCCAAAGAAATCTTTGCTCAGGGTAAAGATTTACCTTGCCCTTGCTCAAACCCTACACTGTCAAAATATATATGCCAAAGCACGGGGCATATCAGAACTACCGATCTAAACCTCGTGCACAGCAAAGCCTTAAGATGCTGGTTTAAAATTGGCCTCAATCACATTCCCGACAGGCCCTTCACTCTACTGCAGCCTCGTAAAAAGAAATGGAGTCCACTACCGAAAGCAGTTCTTCTTGTACACGATATAGTTTGACTGACCATGACAAGGGGACTATTGCAAAGTGCAAAAGATTTATTCTCAAAAAAGCTTACAAATTGGCTAAGGATTATATTAAAAGCAATCCTCCCCAAAAGAAGTTTCCGATCAATGACTTGGCTGTCATTAGCAATCTTGAGTGGCTTGCTAAGAACTTCTATGTTGCCGGGATCGACAAAGCAGGCAACAATCCATCCTTCATATGTCCTAGACACATAAGAGATGAAGCTTGGAAACGACTCAATAGTATTGACTTCTGCCCAATTCTAGCTGAGCCTCAATTATTTATAGCAGGCATTAGTCAAGACATCCAGGCCTTTTTGGGAGACTGGAAATTAGAGGCAACTGACCTGCCATTCATGCTTGGCATTTTTAAAGCGCACAAAAATACTTACAGATGGATAACCAGTGCATGTGCATCTATTTTTTCCCAGCCATTCCCCTTGTGGCTTCTTGCTTAAACTTAATTGTCGAAGTATGGCCCGCCATTTGTGAAGAAAAATTGGCCAAGGCTAA
Organism: Isoetes taiwanensis; assembly: GCA_021234155.1. Lineage (NCBI taxonomy): Eukaryota > Viridiplantae > Streptophyta > Lycopodiopsida > Isoetales > Isoetaceae > Isoetes > Isoetes taiwanensis. The sequence continues at coordinate 2,287,662 of JAJEKV010000118.1, read as the reverse complement.
CCTGTTTCAGAAGAACAAAATAAGGGCCTCATGGATCATTAATTCGATCTATGACGTAGCATGTAACCTGCCAAGTGAAATCAGTGACCTCTTTGTAGCAGATGTAACTAAGTGTTACGAGACCATACCTTTAGAAGGGGATGAGGGTATCAGCCAGGTCATGCAAGCCATCATTTCAGCCACTTGGAAATTTCAGAAAAAGAAACACGCTAATATCAACATGTGGTATAAAGTCTGTGAAAATGGCAAAATAGAAATTGGCTGGAGGCATTCTAAACCAGCCAGCAATATGTGGATCTGCATGAATGAGCAGACTCTGATTAATTCAAACATCTGGCTGTTACAAAATTGCTTTTTGCAGATGGAAAATAACATTTGGAGACAAGCAAAAGGAATTCCAATGGGATTTTCTTGCAGCCCAGCATGGTGCAACTTGTACCTGGCGTGGTTCGAATTAAATTTCATCTTAAGGTGTGTACATTTGGGTAAATTCAAGGAAGCTGCGGCCTTTGCATATACCTTCCGGTACATGGATGATTTACTGAGCATAAACAACCCTTACATCAGAAATTTCTTACAGATCAAGGACAGGGAACTAGAAACTGATACTATTTACAATTTGAACTTCTTAAAAATAGTTGATGAGACAACCTATTGGATGCACAACAGTGATCTGCAGCACAAAGGTAGGAAGGCTAATTTTTTAAGCATGAGCATTGAGGTCATTGACCCATTCCATGGTATATTCGATGTGTATCATTATGATAAACGTGACAAATTACCATTTCAAATATCAAAATATGTCCAAGCTGAAGCTTGCAGGCCATATTATTGGGCAAGAAATGTGATCATTTCACAGGTCATGCCGCACCTCTACGTACATTCTGACCCAGTCAAGGCAGCAAAGAATCTTCACCAGCTGATACAAGCTTTCATAAGCAAAGGGTTCAACGAACGAGACATCTACCTCACTGTTTACAGAACCTTGGAGAATGGCAGCTTTCCAGGCCTAAAGTTTGATTTGACAATGGTGATTAGGATTCTGAAGTCATACAGGTACATCTAATCTCAACAGTTACAATTTTTGAAAACTTAAGAATGAGTGGGCAAGGGGGGTCCTTATGTAGTGTAGGGACCCTCCACTCCCTTCACTGCACATTGACAATCCTTTGCCTTCCGGTAGGAGGTAGGCCTTATTTTTCTTGTATATATCTATATATAAATATATATATATCCAAACGCTATTTGCTAGGTTGTAAGACATACGTGTTGGCCTCCATATGGTAGGACGGATAAGAAAGTTAATAGTTTACCAGAATGACATCTAGAGGTCATTTTTTGGTTAGTGAAGCCATATGCATGGAGTTACATTTGACATGGAATGTAGCAGCATATAAATACAAATAATGAGGTCTATCTTTAGTTCTTTAGCATTTAGTGCCAAACATGTGCTCTTAACACATGAGTTATAAACAGGACCTAATCATGTCAAGACCGATAATCGAGAAATGGACATGGAAAAAATTTGATCTATATGACCCATGTGTTTATTTTACAGCCAAGTAAGGTCATGCATAATTGGGCAGGCAAACATCTTTAATTTAAGATATGGAGACATCATAGAATTGCAATCGAGCACATCCATGTATCCCCTTAGTCTGTTAACACCCATGACCGCACACAAGGCACATAAGCACTCACGGTACATGTTCCATCTTGTAGCCCTCGATAATGCATGACATTTCTTTGCGACACATATGAAATTATGGAAATATGGGTATACAAACAACACCAAGGGGACAAGACCATATAGCAATGGACCATGATGTGATTACTAACATTTAAGGTGGAAAACATTAAGGGACTATGATGGAGCTAAGGTGAAAATAAAGGGGCCAGGAACAAGCAAGCCATGGAATACAAAAATACTAGGGGCAACCCGAATCAACTTAGAAAGAGGAACCGACCATGGGGAGGTAACCTCTTAAACGGATCCGAGGGGAAATAGTGTCATAAAATGAAAATGTTTTTGGAAATACTAAACCATTGCAGGGACACGGTTGTAAATAAGTTGTGAGCTTCTTGCATCACAATATCCGGGTAATAGGATATTTTCTACACCTAGGGACCACAATTTTTGCATTTAAAGTGGTTTTTATTTTGAAAGACCACTAGTGGATTTGAAATGGGGCACCCAATGTTTTGATGACCTTTAGTGGAAGCACGTTTCAAAAAGGGGCACCCATTGAACTGGAACAAGGCATGAATAAGGTAAATGCTTTGGGACAAATAACCTTCATTTAAATGCGGGTCATTCATTTTATGTGACCATGGAATAAAGAGGCATGCTATGAATCAGGTTTATTTTTTCTCAAAACTTGTTTTATTTCACTAAACCATGGTCGAATGGGTCTACCTAAAATCCTCCTGCTCACGATACAAGAGGATTCGCGGGCTGGCCTGTACCCAGCCACTCACCCCATGATGCATTGTACAGATGCCGGAATATAGTTTTCTCGGCATTCAAATCGTGGAGCTCCATTTCTCACAAACCTAAGACAACCGGTTAAAGTTTTTTTTATTAGAGATATGGCACCTTGGAAAATAATTGCATGTTCTCAACCATACCCCATCCGGATATTTTAGCAAAAGATTCTTCTATTAATTTAAGTTCAAAGTGGTTTTCACTCCCGAGATCCCGCCTGAATGGGTAAGACGCCAGAGCTCTGAACAAGGGCAACACCAGAGCTAGTTTGATGGATTTAATTGAGAAATCCGGCCTGGATTTTAAGGCCCTATGCAGAATGGAGGGTGAGAACATTGCACAGCCAACAAAGTCATTTCTGGAGAAGATTGTGAACAAATATGGCTTGGCCACTTCGCCGGCTATGGCTGCACCAAATAAGGAAGCAAGTGTCAAGAAATTCTTTGCAAAAGGTGGGGAGAGCTCCACCAGTGAAATACCATGCCCAAACATCACCAGCATTGGAGATTCATCTGATAATATTGAGCTGGTGACTAACAGCGATGAGGAGGATCAAGCATCCGATCCTGTGCAACCTAATCAGGTTCTTGGGTGATTTTATAAAATAGAATAGCCCTGCTTTATCTCTGGCGTTTTAAAATAGAATAGCCCTGCTTTATATAGGCCCTGCCTTTTATCTTGTATCTTAATATGTCTATCTCTGATTTATTTATTGACAAACCTCACTTCATTTAAGAACAACATCTTTGGCCTTTAAATTTTTGAATTTTGACATATAAGGAGGGTAAAAAATTTAACTACTTTCTCAGTATCGGAATAAGGGCCCGCTTCTAATCTTTTCTTTGGTTTGATATCATAATGTAAAATCCATGTATTTCTAACTTTGGCCTTAAATTTTCTCTTATAATTATTTGGTAAATCTGATCCGAATCTTTAAGCCGATTGAAATTCATGTATTTCTAATTTACTCTTATAATTATTTGCACGCTTGAAGTCATCACACTGATTACCTTGTTTAAAGCTAATTTGGGCTTGTTTCAATGCAGGTAACCGACTTCACTCTTCCAAATATGCTAGCATGTTGGATATAGGGGTTGTTGAGACAGCATAACACAATGCTGAACTGGGATTTCATAAATCAAATTTTGCTTTAAGCACGCAGTTGTTTACTTCCCATAAACTTGGTAAGAATTTTTCTGTTAAACTTGGCTGCGGATATTACTATTGCACTCAAAAAGGTGTGTTCAATTTTCACGTTTAAACAGCATTTGGGCTGATCTATGATTTTATTGAATATAACCTATCTGCTCTAGTATTTCTGATAAACAGTTTGTATAAGACATAATACATTCTGTTTTGGAATCATTTATCTGTCTCTTGCTTTATCTTTCATTTGGCCTGTTGGTTTATTGGAAATCGCGTCACAGCGAATTATCACTCTTTATTCACATCTCTGTTTTGGGCAGTAGAGTACAGTTTTATGATCCATGTATGGGCTTAAGTTTCTTCTTGGATTTGTGTGCCTTATAGTTTCGAATTTTGCAGACATGCATTAACTGGATATATACCTTTCAATCTCCTACTTTAATGGCTTGCTGATATGGAAAAACCAAAAAAAAGCATGTTGCATTTTACTGCCATGCATTTTGCATGATTGTTCTTATAATATGGAAAAATCAGAAAAAAGCATGTTGCATTTTGCTGCCATGCATTTTGCATGATTGTTCTTATAATATGGAAAAATCAGAAAAAAGCATGTTGCATTTTGCTGCCATGCATTATGCATGACTGTTACATGCAGGTTGCACAACATTATGACAATATGTCTTATAAAAAAGCATTAATAGAATTAGGCGCCTTCTTCAGGTATTATTTACGAATGGTAAATGCATGCTGGCTCGCATTTGCACTATCATTTACATATTCGCCACCTTTAGTTGTGATCCAGAAATGTATTGGCATTTGGAAACTTCCCATGACTGCATTTGGAAGCAAAGACACGCTAATGTCTACTGTCTAGGATTTACAGATTCTTGTCTTATTTTGCATATTGTACATGCATTGGGATCTGGATAATTTTCTTGGAAGAACCTACCTTATGGCTTATGCACCTCATTTAGCACATGCTAAACTTTTAGGAATTGGGAATATTTCCAAAGTATAGACAAGTCTGGTCAACATACGTTTTGCTAAATTCCATCCCTAAGGCTCTCCTAGTTCTACTAGGAACAGATAATCTCTCTTAAGTTATAAGCATATGTTTAAGCTTTTGGGAGAAGGTCTGGGGTTCTGGGAACCGAACAGGCTTAGGATATATATATATATATATATATATATATATATATATATATATATATATATATATATATATATATATATATATATATATATATATTTTTTTTTTTTTTTTGTCCCCTGCTATGAGAACTAATACCCTACCAACATGCGAAGATGTAGTTTATCTCAACATGCCTGTATGTTGGCGATGACTTAGGAAGCTAGCTGACAAAAAATCAGAATTTAAGTCCGTACTATGCATTAATTACGAATTTACGAATGTCTTGCTACTGCAAAAGCGGGCCTTGACTTCTAACTGCCACAACGGGAGGAGTACAGGTCCAAACTCCATTCCGTCAGTTCCCCTTGCTTCGCGTTCTCAACTGCATGTGATTGGCCACGTCCCAAGTGCAAAAGACCAAAACTCGGCACCCAAAACGCCAAACCACAGCTGGAACACGGCAACTTCGTAGGGGTTTACGTTTGGAGGCTCTATCCTTTGTCGGTTTGACTAGAACCTTTTTTGTGTCTTGGCGTGGGGGGTGTTGGCCTTGAAGCAGACCCTAAAACCACCCGGGCGGCTGCCCCAAAAGTCCTCTCGAAGGCCACGGCGGCCGGACGGGCAACTTCCCCTCTCGGGAACCGTGATGCATCTCGCCAATGGACTCGGAGCGTCGACATTGCCCTAGGGACCAAGTTTTGTGGCCGGCCCACCCTTCTCGAAGCGTAAAAACTATCTCCGTGCAAACACACTTTCGTAGTCAATTGGCCTAGGAGGTGGGCTGCTTGAATCTTTTGCAATGTAGGGCGTAAGTGTTTCTTTCTTTTGCAAAATGACCATGTAACCTTGGTCCCTAAGGTAATTTGGCATTCCGACGATGTGGTGAAGTCGAATCGCCATTTCGAACCTCCTAATGTCCGAACGACAAAACACTTTGGTTTTCTACATGTCGCCCAGCGGGCGGCCAGCGGTTTGATATGTTCTCCCAGACGGATGTTGGATTTTTTGGACCTTCTCGGACCAGGTTCCTTGAACAAAGGATTCAAACGGTCGGATCACGGAACCAAGATCCCGGAGTGTGGTCTTTAGCGTCGCCCCGGAAATTTGCCGAGAAAAGTCTGCCTCGGGAAGCTTTTGGGGCTCGCCTCACGGGGGTTCGGACTCTCCCCTCTAATGAGGAGGCCTTGCAAGGTCCACGGCCTTGTTTGACTTGGGCAAGTGTGCCGGCTCGGTACGCCCAACAACAGTACCCTGACCGTTCTAATGCAAACTATTTGATCTAAACCTTATCCAAAATTTTTGAAAGTTGGCACGTATGTTGGCGATGACTTAGGAAGCTAGGCGACAAAAATCAGAATTTAAGTCCGTACTATGCATTAATTACAATTCTGAATGTCTTGCTACCGCAAAAGCGGGCCTTGACTTCTAACGCCCCAGGAGGATCTGAGATCAAACTCCATTCCGTCAGGTTCCCCTTGCTTTCAGCGTTCTCAAGCGCATGTGATCGGCCCACGTCCCAAGTGCAAAAGACCAAAACTTCGGCACCCAAAACGCCAAACCTGCTAGAACACGGCAACTCCTTAGGGTTTACGTTTGGGAGGCTCTATCCTTGTTGACTAGGACCTTGCGTGTGTCTTGGCGTAGAGGGGGTGTTGGCCCGAAGCACGGACCCTAAAACCACCCCGGAGGCGGCTTGCCCCAAAGTCCTCTCCGAAGGCCACGGCGACGGACGGGCAACTTCCCTCTCGGAACCGTGATCTGTCTACGCCAATGGACTCGAAGCGTCGACATTGCCCTAGGGACCAAGTTTTGTGGCGAAGCCCACCCTTCTCGAAGAAGCGCCAAACTATCTCACGTGCAACACACTCGTAGTCAATTGGCCTAGGAGGTGGGCTGTTTGAATCTTGCAATGTAGAGGCGTAAGTGTTTCTTTCTTTTGCAAAAATGGCCGTGTAAGTTGGTCCCTAAGGTAATTTTGGCATTTGGACGATGTGGCGAAGTCGAATCGCCATTTGAACCCTCCGCAATGTCCGAAACGACAAAACACTTTAGTTTCTACTTTTTGTCGCCCATGGGGCGCTTGGCGGTTTGATATGTTCTCCGGACGGATGTTGGATTTTTTTGGACCTTCTCGGACCAGGTTCCTTGAACAAAGGATTCAACGGTCGGATACGGGAACCGAGATCCGGGAGTGTGGTCTTTAGCGTACGCCCCGTGAGGTTATTTGCCGGGAAAGGGCTGCCTCGGGGAAGCTTTTGGGGCTCGCCTCACGGGGTTGAGACTCTCCCCTCTAATGAGGAGGCCTTGCAAGGTCATGGCCTTGTTTGACTTGGGCAAGTGTGCCAGCTCGGCTGCCCAACAACAGGCTGCCCGGACCGTTCTAATGCAAACTATTTGATCTAAACCTTATCCAAAATTTTTGAAAGTTGGCCTGTATGTTGGCGATGACTTAGGAAGCTAGGCGACAAAAATCAGAATTTAAGTCCGTACTATGCATTAATTACGAATTTACGAATGTCTCGCCATCGCAAAGGCGGGCCTTGACTTCTATCACGCCCGGAGGAGTATGAGTCCAAACTCCATTCCGTCGATTCCCTTGCTTGGCGTTGATCGCCACGTCCCAAGTGCAAAAGACCAAAACTTCGGCACCCAAAACGGAAACCACCGCTAGAACACGGCAACTCATAGGGTTTACGTTTGAGGCTCTATCCTTGTCGATTTGACTAGGACCTTCTTGTAGTGTCTTGGCGTAGAGGGGGTGTTAATGCGAGCCACGGACCCTAAAACCACCCGAAGCGGCTTGCCCCAAAAGTCCTCTCCCGAAGGCCACAGCGACGGACGGGCAACTTCCCCTCCCGAACAAGTGATCCGTCTCTCGCCAATGGACTCGAGCGTCGACATGCCCTAGGGACCAAGTTTTGTGGCGAAGCCCACACATTCTCGAAGAAGCGCCAAACTATCTCATGTGCAACACACTCGTAGTCAATTGGCCTAGGAGGTGGTTCTTTGAATCTTTAACAATGTAGGCGTAAGTGTTTCTTTCTTTTGCAAAAATGACCGTGTAACTTGGTCCCTAGGGTAATTTTGGCATTCCGGACGATGTGGCGAAGTTGAATCGCCATTTCGAGCCTCCGCAATGTCCGAACGACAAAACACTTTGGTTTCTACACTGTCGCCCATGACGCTTCGCGGTTTGATATGTTCTCCCGGACGGATGTTGGATTTTTTTGGACCTTCTCGGACCAGGTTCCTTGAAGAAAGGATTCAACGGTCGGATACGGGAACCGGGATCCGAGAGTGTGGTCTTTAGCATAATGACCCCGTGGCGCTTGGAGCCGGGGAAAAGCTGCCTCGGGGAAGCTTTTTGGGGCTCGCCTCACGGGGTTCGGACTCTCCCTCTAATGAGGAGGCCTTGCAAGGTCCTGGCCTTGTTTGACTTGGGCAAGTGTGCCCATTTCGGCTGCCCAACAACGGGCTGCCCCGGACCGTTCTAATGCAAACTATTTGATCTAAACCTTATCCAAAATTTTTTGAAAGTTGGCCTGTATGTTGGCGATGACTTAGGAAGCTAGGCGACAAAAATCAGAATTTAAGTCCCTACTATGCATTAATTACGAATTTACAGATGTCTTGCTTGCAAAAGCGGGCCTTGACTTCTAAGCGCCCGCGGCCGGGAGGGAGTACAGTCCAAACTCCATTCGTCGGTTCCCCTTGCTTCGCGTTCTCAATCGCATGTGATGGGCCCACGTCCCAAGTGCAAAAGACCAAAACTTCGGCACCCAAAATGCAAACCCTGCTAGAACACGGCAACTCATAGGGTTTACGTTTGAGGAGGCTCTATCCTTGTCGATTTGACTAGGACCTTGCGCCATGTCTTGGCGTAGGGGGTGTTGGCGCCGAGACCGGGACCCTAAAACCACCCGAAGCAGCTTGCTCCAAAAGTCCTCTCCGAAGGCCACAGCGACGGATGGGCAACTTCCTCTCTCAGGAACCGTGATGCGTCTCGCCAATGAACTTCGGAACGTCGACATTGCCCTAGGGATCAAGTTTTGTGGCGAAGCCCACCCCTTCTCGAAGAAGCCAAACTATCTCACGTGCAACACACTTTCGTAGTCAATTGACCTAGGAGGTGGCTCTTTGAATCTTGCAATGTAGGGCGTAAGTGTTTCTTTCTTTTGCAAAACGACCGCCAGTAACTTGGTCCCCAGGTAATTTTGGCATTCCGGACGATGTGGCGAAGTCGAATCGCCATTTGAACCTCCGCAATGTCCGAACGACAAAACACTTTGGTTTCTACTTGTCGCCGCCCGCAGGGCCTTGTTTGATATGTTCTCCCGGACGGATGTTGGATTTTTGGACCTTCTGGGACCAGGTTCCTTGAACAAAGGATTCAATTGATGGGATCACGGAACCGAGATCTGGGAGTGTGGTCTTTAAGCGTCGCCCCCCCCCCAGTGAGGCTGCCGAGAAAGGCTGTCTCGGGGAAGCTTTTTGGGGCTCGCCTCACGGGGTTCAGACTCTCCCCTCTAATGAGGAGGCCTTGCAATGTCCCAGCCTTGTTTGACTTGGGCAAGTGTGCCCGGCTCGGTTGCCCAACAACAAAGCTGCCGGACCGTTCTAATGCAAACTATTTGATCTAAACCTTATCCAAAATTTTTGAAAGTTGGCCCGTATGTTGGCGATGACTTAGGAAGCTAGGTGACAAAAATCAGAATTTAAGTCCATTACTATGCATAAATTACCAATTCACGAATGTCTTGCTCTTTGCAAAAGCGGGCCTTGACTTCTAAGCGCCCGCAGGAGGAGTATGGGGTCCAAACTCCATTCCGTCCGGTTCCTCTTGCTTCGCATTCTCAAGCTGCATGTGATCGGCCCACGTCCCAAGTGCAAAAGACCAAAACTTCGGCACCCAAAGCGCCAAACCACTGGGAACACGGCAACTCATAGGGTTTTACGTTTGAGGCTCTATCCTTGTCGATTTGACTAGGACCTTTGCGCCCAGTGTCTTGGCGTAGTGGGGGTGTTGGCCTTGAGCACGGACCCTAAAACCACCCGAAGCAGCTTGCCCCAAAGTCCTCTCCGAAGGCCACGGGCGACCGGACGGGCAACTTCCCTCTCGGAACAGTGATGTCTCTGCCAATGGACTCGGAACATCGACATTGCCCTAGGGACCAAGTTTTGTGGCGGAAGCCCACCCCTTCTCGAAGCGCCAAACTATCTCCCGCGTGCAACACACTTTCGTAGTCAATTGGCCTAGGAGGTGGGCTGGCGAATCTTGCAATGTAGGGTGTAAGTGTGTCGTTTTTTTGCAAAACTGGCCGTGTAACTTGGTCCCTAGGGTAATTTTGGCATTCCAAGCGATAAGCTTACGTGGCTCTGCGGCCGACAATAGCGTGGCGCGGGACGATCCGCCCCCTTGCAAACCTGCCGCCGTCCGGATATCCTAAAGCGTCGTTTAACGGCGTCATGTTGGCGATGGCGGGACACTTTAGGCGTGCCACTGGCATGTCGGCAAAGCCACGAAGGCGGCGCGTCCACGTCAGTTTTTTAGTCGTCGTTCAGCGGCGTCATGTCGGCGATGGCGAACACGGTGGCGTGCCGACCCTAGCATGTCGGTAAAGCCGCGCGGTAGGATGTGCCACACCGATCCGCGAGGCGGCGTTAAGCGGCGTTTTGTGCCGCGTGGCCGCGACACGCCGCCGCTTGCGGCGTGGCGCCCGGCACCATGCCGCGAGGCATGGTGGATCGTCGGCTTCGTGTGGCGTCGTTGAGCGGCGATCACGATGCGGATTGAGCGGCGTTACCATCGTCAAGCGGCGTTATCGCCGTCGTTCCTCGGCGATTTGACGTCGTTCAACGACCTCTAGACGTCGTTGAAGGTCGACTATCCCTTGTAGTGCTCCCCCAAGCACACTTGCAGGCAAGAGAACCAAGGGGTGGATCTAGTGTGCTGGACTATGTGTTGGTGGCTGAGCAAGATATGCATGTCATCAAGCACTTCCGAATGGGAGCATATAGTAGGGATGAGGAGGTGGACTCAGACCACCTACCACTTTACTTGCAGCTGGCTAGGCAAGTTGTTACAACCTCCTATGCGACACCTTCTCACATGCTTCGGCTATGGACTACAAAAATGCAGAGGCTTATGCGATGCTCACAGATGACTTGGTATGCATTCTGCAGTTCCATATGCTAGAGCAACAGGCAGGCAGGCAGGCAGGCAGGTTGATTGATGTCCTCAGAGCTGGTAAAAAAAGATGCTTTGGGAGAAGCCACTCTTGATGGACCTCAGGGATCACAACCTTCTCGGATAACCAGTAGTTTGATGCTGAGTGGAAGGAACATAAACGTTGGCTCTACCAGGTCACGAACCTTGCTCTATGTCCGCATGCAGTTAGACAATATCGCCTTTTCCTTAAGGCTAGAAAAGCCAGGTATATCATAGCCCATCAGTAGGAAATATTCTACCTCTTGGACCGTCATCCCAGGACCTTGTGGCAAAGGGTGCCCAGAAACCCAATACAGTATTCCGAGCAGTGGAGGTAATACCTGCAGCAACTCTACGATCCTTAGGGTGCACAAGCAGTGTTAACACCGCAGTAAGGTCCAGTGCTACAAATCACAAAGGCAGATGTAGGCCAAGGTTTGTAGCATCTTGCCAATGGAAAAGCGTTAGACCTGGATGGTGTTCAGGCAGAGTTGCTCAAGTGGGTAGGACCATCCATAGTACCAATACTAACTGCCATGTTCAACATGTGTTACATGGGGGTTTGCTCCCATAGTGGACCACTATCAGATTTGTCCCTATATGCAAGGCAGGTGACCCACAATGTCCAGCAAATTAGCAAACAATCATGGTCAGTTCAGTATTCGTAAATTTGCTAGTCACAATTCTTGTACAATAGCTGATGGCCTGGGCAAAGGTAGCAAACGTGTAACCCTCACGCAGGCGGGTTCAGGCTAGACAACAGGATTTCCAAGATGCAGTGTAGGGACTGTAAAATATGTGCTTAGGCCAATTGCAGCTGACATGCTAGCCATTTTATATCAGTATCGAGTCTGCCAAGGATGCCATCTCTCTCCTACACTATTTGGGTCATATATTGATCAGTTGGAGAGCTGGCTTGCTGAAAATGAGAGAGATGGAGCTCACCTCTTGCACCAAATTACACTACGTGCATCACCATCTCGATGCTCTAGTCACATTATGCTAGGCGATTGACATGTGTGTCAACCTGGAAGTCTATAGTGGTCCTCGTATCATCCTCGCATTAGCGAAGGGTTCTCTCCTTCAGTTATGAAGGGCAAAATGTGGAAGTGGCACCCATCTACAAATATTTGGGAGTGGATTTCCCTTCTATTATGCACTGGGACACTTCCATCCATCTACAAGTGACAGTGGGTTGAAAGGTACTATATGCAATGCAGAACAACCTTCATAGGGTGAAGATGTATGATTGCGCCCATCAGCGCACTGGTTCAGGGTCTTGGTGGAGCCTGTTCTTTTAGATGGGGTCAAGGTCTGGAGCCTCATGGTGTCTGTTGCTACCGAAAATGACGACGAGCAGGTGCAGAAAGCCTTCTTAGCTCAGGCTGGGGGTGCAAATAGTTGAAAATTTGAACTTTTGCACATAAATCTATAAAAAAATATAGAATTGTATAAATAATTTCCTTGTTAAACTTAATATATTAGTTGTAAGCTGTTTTTTGCCAAAGTAGCAAAACTTTCGTGAGTTTCTGGCAAATACTTACGAGGTGCGCCAGACGCACATTTGACCCAGTCAAACCCCCTCCAGGCGCACTTCATGAGTAAATGCCATGTTATGCCATTTTGGTATTGGATTTTTGAAAAAGAAGCATCTAGGCTAAAAAAGTAAGTAGAGCAAAAATTTAAAGCTAAACAAGATAAGTAGAGCAAGAATATACCCTTAGTTTTTCGCTCATCTTCCCCCTCAAATACTCCCAAGCGCGCTTCATGAGTATTTAAAATTTTAAACTGCCATAACTTGAGCAAGCCAACTCCAAATGACATGAAATTTGTTGCATTAGGATCTTTAGACTGTCTAATACTTGTTTATTATATCCAACTAGCCTAGAAATCTCAAACGTTGCTCTAAAATAGTCCAAGTGTTCCAAACCCTAAAATTTTAGAAGTAGGGCCTGCCCATGAACTAGCACATAGTCTAGTTTTCACCTTACAAGTGGTCTCTAAACTCCAAACTGATTTCTTTACCCCTAGAAATCCTCAAGCATCCCTCTGTTATAGTCATCTAGAGCCTTATCATAGCAACTTAAGCTCAGATGCTAAAACGATGCTCATGCCAAAGAGGTAAATGTTGACCTATAGGCTTTGTTGTTTCTCAAATAGAGTTTGACTCAGTAGCCACATCCTCTGCCACTCCTTATTACCATGGTATCTAGAATGAGGTTCCACCAAGAACCTAGAGTCTAGAGATGTCCTTCATGTGAAGGGTACTGGATCCCCAAACCAACCCTGACTAGGATCTTAGAGCACGTCTCAAACATCATGAAGGCTTTGCAAAATAAAGCTTAGCATGACCATGACCATGACCATAGCCTTTGATGTCTATAGATACGTCTTTGTTAGAATGTTATAGGTTAACCTCTCAAATAGCCATTTGACCCTTAGACTCTAAGATAGATGAGGGTCTGCTTTTGGAGTGTATATGGGGACCTTACCATGGAAGAGAAAGAATCAGAAGGAGTTAGCAATTGGGAACAACTTCCTTACTTGGTACATAGAGGGTTGCAGAACACCAACATCAACATCATTAACATCAGCATTCTCATTTTTTGCCACACTGAAATTCTGCCCATGTCCTTCCTCTTCCTACTAGTAGAAACTACAACAACAGAAACCCAGTTAGAAAGTAAATGTGCACAATGTGATTAAATTAGTTTGGATGTGCTTATTTTTCTAAGGTGATGTCATAGATCGAGTTGAAGGTCTTTTCTTAATCTATTCATGGTCAGATACCACCTCATCTTCTACTTGTTCGGCTTCACGTTCTTCTTCTTCATTCTCATAGGTATAGGTAGCCAAGCTCAGCAGATAATTCTGTAAATAATTCTTGTTTGCAAACAATACATTGCAAAGCCTCGACACATTGTTGGGAATAAAACAAGTGATATTTGTGTCCATAAATTAATTAAACACATTAATGAATAAGATGGATTAAAAGCAAAGCCATAAGCTTGATAGCCATTAATAAAATCAATGACACTTAACTGACCAACATATGGCTTAATGATGCTTTTGCTAACAAAACTATCACTAAGGTATTGCAAATTTCTCACCTTCTGTTTGTATCCATCAAGTGCAGCAGATTGAACTTCCAAATCCATTTTCAGATTAATAAGATCCTGCTCCAAATTCTGATGGTTGTCAGCTTGTCTATTCCTTTTTAAAATTGTGAGCAGAGACAATCCAAGCTTAGATTCATCCTCACATAACTTGGAAAGAGCAATGTCTTCTTCTTGGAAAATCCTCTACAAGGCTTTCAATCTGACCTTTAATATCTTTAATGTTCTTTGACACAGATGTTGCGGCCTCATCAAAGTACCATCAAGCCCTCAATTCTTATCTTTTATATGCTAAAAGCAGTGCACAGAGACAGCCATACTATCAGGATAAAGGGAAAGCAACAGGAAGCTACAGTCCTAGGGCAGCCAGCCCAAGCCCAGCAAAGTCCCCATACAACAGCAACCAGGGAAAACAACAGGAAAGAAAGCAGGTGTCCTTCAAGGACAAACCGGAAGGGTCCAATTACTCGAAAGCAGTACGGTCCTTCCTACAGGCGATGCCCAAGGAGAAAACGAGGAATGCATGGAGAAGCGGCTCTGCCCGAATGTTTCCAGCGGACCACGAACAACGAACTGCCTTTGTTATGAGCTCAGGCTAGCGAGTTGGGGGATGGGACACTCCGTCGAGGGAGGGCGAGGAGGCACACGATTACATTGAGGTGAGTGCCACATCTTGGCGCCATAGATCTGAAACGGGCGAGAGACCCAAGTATAAGGTAATCACCACGGTAGGGAAGGCAAAGGCCAAATCCTTCATAGTCTTGATAGACTCGGGGAGTAGCCATAACCGCATCCCAAGGATGGTTCAAATGATGAAACCGAAACCCCTAAAGTCCAAACCAAGGCCCGTAATCTTGGCAAAGCGGACAATAAGACATACAATTTGGGAAGAGAATCAACCGACATTGACTTGCCGGGGATTAATGTCGGATAGAGGCGAAGTAATGGGCATTGGCAAATAATGACTTGATTGTTGGAATGGAGTACCTTGGGCCAGCGGGGGCCATCATCGATTGTGGGAAGCGGAAGGTGACCTTCCCAACGCCCGACGGAAAAACCATTGAGATCACAAGGTAAAAAATTACCCCCATCATGCAATGTATGTCCGTTAAGAAGCTGCTCAAATCTATAAGGAGGCGAGAAGGTAGCATACATCTTCAAACTTCGAGATTGAGGAACAAGAATCGAAAAGAAAGCAAGGAAGACAAGGCGCTTGGCAAGTTACCCAAGCCAATCGCCAACTTGATTCTGGAGTTCCGCGATCTCTTTCCGGATGAGATCGAAAACTCCCTCCTTCTGAGGGAGTAGAGTGTGAGATAGCACTTTCGAGCGAGGGGACCAAGCCGACAAGCAAGGCCCCATATAGAATGACCACACATGAACTCACAGGTGAAGAAGCGACTACAAGAATTGCTCAATCTAGGTTTCATCGGGCCTAGTGTCTCACCATTTGGAGCACCCATCCTCTTTGTCAAGAAGAAGGATGGAAGCTTGAGATGTGCATAGATTACAGACGAGTTGAACAAGCACACCATCAAGAACAAAGTCGCACTCCCCGGATCGAGACGACTTGATGGATCAGCTCCAAGGGGCAAAGGTCTTCTCAAAAATCGACCTAAGGTCGAGGTTATCACCAGATCAGAATAAAAGAGGAGAACATCCACAAAAGCGGCTTTCGGGGACCGGTATGGGCACTATGAGTTCACCCGTAATGCCATTTGGGCTATCCAACGCCCGGCGACGTTCATGAGACTCATGAACGACATCTTCCGAGAATACTTACACCTTTGTCATAGTATTCTTCGACGACATTCTGGTGTACAGTAAATCCATTCAAGAGCATGCTCAGCACGTCAGAAAGGTGCTCGAGAAGTTAAGGAGGCATCAGTTGTATGCCAAGTTGTCGGTGTCGCCACTAGAGAAGGTGGAATACCTCGGTCATGTGATTTCAGCAGAAGGGATCTCGACAGACCCTGCCAAGATTGAAGCAGTAATCCAATGGCCGGCACCAAGGAACGTCCACGAGGTCAGAAGTTTCCTTGGCCTAGCAGGGTATTACAGGAAGTTACGGAAGAACCGCAAAAGATAGCAGCTCCAGCAGGGACTTAACAAAGGCGGAGAAAGTCAAAAATTGGGCAGACCATTGGCTCAAGAAGGCCCAAGCAGGATTTGAGTTGTTGAAGGAAGCCTTGACAACCGCCCCCGTCTTAACCCTGCCAGACCCGGAGAAGGATAAGTTAGTGGCAACGGATGCAAGCAAGATAGCCACAGGTGCAGTGCTGATGCAAGAAGAGCGGGTAATAGCGTACGACTCAAGGAAAATGAACGACGCCGAAACGCGTTACCCGACGCATGATCAAGAGCTGCTAGCAGTTGTCAGGGCATTGAGAATCTGGAGGCATTACCTCTTAGGGAGGAAATTCCAGTTGGACACTGATCACCAGAGCCTCCAATACGTATTCACGCAACCACATCTCAATCTGAGGCAGAGAAGGTGGATGGAATTTCTTGAGGAGTACGACTTTGAGATAGTATACAAACCCGGGAAGCTTAATGTGGTAGCAGATGCGCTTTCAAGGCATCCACTGACAACCAGAGTGCACTGCAATGCAATCTCGACGCTCTTCAGCAATTTCGGGAAAAAGATAGAAGAAACCTTGCCAACGGATGAGGACTTCAAAGAAGTATGGGCAAGCTTGTCCAAGGAAGCGAGAACGGACAAGGAGAGGGAAACCTTCAAAAACTTTAAAAAAAGAAGGTAACCTCCTATACCATAAAAACAAGTTGTCGCGTCTTAGGAATCATCTCGGAGTAAGAAAGTTGATCCTCCACGACACACACAACATTTCCCCAATAGCTGGCCACGCAGATTCATGAAGACATATTTCAAAGTCGTGGCAGCTACTATTGGCCAGGGAATGAAGAAAGCGAGATAGCTTCGCCACATCAAGGAGTGTCGGCTATGCCCGACAAGCGAAAGCGAGAACAACTTCGAATTCGAGGTGCTGGAACCATTAGCGCACCAAACGCTAAGTGGGAGGTCGTCATTATGGATTTTATAACAGGGATTGCCAAGAACGATAAAGGGTAAGGATGCTTTGATGGTGCGTGGTCGACAAGGCTGTCGAAGATGGCCCACTTTGTGCCTTGCGGGGACCGCGGACCTGACTATGGATACGGCAAAACTCTTCACCAAAGAGATTTTTCAGACTTCATGGCATGCCAAGGGAAATTATCTCCGACCGGGATCTGAAGTTCATCAGTACTTTTTGGGATCTCTTCACAACGATTGGAACGAAGCTATCCATGAGCCGCGGCCTATCATCCCGCAGGGCGGATGGGCAAGCGAGGCGTGTCAATAGAATTACGGAAGACATGCTCCGAAACTATGTCTGGAACAAGCAAGGTATGTGGGAGGAATTTATTCACTTGGTGGAGTTTGCGTACAATAGCACCAAGCAAGAATCATCCCAAATGTCGCCGTTCATGATCAACTACGGCTACCAATGCCTAACTCCAGACACTTGGCACAACCCCGTGTCAAAAGTGGAAGTCTCCCAACAAATCTTTGGCGACATCACATGCAGCTTCGTAGAAAAATGCGGGGATATCTCCTAGCAACAAAGGGAGTCGTCAAAAGAGCATCGCCGACAAGCATCGAACAGTCAGGAAGTTTGAAGTTGGCGACAATGTGTGGCTCAAGATCAAGGTGAAGCAGGCAAAGCTCCGCATCGGGAATTGCAAGAAACTTGCTCCAAGGTGGGCTGGGCCATTCAAAATAATCAAGAGAGTGGGTAACCAATCCTACAGGTTAGACTTGCCAGCACACTTAAAGATCCACAAAGTCTTCCACGTGAGTTTGCTGAAGAAGCACACTCCTAATCCAGAGGAAATCCTGGACACCCCAACGATGTTGGAAATGACAGAGGAGCAAGTTCCAGAGTTAATTCTTGATAAAGCATTCAAGAAAACAAGGAGATCGGAGTTCCTCCAATACTTGGTCAAGTGGAAGCACTTGCCGGTGGAAGACGCAACATGGGTACTTAAAAGAGATCTGGAAAAACAGTACCCACAGGGTAAAAGCATGTTAGGGTGTCCCTTAAAAAGTATTATTTAGTGACCAAAAAAGTACCTAAAAAGGTAGCCAGGACTGGGTACTGGGTACCCGTGTAATATCTCAATATAAAGTATGTTTTAGAACTTTTTATACATATATTGGTCTCCGATAGCATTATCTTTATCTTAACTTTGAATATTAACACGTCCTTGACTTTTATTTTGGATTTTTGTATTAGTTTTAATAAAAAGAAAAATAAGAAAGTACCCAGTTCTGAAGTACCTAGTGTATGTACTTTTGCAGGTTCCAAAAGTGGTACACCCTAACATGCTTTTACCCCACAGTTTATGGAGCAATGGGACGGCAAAATCATCTCCGAAGAAATCGGCTCAGGCATGTCGATTTGTGTAGATTAACAGCCGACGCATGCAACCTATGAGGTAAGGGTTGCATGCGTTGTAACCGATGATGAGATTACTACGGTAATCTCTAGGACGTGGTGTAATGTCAATGTAGGCATGACCGCGGTGCCGCTTGGAAAGTCTACTTCTGTCCCACGGAAGTAGATGACCTCGAGAGAAAGGAGGTCATTAAGGAATGCATTGATAGGAAAAGCACCTCTAGCCCATATATGTTTTGATAGGAGGAATCTGGCCTTCACGCCCCATATACGGGAAGGACCTATCCTCCACGCTGGGCAACTAAAGGTGTAGGCATATAGGCATATAGACGTTGTCTCCACGGCCATAATGGAAGAATCACCCTCTTCCTACGCCGGGAGATTAGCCGTGCATCCATGTAGATAGGTGGGGTGGTCACCATATAACCAAAACTTTATAAATAATTAAATATGGTACTAACGTAGTGTGACCTGCAGGCCAATAGAGCGCTCCGGAGGGCTAGGAGGTCGGACTACGAAGACTTGCAACACAATTTTGTCTAAAGGTGTTGCAAGGAATAAAGAGTACCTCGAAGAATAATAGTAGATATAATAAAATTTGAGTAATTGTTGTAATAACATGCGAATAATTAAGCATTTGATTGAATAATACTTCAATAATGTCCTGTAAATATTACCTTAAGGTAATTCTATTAAGTGTATAAATGTAATAATAGGTATATCGTATGCATGAGGTTGATTGCAGGTTAAGAAGATCCCAAGGTGGGGAGAACATGATGCTGCAGACAGCATCAATTTAAGGTGGGGAGAATGTGATGTTCCAGTACAATATACGGTCTCAAGGCATTATACCGTGCTTCATGGATCACACGGCGAACGCCGCCGGTCGGCGATGTCGTAGGCGCGCGCACCCAAGCAAGGACGCCCTAGGGGGCAACTTGCAATGGTGCGCACACTTGGCAATGCGCGCACCTTTAGACCTTTAACCCATTAAAAGGTAGGCCAGGGTCATGGACAACCCTAAACCTAACTGATAGCCTACATAAGGCATTAAACCCTAACAGTCCCCTTTTAAGCCCACCGGACCTTCCGAGCCTCGATTACGCTGAGGAGTCAATTCCAACTCCCACGATGCTGCCGTGCCCCCGGCTAGTCGGATCATTCCTCCGAACCGCATCCCAAAGCGAGAACAAGGACATGGGCGCCGGATCAAGAGGAGTGAACCCGGGGATCGGGTATTTGGTCGATCAAATAGCATAAACCTTACCCCACCCTTGAATCAAAAAGGGTTCAGCCTATTAGATCACCCTAGCAGCCAAGTAGATCCCGAGATTGATTTAACTAAAGAACCTAACTCTATGAGATAGATTAGTTCTTTATTATTTATTATGTTGATATGATGGGCCGGATGGATTACGTGAACTCATTGTATTGGGAAGGGGGGTAGAGACTTAAAGCTTAATAAATGATGCTCCTAGTTAGTCCCTCTTAGTGCATTACTAGAATTGCCTGTGTACAAGAACCACACACTGGTTGTGGGTGAAGGGACTAGGCCGGCTCAGAGCGAGGTTAGTGTTCTCGACCCTTGACCGATCCCTCCGGTGTGTAAGGCCTCTGGGGATCGAGTGACTAGGTCTAATGGCTTGCCACCGAGTGTGGGCAAGGCATGGGCTCACACCCGTGGGGTGGGGTTCACTTTCCATGGGTTAAGTCGAATAAGGGCAGTGGCCCTCTAGTCACCTTGGGTCAGCATGTAGACTTCGGGTGGGAGTAATCCCTACCTGCCCCATCGGGCCTGGGGAGATGTAACCCAGGAGTAGCCCCTTTGGCTATGCACCCGGCGGGCTACAGTCGGGTCCCAACACTTTTCAACATACTCTGCAAAGTGTGCACAGGAGGGGCGGATGGTGTGGACAACCCTATGCCATGTTCTTATGCCAGCCAATACCATTGTCATGATTCCGTCACAGCGAACTCACTCGAGACCCAAGCTTGTCACCCATCCCAAAAACCGCGAGCCTTGGGTAGGATCCCACTTGTGTTGTGCTGATCTTTGTCTATGCAGATGTTGATGTACCACCCTTCGAGGTGGGTATGTGATGTATGTTACTGACGTGTATGTTTACGCTTCCGCAGCTAGGTAGGCCCTGAGGGAGACGGGGTAAAATGACCCTTCATTCTTCCCACTGGGGACTTGAGGGGTCCGCAGATGATATGTGGAGGGCCCCTGTATTAGCAATGGAGCTGGTATGGGGATGAACTCCGTTTGTATACGGTCGCGGGCATCGGTTATAATGAAAGTAGGACGCCACGAGACCATTAACGCAACGCATGTTTGATGCCATCTTGTTCAAACCCATAACTAACTCTATAAAGTTTATTTCAAAGCCCATATGAGCCATCACATTTTTTAGCCCACTCCACCTAAGAGAGTCATAGGCTCTACGAAAATCCAAATCAATTACACAATTCGGCAAGAAGACTTGCACCAATGGAGCCCCTCTCTAGTCCGGATAGTTGTCGAGAATGTTCACACTTTTGGGAGAAAAGCTGATTGTTCACATCCAATCGGGACGGGTTAAGATTGGCTTCAACCCATTAGCAATGACCTTCATGATTACTTTGTACAACACATTGGTTAGTGCTATTGGTCTCCATTCATTTAGCACCTGGGGCTTATTGACTTTTGGAATCAAGGAGATAAATCCAGTTGCTAGGGCTGGGTGAAGGTATTTGACCGCCCATGCTCCCTTGATTGCAGCAGTGAAGAATGGCCCAAGTATATCCCAGAATTCGACATAGAACTCTGGAGGGAACCCATCAGGCCCTGGCGACTTACCAGAAGCTAAAGAACACAGAGTCTTGTAGATTTCTACATCACGAGGCTCTTGAAGTAGAAGTTTATTTTCTTCATCAGTCACTATCTGGGCTTGCCTCAAAGAGGAGAGCCACTCAGAGCATTGACTGTAATAGTCACTTGGGAGGGGATCTTCTTTGAACAACCCCTCATAACTGTCCCTGAAGAAGGATTTAATTTCTGCCTCCTCTTTAAGAACCACGTTATGATCATTAGTAACTGAAGTGATACTATTCTCAGCCAGCCTTGCTCCTGCCAATCTAAAAAAACATTTAGAGCTTTCATGATCAACCTTCGCATACCATTTGGTCTTAGATCTAATAGCGGCCCCTCGAGCCTCTTCCTCTTCTATCGCTTTTATTCTGACCTCTAGCTCTTCCTCAAGTGCCTGATTGACAATATTAAAGGGATCTAGAATCAAACATTGTTTAACTTGTCGAACTTGGTTGTATAGGTCAACCTTAGTTTCCCGGGATTTGGTAGCCCGTAGTTTCCCCCACTTTTTTATCCAATCCTTCATATCGGCATTTTTCTTGATCCAGGATTTCATACTAGGAAGACCCTCTTCCCTTGACCGAAAGCTAAATTATTCTTTGAATGGTATACAAAAGAGATCCTTCCCCTAGGAGCCCTCGTATTGAATTTAAAGGGACATTTCCTTTTTAGATGCAGCGTAAGGAAGATCTTCAAATACTAGTTTTTGTGGGATATGATCTGATTTGGAAAAAAAAGGTCCCCTTCCACATAACACCGATCCATAAAGGGGCCGACTTGTTAGCCACATAAAATCATCTAGCGCAGATAAACTCTGTCCATTCCTTTTGTTTATTAGACCATGAATAGGGAGTATTCGATGGTGGGAGGAGAAACGAAGCCACAATTGTTGAGAAGGGAATCCCACGCCAGTCGCTCCTCCCCCAAGAGGTTTCTATACAAGCCAATCTTTTGATCCCAAACATCCGTCATATATGTGAGGTCACCACCTAGTACCCAGTTGGCCACCGGCTGATTGATCACCCAATCCATGATTTCCTTCCATAGAATGGCTCTTTCCGTGAGCTTATTTGTTGCATAAATATTAATCACTCCCCATAGAATCCCATCTCAGATCAAATTGCCGCGACTTGCCACCTTCCATCTGTCCCAGCATATTGCAGCTTACTAGTTAAACACTTCCATAAAGTTCCCGTACCCCCTTTAGTGCCCCTGGCAGCACAGGTAAAAGAGGAATATTGGCTTCCTACCCAGGCACCTAAGGAACTGGCCTCGAAGTCAGGAAGTCTATGTTCCTGTATAAGTAGGATATCTGCGCTCATCGATCTCATTGCTGCTAAAACTCTAGCCCTCTTTAGAGGTCCCTTGATACCTCGAAGGTTCCACGAAATAATCTTCATGATTTTTCTATTTGAGTAGCATCATCCCCTATTACGTACCCCTTATCATTTTTGGTGATACCCAAACCCCTCCAGTTGTGTACTCCCATCTCACGGCTTTGTCCATACCCACATACCATAATTGAGATCCTACATACCCCAATTGAGACCATGTGTTCTTATAAGGAAATACAAAGGTTGTAATAATTGAACCCTTATTTCTGTTACTAGTTGAGCCAGAGCTTATCCCCCCCTCGAACTTCCATGCCTGCCCCCCCAGCCCCATAGCTATGTCCATATCCACGCCCCCCATTTTGGACCCTGCACTTATAAAAGGATGCAGAGGTTATCATGGTTGGACCCATGTTATTACCATAGCTATGTTCATACTCACACCCCCCATTTGGGACCCTGTACTTATAAGAGGATGCAGAGGTTATCACGGTTAGACCCATGTTATTACAGCAGTTCTAGTGGAGCATTTTCCCCAGCAAGAATTCCCATACAATTCCCCCCATTGCCATGCAATTCCCACTGCCCAATGCCAGAGCCCATAGCCAAAACTCTTAAATGCAATCAAATTGTATCTATCATAGATCATCTGTTTTTGAAATGGATAACGGTTACGTGTCTTAAACTCCCATCTTAAGACAACATCATAAACAAATGTAATGTTATATATTCTGTAGTTCATGAGAGATTTGACAAAGAAAATACAATAACAGCTTAGTACATATTGAGCAACTATTAGGCTCAAAACAATGCAACCAGCCTCAGCTGGAAAATGGGCTGATATTCAACAGCACAGGCCCATAAGACAAATGGGCTAACACTGGGCTCAAAGCCATTACACAGAGAGTTGTAATCCCTTGTTACTATTGAACCAAATACCAAGCGATCTGATCCATGTTCAAACTTATATCCACAAGTCTGATACAGTCCAACACTGAAGCCTATCCAGTCTAAATTCCTGAACTTAGCATTATTTCCAGATACTTCCCACAGTCTAATCTGTCCGCCTACAGGTCCTATTCCACCACTTCTTCTTAGAGGTGCCATCAATTGATTGGCCCGTGACAAAGAAGCTAGAAGATAGCCCACTTGCACAGCCTTTCCAAGCCTTTCCATTTGGTTCCGGCCTGTTAGAGCAACAAGCAAACATCTGACTTCAAAATACCAAAGGACAGTGCTTCGCCAAATTGCATTAGGACTAGCCATTGATTTTAAAACATATTTCAACTGTTTATAGGATCTATAGAATGGAGACAAACAAAAGTAACTGCAAGCAAAGTACTGACCGCTTATAAGAAATAAGGTTTCCACCACATAAACCATAGCTTTAATATCCTGCTTATCATATTTTCCAGGCTCCGCAATCTTCATCCCAAAACCAGGTAGGATATAATCAGACATCTTGACGTAAAGCCTGCTCCAGGTTATCCATTTACCCCAAGGATTCAAGGCTGCATCTACCAGGCCATTTGAGAGAACTTCGTAAATGCACATACCCTGTTTTGCAAGTGCCAGGAACGGTCTCCAGAGAAACCTCTCAAAGGAACTCCATTGTTTCATACAGAATGGAAACAACAATTCCACTGTGGCTGCATCAATCAGGCCACAGGACATTAATTCACAACTGCAAATATTCTGCTGTGCAACTACATGGGGTCGCCCTAACCCTCCGTGCTTAGATAGTTTATGGCCAGCATCGTCATCATCCAAGTTCCTGTTGCTACCACCTTCAACTACTTCTGATCTAATCTTCCAAAAGAGAAACCTGTCTAGGAAACTCCATTCTTTAACACAGAATGGAAGCAAAAGCCCGACCGTCATTGCATCTGCCAGGCCATGGGAAGCAAAACCACGAGAGCACATGTCTGCTCTGCACGTAACGGGGACGGCCGTGGCGGCCGCCCTAACCCTAGCCACTGCGCATGCCGCCGTCAATCCTATTTTAGCTCTCAGTCTTGTAAAAAGAAGAAACTTTAAGGAATATTTATTTGTTCCCATTTAAATAATGTTAGCTCTTACTTGATCTTCCTGCTTATTGCTAGAGATTAAGCAACGATTGTATAAGTCCCTTAGTTACTAGAATGCGTCCTTGAATGGCCCACTTTTTGCCCCTTAATTGCCCATTTTTTACCCTTTAATAGGCCACATTTACCTTTCATAGCCCATCTTGCCCTTTAATATCCCACCTTAAGAAGTAATTGAAATTGAACTAGATGCATGGTTTACTAATGGGCACTTATGGGCCAATGAAGGTCAAGCGTGAGCATTTGGTGGTCCATTGAAGGGCTTTTAGTGGTCCATTGAAGGGCATTTAATGGTTTATTGGGATTAAAATAATCATAGAACTTAAAGTCTTCATAGCGAGCTTCCAATTTGTCAAAACAACTCGTATTTAGTATCATTTGAAAGCTAAACATTGAGATTTCTTTATGCTCTATAAAAATAGGAGATTAACATAAACTAAACCCACCATAATAAAGTTCTTTTCTATTAGGTGGGTGCTTTATGGGCACCCTCCCCTAAACAAGGTTGTGTGAAAAAAATTCCTTTTTTTTTTGCTTGCCTACCCCAAACAACAATTGCTTCAATTCTAGCCTACCCACATCACTTGCCCCTCATCTAAATTTATTCCAAGCCATTGGATCTTCAAAATTTTACATCAACGGTCAATAAGATTAGAAAAGCCTAAGAAAATTCGCCTTTACTCTGGTAGGATTATAGCACATAGGCTTCTACCAGGGCTTCACAGTCTGTTATGGATTTCATTCTTTAAAAGTAGTTCTTAAAGGATTTATGTATTTGATTGTATTGCTTTCATCGGGGTTGAACTGGTCGCTAATAGATGTCATCACTCACCAGCTTGAAGAAAGCAAAAGTAGTTTTCTATACTTGCAGTGACAGATTTTTGTTGGAATTTAAGATGTCAAGGGTTTTCATTCTTCTATTCGTTCCATTCGTTCTGAACTTCTTTGCAATCCCTGTGACGCTCCCTGAACATATACGTCGCTCCGGGCATATACATACGGGGACTTCCCCCTCCCATGGCAATCAACTCACCATGAGCAGGGCCCTCCGTCTAACTCGGACCATCTATAGAAAGATGCCTGGGTGGACACGGAGGTGTCATTCGGCCCACGCCTTCAATGGGACTCCTAAGTTGCGGAAGCATGAATACATGTTAGCACACGGCATAAATCATATATAAATAACCACCACGAAGGGTGGCACATCCATCCAAGTACTAACGACAAAGAATATGCATCTAATCCTAAGAAAAACACCCCAAAGCCCAGGTTCTACCCCGGTTCAGACTCCTGTGAGGATGGACTGACGGCTCGGTCTCAAGAGATCAACAGACAGAGGTATAACTTTGGCGTTGGGCGGCACCTGAACATCGGCTAGGGTTGTCCACTCCATCCGCCCCTCCTGTGCACACTTTGCAGATGAGTCGAATCATGCTATGGCATCACTATAGCCTTCCGGAGACGTAGACTCAAGGTAACACCCTTCGAGCCTACTCCAGGGTTCATGAAGTCCTAGTCCGATGAGGCAGGTCAGGGAAGTGTCCCCTTCGGGATCCACGGCGGTTCCATGGGTGAGCTAGAGAATCGTGCCGCATCAGCGACCCCCACATCCATGCCGACTTACTCCCTAAATCTATGCAAAGTACCGGGTGCCCCATCACGGGTCACACCTCCATTACCAGTGTCGGACCCATACCCGCCCCCTCGCGGACCGACTATTAGGCCTAGCCCACTGTAGGAGTCCCAGGAGCCTTTTATGTTCATGCAAGACCCCACCTCCACTTCACCACTGCATCCCTTCTCTGGTGCTAAGCAATTCCATAGCATCCACAACTCGGTGGTCTCCTGTGCGCATGCCGCATCTAATGGAAATAATACAGGGCTCTATCTAGGAGCATACTACAATACATGGGCTCAGAGGTCTCTACCCCCCTTTAATCCCTGCTTTACGGAAGGCTAACTGAGATACTATCATAGATTCATCCATCCATCTATAACCAAGCATATTCCATAATCGAAATATCATCCCAAATATCAAAGAAGGGTTAATCCTAACACAAGTAGCCAGAGAAGACTAACTGAGACGCTATCCTAGAAGCTCAAATTAGACTACCCACTAACCCAAGTTTCTGCTAGATCCGTTATCATGGGCCGCTTCCATCTTTCAGCAACTTGGGTGTTCAACAATAACTTGGGCGTTCACCAACAGCTTGGGCGCTCAGCAACAGCTTGGGCGCTCCCCTCCTCCATCTCCAATTGCTCCTCATTCGAATTGGGGCACAAAAGCCCTAATTTGGGTGTCCAAAATGGAAACCCTACCTTGCCCAATCGGTTTGGGCCAGGTGGCATGTCATTAATTAACTAATTTGGTATTTTAGCCTTTTTTAATATTAGGATAAGCATTAAATTCGAATTAGGGTTTTGGGTTAGGTTTCCACCTTTATCTTTATATTATAATGTTTTAGTGCAAGTAATGGACCACGCCCTAAATTCGACGGCCGAGATTTCATGATGCAATCTCAGGGCGAAAAAGTGGCGTAAAAAAAGGCTAAAAAAGTAACGTCCAAAAAATATTAAAAAAAAGGGCACGTAAACCCCAAGAATAACCAATTTGAATTTAGGGTTCAATTTAGGCAGATCTGCGAATTAGCCCTTCTCAGAGTTAGGTTTCGGGTTGCTGAATTCTTCATCTGTGATTTTCAGAGAGATATAGGTGTTCCGATGCTTCATGGCAGCGGAGATTCCAGACAAGAAGGAGGAATCTGTGATTCCATCTGTGATTTTACAAGATAAACTTGCTATTGTTATCTACATTAGATGGTGATTTTGGGTCAGATAGTCTATAAATCCCTGGTCTGGCTATGAAGGAAATGACAGATGCAGCCACGTTAGGTTAAGGAGGTGGTTGTTGTTTTTTTATTTTTATTGATTGTTTGTTCTTACAGTCACTACCGCCAAGAATGCGAGCTTCTGACGAAGGAGAAGCAGGGGATAATCCATCCCGCCGGTCATGCCTTGGCTGTGGCGGCCTCTCAGAATCCCGCCCTCTGTAGAAGAAACTTAAGAGAGCAAAATAAAGGTAAACAAATCTCACATTCCTTTTCAAATGCCGTTCTTCCCATTTGGGCTGCAAAATCTGGCCTCATACAATAGCAGGTGATACGTAAATCTGCAGAGCGTAATCCAGATTTTCTCTACTTGAAATGCTATTTATGTGATGCTTCAGACCATTTTCACAATGTCATGTGGAGGGATAAAACATAAGTAGTAATCTGGAGGACAAGCCAGGATCTGCTGCATTGGCTGCCGCTTTCATTTGAAAGGAAAAGATGAAATGAAAAGTTCTTTGAGAGTCTCATTCTATAAATGCTCATGGCAGACCATTTTGGAATTGTGTTTTGCACATGGGGTTCCAATCCCCAGGCCTATTGTATTTACTTGCAGCTTCAGTGGAGATCTTCCAAAGATGTTTAATAGAGATGTATCTCAAGCACAAATCGTTATTTGAATTTCCTTTCAAGGCTTAATGTGTGGTTAGTCTATATAACAGTTCCAGAAAAATTAGATGGATGTGCAGCATGCATTGCCTTTTTAGGAATCCTGCCAAACATATTTCAAACATAGTATCGCAGCAAAAATGAAATTGGTAAGTGTGTTGGTTCATATTTCTGTCCTTGATTCACTTTGTAACCCTAAATGATTACTTCTGTTTGTGTAGGTAATCTCCATAGCTCAGAAATCTAATTGTGCAGATGTAAGTTTTAGAGTGCGAAGATCAGAGAAGAGAGAACGAAAATCAACTAGAAGATGAATTCATCTGTGAAGGGTTAACATGCGCTAGGATAAAAGCAGGAGGTACAACTTCTTCCATTTCATTGGTTTTTTAGATATCTATTTTTGCTGGATTTGGATAGCAATGGCACCAACTTTGGTTACAGTAAAGTAGAGCTTAAGATCTGGAGATGGACGGCTGTGGATGTGGTGCTGCTAATGCGATTCAAATAGACAAATGTATACATATCACACAGGTGCCACTCATATTCTTCAAAGCCATGCAATTAGATTGCCATCCAATTTTCCCAGTGCCTAGGTGTATTGCATCTTCTATGGTGTTGGTACTTTCATTGAAATTCATGTAGCTTTCCACTGCCATGATAGTCAACAACATCAATGCATAATGTATAGATCATGAGGTGGCTTTGAAATTCTGGATGAATTATGCAGCACAATCAAAAGCAGGGTCATAAAAGACTAGCTCTTTATAGTTTCTCTTTTCTTCCTTAAAATTGAGGTACCATACCAGTGGGTTTTAGGGATTCTGCCAGTTCATATGAAATATACTTACATGCAACTGCAAATTTGGTACTTGAGAAGGGTAAACATCTAGATTTTTGTGAATTTGGTTGCCTGTGTTGACAGCATTATACATAATTTACTTTGCCATAATTTTTTCACCTGAAAATTCTTTATTGCCGCCCAAAAATATTTACGCTGCACTCTCAACTTCGCCCAAAGAATGCTTTGGCACCATTATTCCTGCTTTAATAACCTTATGATGTTTCCGAGCTATGTCATTTGACGTACTCTTTTATTTATGTGTTGTTTAGGGGTGCTAAAGTGGTTCTTTGCTCTGTCATAGTTGCAAAGTTTTAAGTTAAATTGAGCCATTCCAAAGACGTTTGTTTATTGTTACGACTCAAATGGAGAAGCTCATTGCCGATCAGATTATGCCTTTGTTTGCATTTCATATATGCATGTTTATGATCTATGATCTGCTATATTTGTTGATCAAATTAGCATTTTGAGTGCTTGATTTATTTGTTATCTTTTCAAATGCTAAAAGCAAAATAAGTGATCATCTTATATGCTTTTTTAGTACTATTTGCACCATATTTTGAAGCTGCTATGGAGGTTCTAACTCCATGGAGGATAGTTTTATAACTTATCATGGACCATGTGTGTTCCTATGCTTTGATACAATTGCACATGCCCTTTCAAGGCTCATACTTTGTTGTGGAAATTTGATTCAAAAGTTTAGCAATTCTATAAATATAATATGCCCTAAAGATACGCAAGAATATTACATCCCCAAATAGCAAATAGCAAGTGTAAATTTAACAAAGTAACTCATCTTTTACCTTTAGGAATTTGTATCCATTTGAATCTACAACTTCTGATGAGAAAAGAGATAAAAGATGATTGTTTCCACATCATCATTTGTCCAATGTACCCTAAAAAATTAAGGAGCAAATTATTACCTTTAACACCTTGCCCTCAAGAACACCCAATTATAAAATCTTCGGATAATGACGTATACTACTCCCTTTAATAAATGTTTCAATATAAGGGATAATGACTTATACATCTCCCTCTAATAAATGTTTCAATTAAGTCATTACTATGAAAGCCTGATAAGAGCCCAGCGACATTGAGTACCCCTTAGAGCCCGGTGACACCGAGCACCTCTTATGACTTTCAATATAAGGCATTACTATGAAAGCTTGATGTGAGCTCGGTCGCACCGAGCACCCCTTGGAGCCTGATGACACTGAGCATCCCTTAGAGTTATGCCTAGATTCGGAAAAACATGAAATGATACACTTGGATCATCTGTTTCAAAGAACGTTCCCTATGCTGCCAAAACTAAAATGTCCCAAAAGGCACCTTATTAGGTTGGATTACAAATCCTACATTCATAACCAACAATCATCGGACTACAAGACCATTATGTCCAATAGCTGCTTCCAGGTGTTTTACTATATAATAACATATATAAAATTATGTAGGCTGTTTTTTGGTGACGTGGCAAGAAAAAATGTGACGTGTATGAGGGGATTAATTCCACGTTGGATTGGGATGGAGGGCCAGGATTTGTTTCGGCAACGTAGGGTTTGGGCCATTCCGGCAGCAGAGCAGGGTCTTCCTATTCGTGAAAAACTAGGTGATTGCAGGATAAAACCAGTTAATTGTGGCCTTAGAATAAGCAAAAATCAGCTGGAGGTCCATGAGTTTGGTTTCAATTCCGGTGAAAAAATCCATTGCCTACACCACAAAAGGGGCTAAGGTTTCCCTTTGTAGCTCCTGTACCGACTTACAACACAAAGGCAGAGACCGCTGCAAAAAACCCCCGGTAAGTTCCGATCTTGAGAGCTTATTTTGCTTCTGCATTTGAGATATGCAACAAAAATATCCTTTAAGCAATTCGGCTTCAGTATTCAGTTGTTAAAGCCCTAAGCTGAAGCCTTAAGCTGAAAATCCCTTCTGGCTAATCACCCAAAACATGGGGAGCTCAACCGTGTTTAAATTAGGCATGTGTAAATCTTCAGGGAAATCGATTTTCCTGAATTGAATTCTTCACAAATGAACCGGCATCTAGTAGAGTTTTTGGATGGAAAGATTTTGGCAAATAGAGTGACAGAACCCTGCTACCAGTTCCAACGGACTTCTCAGAAAAAATGTCTATTGTTGCGAGAAGGAAGTTATAACTCTGCAAGTTTGCAGCAGAGAATTAGAACAGACGTAGCAACAATTGTGCAAGAGAGCACTAATCTTGCCATGGACACTTTCGATCCTCAAATTGCATTTTTTAATTGAAGAAGGCACTCTCAAACTCTAATCTAGATCTCAAACTAAATTCAAGGGAAAATTACCTCTTTATGCAACGATTCACAGATGATAGCCGCTCTAAGTTATTGGATAGCAGGGGCATCAGATATCTCAGATTTGCGGTATTTAAGCTCTTACAATCGGCATCCGAAACAGCAAAACAGACATTATGCATCAAGTCTTTTTCCTTTAGTGCAAGGGAAAACTATTTTGGCATATTGGATGCAAACCTTCAGACATTCGATTTGTCTGATTTCAAAGTGAATCGTGCTTGATTGCCCTGTTTTTTTAGCCTGCACCTGAAGACCCAGCAGTGATTTGCCTTACTATTGTCTTAGATTTTCGGTGCAGAGTCTGAACTATGAAGGAATGGCTATGGCAGACGGTCAATCGTCTACAGTTAGGGATCTTCAAAACTGTCCACTGAAATTGATGTTATTCCTATGCCAGAATCAAAGAATGTAAGAAGTAATACTGTGGATAATGCTACAAGGCCTAGTACAATATTGTGGTGAAGCAGTGCTGCTGCATTTGGCGCAGGAGCTGAAACTAATGGGCATGCCAACCCATTTTTTCCTTCAACACATCGATCACTGAATAAGCCAGCACTGTAATTCCCAGCGGCATTAGGAACCAAAGAAATCTGTGGCACAACTAGTAAATTGATTATCGAAGTCAACAACAAATATGCAGACAAGTCCTACCAAAAATATATTAGCATATGTTGTTGCATGCAGATGTTTGGAGGGCTTCTAAGCTTCTAGAAGTAGGCTTATATTGTGAAGTAGGAGAGCTCAAGAAATCTACTCTGGATAAGCAGCAAAAATTTCAGAATTGAAAAGTAGAACAAAACAATGACAATGACTCAAACATGGAAAAAATTGATGAGGCTGATAGAATAGTAGAATCAGTTGAATCTAGAATTCCTTTTATTGAACGAGCTAAAGAAGATCAAGCCCGCTCAAGCTGTCAAATAAACATAAATTTTAAAGGAATCACCACCATTAGAGTGGGATTCTGTAGAATGTTTCTCTATTGTTTACCTTTGTCTAACTTAAAGAAATTGCTTTTGCAAAATCTTTGTTGGAAACGGCTTATGGTACCTATACAATTGTGAAATTGAATAAATCTTTTAGTTATAATTCTTCCTCGGAATCACGTGATATGCACAACAAATGGTTTAATTGACAACAAATCTAGAAGCTGACATCTAAAGTCAAACAGAATCCCTGTGTCTGGGGAGAAGCCTAAGTGATGTTCAGATGTTCATTTCTGCAAGTCCACTTCTTAGTCGCACCTATTTGATAGGTCAAGAAAACTGGTTATTTGTGTGTTCCACCCGCTGATCTATTTGGGCACCTTATCATTTCCTTCAACATATAACTAACAACATTCTTATCCCAAGTTCCACCCGTTGATCTATTTGGGCTACCTCAAAAAACCCGTCGAAATATAGCGGCGGCAACGCCACCGCATTACCATCTTGTGATTTATTAAAATTTAAATCTTGATGCCACTAGAAATGACCCTTTACAATTGCATAAACAATTATGGGATGTCTGACACATCTATATAACAAACAAGGTAACTTTTGCACCTTGACTTCAACCTCAATGCACACCCTATTATGCACACCCTATTACGAACTATTATTGCATTCTATAAATGATCTTGCAGAAGCTTTGAAAAATGAAAAGCATCTAGCCTTAAAAGGGCAGTTCAACACCTTCCAACTTAGGAGCATTGCTGGCTAATCCTTTACAAGTTTCTAACTTACACCCAGCAACGCTGGGCACCATTACTAGTAATTTAATTATTAACATAGCTAACCTTAGCTTATGAATAATTAATGTGCCATTAATTATTCATAGTGACGTGTCATGTATTTATACTTAAATAGGCGTATAAATATGTGGAACGTCACATTCTCCCCACCTTGAAAATGATGTTGTCCTCAGCATCAAGACTACTTTTGTTGCAGGGCAACACATCATACATTGGAAGGAAGTCTCCCCTCCTTAAAGAGATAGCGTGAGATTATAAGTCACACAGACGTTGTCATGTTCAAAGTGATTAAGTTTGAAATGACTTGTATAGATCAGACATGATCATCGCTTAGGACTGTCAAAAGTGAACAGTCAAGGTTTGTGGAAGTCTCATTGTTTCATTCGTGGTGACGAGTTCACAGTTTATCTATTTTAGAAATCATTCTTTCTATACATAGAGGTAACTGATTATATATTGAAGACAGGTATAGATATAAAGAACTTCTATTTGTTGTTATATTATAATACAGAGTAATTAACCTCAGACTGTTCAGTAGAAAGTCATTCTAATCATATTAACTTCTCCCTTCACTTTGCAAGTGATTTTATTACAGCCAGGCTCAATGTAATTTTGCATCTAAATTTTGTTTTCCTATTTTGTTACAATTTTAACAACTCCTATATTGCTATCGTGAGTGTTTAGATGGCCCTGACATTTATAGTTACCCTTTAATAGAATTATATATTGTACTGTATTTGCCATTTTGACCCATATACTTTAATATTAGTCTGGTTATTCCCTTAGGAGTTTGTGTAAGACATATATAATTATATGCTTCTATTATATTTGACTATGTGTTTAAATAGCTTTCCCCTTTTGAGTATCTTTAATGTTTCCACACTCACACTCTCGATCCATAGTTTACACTTAGCTGTAACTGATATCCAGACCCTGATATGCGAGGGTTAAAGACCCTTAGAAAGTGAGACTACATTGTTGATTTAAATGTTGATTTAATTTCAAATAAAGTTCTAGGGTGTAACACTCCAATTGCTATATTGTTGACTTTAAGTAACCATGGGTAAAACCTTTGTGGCGCTAAATGTAAAATCATAGATCATAGGCTTGTACGTGATAATGTTGCAAAATAGAATAATAGATGATTCCTTAGGTTAGTTGGCCAACGGAATTTTGAGGCGAACTAATACTAAAACAAGCTTTACTACATGAGCACACATATTAATTCTTTAGCTATATCTATACGTTTATTAGATATCTAGACATTCGTACATTGACATGGCACAGGTACGACGGAAGCATAGAAAGCATGCGTGGTGCTTCTTGAGGCTATTATATAATGGTGGTTAAGCAGGTCCTGGGCTCTTACCTGAAGTAGAAGTGCTGAATGATGGGAATAAGGAGTGGTAGGGTATCCTTATTTTGGATAGATACTGGAGAAAATTGATGTAACGATGGTTATTATGCGATTGAAACACTGGACCTAATAATTATGAGGATGAATTTAGCATGCGGCATATATGTTGCCATTGAACATAGAAGGAGACTGGATATAGCACCATATATCTGATGGAGAAGTGGTTTATGATTATCTACCGTAGACCATGTTAAAGAGGTACTATAGTAAGGTGGGAAACTGGATTATAAATACCCAGCTCATGAAAGGGAGATCACTTTAGAAGTGTAGGTTTCGACAATGGTGGTGAATGTCGACCTACTTGAGTTGAGGTATGATTCGCGGAACGGTACAGAATAATATCGTATAAGGATGTTGATCCATAAACTATGGATTATAAAATTACACATATATTGTGTTTGGTAAAGAGATTGATGTTCGTGAGGCGTGAAATAAAGACGCAAGGTTATAGACGACTAAGAAGACCACGTAACCACGTGGATACGCTTAATGACATTGGTCAAATGCATGAGCATTATGCATGGTATAAATTAAGGAAATGGACACATGTTATGTCTGCTGGGAGCATCGAGATGCCGTATAACAGACTGGAGAATAGTGTGGAATGTAGTTTCCACATAAGGTCAAGAGAAGACGACAATTGGTAGGAACAGGCGCAACGATCGAAAAGCTGCAAGGTATGTTGGATCCATGGTGAAGCCAGACTATGAAGAAAAGTTGACCTTCAACTAATGATACATTAGGAAGGCAAGTAATGTATCCACACGACAAGTGGGAGACAAGAGGTGCTTGAATGTTGTTGTAAACAACGTTTCAAAGATAGGATATATACTAGAACTTTTAGTTCACATTCCATATGAATACGGAAGTAATGAAGATAAGAGTTCTTACACTAGAGATGAAACATGTTCACAAGGAACTTAGGTTGGCATGTGCCCCTGTGGAATTTATGACTAGAGCGTGAGGACCAAGGCAACCTAAGGCTAGAGAGTCTAGAAGGTGTGGTGTGAAAACCACAGCATATATAGTACAAGCAGCTAGGAGGCTACGTCAACGAATTACATATGAGTCTAAAGTTAGGGTTGGTGCACACATGTTACTATATCTCATAATAACAACGTAGTGGTTTCGGATGTTTGAAGGATTTAGTAGTATTACATACTACACTAGTGAGGAGATCAAAGATGTTAATTGTGATATTCAGATGTATATCATATTAAAAGATAGGAATAGCCGTACGAGGTGAGTGAAACATTACTTGACAAGGTGTAAAGAATAAGCATAATGATATGCTTATATACGAAGATATTGGGTTAGGTATGTTTTACCAGAGATAAGCATTCAAGCTATCCCAATGGTTAGAGTTGACTATCTTAGATACGTCGTACTAAGGGAGATGAGAAGAGTTTAAGTCAGTGAAAATAGCTAGAGTAAGTCTAGCATATACGGTGATGTCACATTCAAGAACATCCCGAGGATCCAAGGTTCTAGATGCCAATGTATTACTTCAACGTTATAAGCTGAGAGCATTTATTTGGTTTTGGGAATAAAAAGATGTGTAAAATATCGCATCCTCTTGATGGAAGCAAAGAAGGAATACGATGACTTTGGCGATTATACCTTTAGGGGTAACCGAGAAGAGGGCAATACATAGGAATTCCAAGTCCCGATAAAAAAAAATCAAGACGAGGTGTATAGATTATAAGGAGTGAGATTATATAGACCAGTAGTCCATATATCCTAAGAATTACCCTACTCGCGGGGGAACAATTATAGGTATTGAAGTAGAAGGTGGAGGATCCGTTGCCTTGAGGCATAGACCCGTTAGAGATTATGAGTTTGATACCTCGACTTCATTATGAGGGAGCCAAAGACAACAGCATTTGAAGCTGATCAAAAGCTGAAGTCCACATGATAACTTAAGAAAAATAGGTTAATTGTAACTAAGCATGGGTAATATGGAGGACACAAAGGATCCTTAGTGAAAGAAGCCTTTAGAAAAGGTCTGCATGTGAGGTAATAGCCTTTGAAATTATGGCAT
Source organism: Isoetes taiwanensis (assembly GCA_021234155.1). NCBI lineage: Eukaryota > Viridiplantae > Streptophyta > Lycopodiopsida > Isoetales > Isoetaceae > Isoetes > Isoetes taiwanensis. Next base: position 2,251,003 of record JAJEKV010000118.1, on the reverse strand, counting down.
AATCCCATGGGGGAAACCATAGGTTATGTACGGGGTTAAAGTACCATCAGGCACTAAAGGAATGGTTGAAATAAGTAGAGACCCTATCAAATTATAGGCAGCATATACAAGTGCAACATAAAGTCGGCCCCTGTCCATTTGGGAAATAGGTGGCGAAGCCACATCATAAAGGTACATAGGCAATGGGTTTGTTTGAAAGAACTACCACGGTTATAGTTTAGCTAAGTTAGAGCAGAGCTCTAGCATTGTGGGATGTGGAGATATGTTTATTATGTACATACCATGTACACATACGATAAACATCTTAGGGAGGTAATCTAGGTGGCGACACAAGGAGAGAAAGACGAGCATATCCTAAAGTTACTGATGAAGGGTCTGGAGATACGTTCGAAATGTGCAAAGGACCGTCAACCCGTTGCATGCTAGGGTATGATGTGGTAGTTGGCAGTTGAAATAAATGTCAACGGCCATTAGAATATAGCTTAAGGTAGTGGGGTTGAGTAGTACAATAGTACAATTCCAGGATAAGTAGCGAATAGCAGTTACCTGCTAAATGTTTGAATGTGTCCTGCATAGACACCTAAGACTAGCTTTCGCACATGATCCATACCTGGATCAGGCAGAGGTGATGCCATGGGTTACATGGGGGTGCAAGTTCACATGTACAGGACTTGAGCGCTGATACAAGTCCGGGTTATATTAAACGTAGGTAAAATACAAGGCAGACACCTTGATGACTCCTGGCAACTTACGATTCCTACAAAGGCTCAGTCGTTCTTAGGCCATGACTATGGCTTAAATAAGGATGCCAAGTCACTTGGAATGCCACAACAATGTGATAGTATCCTGACATAGAAATGTAATGACTAACATTTCTAGAACGTTGGACAATGTTGAATCCTAACCCCCCCAATGATAGGTGGGTTGACAACATAAGGCCATATAATAGCGGCTTAGAAGCCCCAAGACGATTAATGAATACGTAAAGGAGTAAATGGATTGGTGACTTTACTGAATAAAGGTCACAGCCAAAGGGTGAAATGTGTACGCTGTGGCAGGCATAAGGGTGGGAACGCTGAAAATCGATCATAGACGTAGAAAACATATTGAAGAAGAGAAGGAATAAAGGACCCTTATAAATGATATTTAGCAATCTGGATAGGAAGGTTATTTCCTAACATGAAGGATAGTCTTTGCTAACATGCAAAGGTATACCTGCGGCTTGAAAGGCAGCAAGAGCTGAAAAACTCTGTAAAGATTTGGTGTATGGCTTAGGGAAGAAGACTTGCATGTCCTGGGACAACATGGTGAATTGAATTCACCAAGGACATTTTTACTAAATAGATAGATAGGTAGACAGCATTTGTACGTCATGCCATATTGGCATCGTCCACGAGGACATATGACGGACCCCTAGAGACTTGAACACAAGATCTCTGGATAGAGGAGGCCTATTGTGAGAGGTCTTTGGATGGTACGGTCCCCTGGGATCTCCACGTAATCCCTTGGAATATGTAAGTTCATTTGCGGAACTTAATGACATTTAGGCACTAAAATAATAGTTGGAAAGACTTCGGCCCAACGCGATCTAGATAGCGTAGAAGGGGGTGATTAGTCAACAATGGTTTTCACTACGTATTACAGAGTGTGTGTCACGTCAAGGTTTAGACACTAGAAAGAGACAACGTTAATTATAATTATGTCTATAAGGTATCTCAACCTTATTATATAACGTCGAATAAGGTCTAATATAAAGCATATGAATGTAGTATAGATTGAATCATGGCAAGGCCTGAAGAACTTTTGTTATTAAGGCATTCACCAAAGGAAAGTTATAGGTCTAGGAACGTCGATAACTGGACATTATTATCGTCGCTTAAAGAAACCCAAGGTGAATAGTGGATTAGAATCCAACTTGGAAGTTTTTTTTATCCTAGTCGGAGAAATTTCCTTCCATCACTCAGCGTAAACGTATGTCGATATGGTTGCGGAGACATTCCGCAATGATGACAATAACTCTTAAGTGATTTCTAGCTCGCCATGGTTGCACAAGTCCGACGGAGTTGTTGCCACCGCCACGTGGGTTTAGGGAAGAGTGTTGGTAGACAAGAGTTTTTCTCGAGAAACAGTGATGCTATTGGTTAAGTATAAAATGAGACTATTGTTGTCACTAAAAAGAAGGCTTACCCTATTGATAAAGCATTTGGCTGGGTGCTGGGAGGTTAAGGGTTCAAGACCCCATAGTAACCTTTTATATAAAAGTTGCTATGCAGAGAAGTGGAGTACATGAAACATAAATATTACATAAAAATAAAGTTGGCTCATTGGTAAAGGTGTTGGCTTGGGTGCAGAAGGTCAAGGGTTCAAGAATATTAAATGCGTATAAGAAAGGAATAGAACATAAATATTCTACATTAAGAGAGTTGGCAAAATGGAAAGAGTGTTGGATTGGAAGTGGGAGGTCACAGGTTCGAAATGAGGGGGAGGAAAGGAAAAAAAACTTCATTCACTTCACTTCACTTTTTTTTTTTTTCCTTTCCTGCGGGCACCACCTAACCCTAATTTCTGCGCCCGATAGGAGACGCGGGGTACCCCTTGCCCGCGGATTAGGGTTTCAACATTTTATTTATTTATTTATTTATTTATTATTATTATTAGGTATGCGGGCAGCTATTACCCGGACCTCGCCACGCGCGCTAGGGAACCCCAGGTACCCCCTGCCCGCCCATTAGGGTTTCGGCCGATTTCATGGGGTCCACAACTGCTCGACTGCCGTCCCAAGTCGCCTGTAGGTCATTCCCGAGGTCCCGAAGTCGATGGCACCATGCCCTTACGCGCCCGATCCGCACCCCATGAAGTACAACCAAGACAAACATACACATACTTTAAAAACTAACAAAACTTACACACCCACAAACCCAACTTGCTAACAAACACATCAACCATACTACTCAAGAGATCTAAAAGTACTCTAGAGCTATCCTCTCTACTTAACGGTCTAGCGTGTTAGTACATGGCCAGTGCAATTATTTGGTCTACCAAGATCATGCTCTGATACCACTGTGACGCTCCCTGAACATATACGGCGCTCCGGGCGTATACATACGGGGACTTCCCCCTCCCATGGCAATCAACTCACCATGAGCAGGGCCCTCCGTCTAACTCGGACCATCTATAGAAAGTTGCCTGGGTGAAGGACACGGAGGTGTCATTCGGCCCACGCCTTCAATGGGACTCCTAAGTTGCGGAAGCGTGAATACATGTTAGCACACAGCATAAATCATATATAAATAACCACCACGAAGGGTGGCACATCCATCCAAGTACTAATGGCAAAGAATATGCATCTAATCCTAAGGAAAACACCCCAAAGCCCAGGTTCTACCCCTGGTTCGGACTCTGTGAGGATAGGCGGCGGCTCGGTCTCAAGAGATCAACAGACGCAGGTATAACTTTGGCTACCGACCGGCATAGAACATCGGCTAGGGTTGTCCACTCCATCCGCCCCTCCTGTTCCTGTGCACACTTTGCAGATGAGTCGAATCATGCTATGGCATCACTATAGCCTTCCGGAGACGCAGACTCAAGGTATCACCCTTCGAGCCTACTCCAGGGTTCATGAAGCCCTGGTCCGATGAGGCAGGTCAGGGAAGTGTCCCCTTCCAGGATCACAGCGGCTCCATGGGTGAGCTAGAGAATACGTGCCGCATCGGTGACCCCCGCATCCGCATGCCGACTTACTCCCCAAATCTCACACGAAAGTACCGGGTGCCCCATAACGGGTCACACCTCCGTACCCGGGGAGTGTCGGACCCATACCCGCCCCCTCGTGGACCAGACTATTAGGCCTAGCCCATTGTAGGAGTCCCAGGAGCCTTTTATGTTCGTGCAAGACCCCACCTCCACTTCACCACTGCGTCCCTTCTCTGGTGCTAAGCAATTCCATGGCATCTACAACTCGGTGGTCTCCTGTGCGCAGGCCGCATCTAATGGGAATAATACAGGGCTCTATCTAGGAGCATACTACAATACATGGGCTCAGAGGTCTCTACCCCCTTTAATCCACGCTTTACTAAGGTTAATCGAGATACTATCATAGATTCATCCATCCATCTATAACCAAGCATATTCCATAATCGAAATATCATCCCAAATATCAAAGAAGGGTTAATCCTAACACAAGTAGCCAGAGAAGACTAACTGAGACGCTATCCTAGAAGCTCAAATTAGACTACCCACTAACCCGAGTTTCTGCTAGATCCGTTATTATGGGCCGCTTCTATCTTTCAGCAACTTGGGTGTTCCGCAACAACTTGGGCGTTCACCAACAGCTTGGGGCGGCAAAGCGGCTTAGGCGCCCCCTCCTCCATCTCCAATTGCTCCTCATTCGAATTGGGGCACAAAAGCCCTAATTTGGGTGTCCAAAATGAGGTGGCATGTCATTAATTAACTAACACAACAAGAGAATGGACATTTAGCGACGTGGGCTTGCGACGTCTGTGCGACGTGACGTCGCAAATAACGTCACCATCACGGCGTCAATGCGGCGTCCGCGTCGCGAACCGTCGCATCGCGGCGTGTGGTGCGACGTCGACAATCGTGGCGTGGCGGTCTGTCATGCGGTGGGCGCTTGCGCCCGGTGGGCGGCAGTGTCACGCCCAGTGGGCGCTTACGCGGCGTCAGCGTCGCATCACGGCGTCTGATGCTTCGGCGGCGTCTGTGGCGTCACATACGCCCGGTGTGCTTGGGCGCTGGTGGGCGGCAGTGTCTCGCCCGGTGGATGTTCTGGCGTGGCGTCGCATCGCGGCGTCGTATATGTGGCGTATGTGGCGTATGTGTCGTATATGACACGTCGATGCGTATATATGGCGTATGTGGCGTATATGACACGTCGATGCGTATATATGTGCGTATATGACCGTCGGTATGTATATGTGGCGTATATGACACGTCGATGCGTATATGTGGCGTAGGTGGTGCATGTGGCGTATATTTTTTTATATCTGAAGGTTAATGGTTTTAGGATTACAAATTCAATAGGCGTCGATTGATACACATCTCAAAAAAAGACTCGGCGACCAACCCGCGACTTCATTTAAAGCGTGTTGCTGCGCATGCATCATCACGATAGATATGCTACCGCTATAAATTGTTCATTATAAAAGCGGCGTTGTTACGTGTCAAAATCTAGTTGTTCCAAGTTTACAATCCTTGAAGGTAACTTGACAATAGGCTTGTTGTCAATCATTGTTCTTTGAGAGAAGAAACGGGATAAAGCCTTAAAATTTGTGCAAGAACACAAGAAAAATCCCACACTTTTACCTTTTGTCCGTAGAAGCATTATAGTGTTTAATATGACTTGCGGTAAACTTGTCCCGGCGTCCTAATGGCGGATTCTAGGTTTAGGTCGATGGCGAATTCGAAACATAAGCGTTAATTAAAACATCCCGGCAAAAGGGATTTATTGATTATTGGTGATTGATCTGTCCATATCAATGCGGCTTCATCGAGTCTTTACGAAGTAATCTTATCTCTAGATGTGAAAGAGAATGGTCATTTAGCGGCGTGGGTTTTGCGGCGTCTGAATTACCTCCTTCATCTAGACTCTTGAGAAAACCGAGCTAGCGGAAAAATGGTTTTTGGGGGCTTTGAGAGCTTGCAAGAGCTTGAAAAATATTATGCGGAACTATATCGACAAACCAAAAAGAAGCACATATGGATACGTCAATACTGGGGGAAGAAGGTTATGATCTAAAATCTCATCTTTGGGTATACAAGTAATTCTAATGGCACTATGGAAGTTGAAAGATCAACATCAAGGTTGGAATCGGCCAGCAATGCTTGAACTTGCAACTTTACACCTTAAGCGTCTGGATGATTTTGTGATATATGATGGTGGAGGAATTTGCGTTTCAATTGCACAAGTTCCATATGAAGCCGACCCCATTGATGAGGATTTTGAAAAGCCGAGATACTATGTGGCTACACTGTTGATGGCCTTGTTTGGGAGATCCATACATGGAAAGTGGAATTGGAACATAGCTCATTTTGCTATGCCTATGCGAAGAGTATCTAAAGCGCCGGTATTTACCTTGGAAGTCTTCAAAGCGAGCATGTCATGGTGCAAAGGAAAATGGGCTTCACACGGAGCTTAGGGATCACAAAGGCGGTTGAGCTTGCCGACATCGGCCGGGGTTCTTCACGAACACCCAATACCGAAAAACAGACCTCTCTTACGCTCCTACATGCCAAAATCAGATCCTTTGGTGCGGTTTTTAACGCCATGCTTTCAGTTGTTTTAAACTTCATGACTCATGAACTTGTTCCGTTTGGCGCCAAGATTTTTATGGGTTCTTCTTTGCATCGATTGTATGATCAAGCCAGTCACAACATCTGACAAAAAAAATCATCGCTTTTTTTAAAATCTCTTAAGCATCTCTTTTTAATTTCTTCATTATGGCCATTACGAGGTTGTGGAGGCTGTTGCCTTCTTGGACAAGTTGTTCATCGAAAATCAAGAGAATTGTGGAGTTGGTTGAACCAAAATATTTTAATTGGTCATCTAGCAAAATGCTTTGGGAAGAAAATAAGTGTATTCTCTCGCAACATTCATTCTAGAACTTTCTACAACATTACGGAATTTTCTAGAAGGATTCCTTAGGCTCACCAAGATTCTCTTATATTTTAAAACTTTTTAAAACTTTCTAGAACATTCTAGAACTTTTCATTATATGTGGCGTATGTGACATATGTGTAAAAAGAAAGGTCGCATGTTCGAGAAAGGCACCATCTTCATTGTGCCCTTAAGCCCGACAAGCACATGAACTTTTAATGTGAGCATTTCTAATGGATTGAGCTTCATCGAGAATAATTCTAAACCACCTAATGTTCGACGGTGTGCCCTTAGCACGGGGGCTGCTTCTTTTCATCCTCTTGGATGGCTTTACGTAATTGAAACAAATGGTTCCATATGTAGTAAGCACAATGTCGTGCTTACAAAATTCAACACAATTTATTCTTCTCGATCTTCATGGTATATGTACCGAGATAGCTTGACGGATGGTACTACTTTTTCCTTCAATTCATGTTCCCATTGTTTTTAAAAGCGATTTAGGGCAAACAATCAAGGTGCAAACAATCGGGGTTGGCAAGGAGTATAGAAAATGATCGCGTCATCTTTTAAAAGAGAGCTTGGATTCACGTTTGATCTTGAGCCATCGTGCCACAAAAGTTCACCTAGAGGATATTATGCTAGACACTCCACGGATATTTACGTGGTGGATCTAGTTAGCTCTCAAGATAGTGTAGATTGGTTAGATAAGAAAGTCCTTGAGGCGGCATTTCATTTAGATGCTTGTGCAACCAAGTGGGCGACTTGATTTGATAAGCGATTCTGCGTTGGATTTTTTGTTTCATTTCGTCATTCCAAAAATCAACGCAGAAAGCACATTTGCCTTCTGCGATGGAATTGTGGAGAAAAAAAAAAAGATGAAAATCAATGCATGTGGAAATTTAGATCTTGTTATTGGGATAGTTCCCAAAGTTATGTCTTCACAAAAGGCTTTGGGCAGTTTGTCAAGGCAAAAAATTTGCGGTGAATGATGTGGTTTCGTTTGAGAGAGATATCCAAGGTAAAAATTTTACATCGGTGGCGAAGGGATCCTTCTGGCTGGTCTTTGGAAATTCTGATGTTGATCACGGGGATGCAACGACCCTTCTTGAAAAGTTTTCATTTTGTTTGGAGTCGATATTTGGTATTGAAGCAACTTAAATTCTATCTTTTGATATAACTATAATATGGTAGTTTTGAGCTCGGATTAGCTCTGGTTGATCGAATTTTTTGAGCTCGAATTTAGCTTATAGTTGATCGAATTTTTTGAGGCCTTTGCCTTATGTATATAAGCATGATGTAGAATACAAAAAGCTGGATATATGATATGATATAGATTTACGAAATCGGTTTTCAAAATGGAATTTGAAGATAAAAATATGAAGAAGATGAATATGATCGGGATGGATATCAAGAAGATGAATGCCACGATGAATAAGGATATGACAATAATATTGCTTGTTTTAATTTATATAGGCCTATTTGTGCTATGGGTATTTTGAAAAAGCGGATGAATTTAGTGATGGACATGGAGTTGGAGATGGTTGATCCGAATTTTTTGAGCTCATAATTTAGCTTACGGTTGATCGAGGAGAAAGAAAAAAAGAAGGAATTAGAAATGACATATGGATTTACCCTAAATTTCTACAACGAGAAGATTGGGTAGTCAAAAAGTGGGACTCCCATATCCTCGGTCCAACATCTTTAGAGAAGCAACAAAATGCAATCTGAATGAGGAACTTGGTGTCGGCATAGTGGGAGAAGCGCCCGGCGACTCCTTGCAAATCCAAGGCATTAATGTCCCATGTGTCAAAGCGTCGATCAAAATTTGCCTAAAAATGCCATCGCCCACACAGCATCGTCCACGACAAATGTCACGGCAAATGTCGGACACATCCACGCAATTTGCTCTGTGATCACGACTAATCAAGCTATGTTCAAGTGTTTTGAGGTATCAGATTTTTAGGTTGTTACACAAAACTTGCTTTCGAGATTTTAGGTTGCTCGAGCGGCATAGGTATACATAAATTTCATAGCAAGCAAATGTCACGACAAATGTCACGACAAATGTCGGGCGTCGCATGCGGCGTCATGTGACGTCTGAGAACCTAAGACACGTCGATGCGTACTGCGCCCGTGTCTTTGCCGGTCGCATGTGACACGGATTTTGACCGTTGACTATCGTCGCATGCGGCGTGGTCTACCTGACGTATGACACGCGTGCATGCGTACTTGCCAGGTGTCTTTGCCAAGTCGTAGGTGACACGGCATGTGACCGTTGACACTACGTCGCCCGGCGGCGTCCGCGTCGCATCGCGGCGTTACGATTTCTATATAAACAACTTTTTCTCGGCATTCATTGTTATTTTCTTTTCGCTCCTCTTCCGACCCTAAGCGCCTTTGGTGTTCTTCTTTTTAACCATATCTTATACTTGTTCTTTGCCCTACATGGATCGCCATGGTCATCGGCATGATCGGCCTTTGGAGATGGCGGAGGCAGTTGATGTTGTCTTACCACCGGGGAGGGCTGGATATCGCGGAACCGTCACATGTAAATTCTTGATTCTTGTATTTAGTAGCCTAGACATATATAAACTAGGAGAGGGGCGTGTCTTTGCGGTAGTAAAAAAAAAGTGTTTTTTGGTCAAGGACACGTCGCCTCCACCTTGAGTGGAGGACCCGGTGTGCCGGGCCCAAACTCACCTTCATACCTTACTAAGTACAATGTAGATTACAAAATTGAGGTGTCGTAGTCAAGGTCATATGTCGACTTCACCTTGAGTGGAGGGGACTCTATGTATCGGGGCTAGCGCGTCTCCAAAAGATCTTTATTGAAATTGAAACTTATATAAGGGTCGTACTCGGGAAAGGGCATGGTCGGCTTCACCTTGAGTGGAGAGGACTACGTGTCCGAGACCCAATTCTGTCCATTTAGGATTTAGGGTTTAGGGTTTAGGGTTTAGGGTTTAGGGTTTATACTACCATATATTGTATCTATCACAGCCGTTCAAACTATTGTGCAGTATATAGTACTTACCTTTTGTAATTGGCAGAGGGACAAAATAGTTTGCGATTGTAAAAAGATGTATGGGGCTGAAGAGCGACTTAGAGCGGTTGTTGAAGACCATCGATAAGATTTGGTACATTTGAACAACCCACGGATCGATGCTCGTCATGGATATCGGGTTGGTATACAATTATTATTTGTTTTTTTTTTTTTTTTAGAGTATCTCTCCCAATTCAAGTATATATTCAAGATGTTTATGATATCTAAATATGTAGGTAGATGATCTTTGATGTCTCCTCAAACTAGATGTGGATTTTGGTTTAATGTTGTCCATAGAGGCATATGGCCCGAAGCGATAACCCGATTCATCAATAATGTGGATGGGTGCCGCTCAACGCCGAGTGTTCCCCTGCTGAGCGTGAAAGAACACGAAGGGCTACAATCATGAGAACATTGCATGTGTCGCACATTTCCCAAGAGCGCTTGGCCTCAACGCCCGTGAAATTCTGAAAAATTGCAAAGATTAGTCCGACCCTTTGTTAGGCACCGCCGAAGACATTTGGCTTGTGGCGATGAACTACCTATCCCTATGGATCAAGAATTTGCTTATTGGGGAAGAAGATACATCATTATCTTGAACGCATTTGTCCGTAATTTGGATTGACCTTATCTCCGAAACGCAGCGTATAGAAGTGGGCGAGATACCCACATTCCATTAATGCCATATCACGAGGTCCGAGAACGATTGGAAAACTTGGCAAACTTTGACTAAATATGCTTGGCGTATGAGGATTTATGGAATGAATTCCAATCTTTGCGTCGATAGCTGTGGGGGCATGTGATGAGGAGTTGAAGTTTATTGATGGTCGGCCAGGGGTTCATGGCAATATTGCAGGGTTCATCAACAGTTCTATTGACAACCGTGAGCGATGCAATTGTGAATTTTTAGAGTGTCAAGGAGGGAGGAAGATTTTTTTTTACAAGATCTGCAAAAGCGGATATATCATGGTGTGTGCTATTAAAAGCATAAACATTGGAGATGAGTTATTTATCAACTATAAGCTATGATAGACCTCTCCCATTTGAGATGGAACAATAGTATTGTTGTACTAAAAAAAAAAGGAATAAAGAGGTTTTTTTTTTTTAATATGTTTTTTGTCATTCGTGAGTCTATACAAATGGTTGTATGTATTTTATACTTATTACATTATTTGACATGATGGTTAATATGTTACTCTGTTTAATGAACTCATTGAGGCGTCTCCATCCCGATCCATTAGTTCTAAGTTACGAGGCAAAGGGAAACCTATAAATGTGAATTTCAAGCGGGCGCACCAATATGAAGATATTGCGTGCGATCAATATGAAGAGGATGAAACTATTGGCGAACCCGAAGCGAAGTCTTTAAATTGACGAGCGATGCTTTCGATATGTTGCAGCTCTTCAAGAATTACGATATTGATTTAGATGATGTCGAGGATGGTGGTGGAGAGGATATGGTAGAAGATGTTGGATACCCTTGAGGATTGGTCGTCTTGGCGATGACCCTATTGTTATCGAGCGAAACGCGATTATTTCTGCGTCTCGAACCTCTCGTTTGTCGGCGTGCACGCTAATTCTCAATCTCAAACCAAGTTCAAGTGGAGCAATGCAAGTGTCTACTGCTCTATTGAGGTGACATACTTATCAAGTCTTTCTATCTTACCACCATCTCCATCTTTTATCTTACCACTCTTAGATCTTGGGAGGTTATTGCGAGAAGATCCTTCGAGAGAAGAACAATATGCCTACCGAAGCGGATCTCAAGTTAAGAAAATGATTCAAGCGACCGGCCTTGGTTATAAAGTCATACATGCATGTCCAAATGATTGTATGATCTTCTATCCCCTAGCAGAGCATGAGAAGTCCACTCATTGTCTCGTATGTAATGAACAGAGATACGGGGAATGACCTAAAGGGAAAAAGCGGTACCTCGGAAGGTTATTCGACACTTTCCAATAATCCCAAGGTATATGCATCACCACTTCTTACAAATAGTTGTAAATTCACTTATTTTTTAGGTACTTATATGTTGCCTATAATTTATTCTATAGGTTAAAGTTGATGTTCCGTTGCAAGACATTGGCTAGCCTAATGGACTTCACGGCTACACATGCATCTAGTGATGATGTGATCACGAGTCCGGCGGCAGTGCGGCTTGGAAGCATGTCGATGCGACATGGCGACTTTGGAAAAAAAGAACCACGTAGCGTGCGTTTGGGCACGGCCACCGATGGCGTAAACCCATATGGTACACAATCGGCTGCATGGTCTACATGGCGATGATGATAGTGAACTACAACATACCCCCATGGTTGTTGATGAAGAGTGGGCACATTATGATGACTTTATTGATACAGGGAAGAAAAAACCAAGTAATTTAGATGTGTACCTAAGAATAATTGTGGATGAGTTACTCCCTTTGTGGAACACAATTATTCAGGTCTCGATGCCCATAAAAATGGCGTTTTTAATCTTAGAGGTATACTATTGTGGACTATGCATGACTTTCACAGGTTTGCTTGAGTGTTACGGGTTTAAGACATCGGGGCACTTCCCTTGCATGATATGTGGGGAAAAGTTGCAGCACCGTCACTCTAAGCATCGAAGAAAGTAGTATCTGAGGGTTTTAGGAAGTATTTGCCGCTCACGCACCCCTTGAGCGGCGTGCACAATTCGGTGTACTTGTAGACTATCTGAGAACCACCAAGCGAGAATTACCATCTGAGAATGGGGTGGCGTTGGGATAAGAAGGAAGAGGGGAAAATCCATGAGGGAAATCCGTGGGGGGCACTGCAGGTGAGGAGGTCGTGAGCCGACCCTAGGCAGTGAGGATGAGGAATTATCGGTGGTGGCGAGGAAGCCGCGGAGGAGGAAGTCTTCTTTTGCCAATATGAAAAGGAAGTCATTTTTTATAGACTACCATATTGGACCGACCCTCTTGATTCAACACCTTTTAGACCCGATGCATATCTTCAAGAGCGTGGGAAACTCTTTATGGAAGCATGTATTTGGTCAAAAAGACACAACAAATGCCGGGATGGACCTTAAGGTAAGTAATACAAAGAAAGAGGCATGGATCCGAGGTGAAGGGCAACCACTTCCTCCGGCAAAATGGGTTATTGCTAGGGCTGACCATCGAGCTATTTATGATGATTTAAGGGCCCTTAGAACACCAACTGGTTACATGCAATCATTGCGAACCGCATTCACAAGTAGTGGGGAGGCTGGTTTTAAAGTCCCATGGTAGCATAAGTTCTTGCATGTAAGCAATTGAAGTCCACATATATATGCACTACTATAAAATGTAACCCATAACTTATATTTGGTGTTTGGATCATGCAGTTCTTCATGCCCCTGACCTTTAGGGGAGTTTTAGACAAGGGACCATTGGAGGCAATAAGTGCCCTATCAAAGGTCATAAGGTTGTTACCCATGTTGATTTAGTGCTCCCCCGTCTATTTTATTTGTGGCTAAGTTTTTTGTTTTGGACCTCATAGGTGGATGTGTAAAAAAACTATACCGAAAAAAGCGAAATTGAAGAGATGAAAGTGAAAATGGCGGAGGCATGTTGCTTGTTGGAGAAGGAGTTTCCCTCACGAGCTTTCTTGTGATCAAACCCATCTTTTGGTACATCTTATTGAGGAAGTGGAGCTCGCGGGGGCTGTACATGCCGGATGGATGTTTTTCTTGGAAAGGTTTATGAAGGTATTGAAGGATATGGTGCGTCAAAGAGCACGTCCACGAAGGTAGTATGGCGAGGGGATGGCTTGCGAAAGAGTCACTTTTCTATATGATGAGAATATATTTCCATGGTACATCCGGATGCACCTCGCTTATGGAGTGATGAAGGGGCGAGAAGATTGTGGGGGTAGTGGCGGGAAGGCAATGGTATGCGAAGTCATTTCCGCTGATATGATCATTAAGGTTAATCAATTTCTTCTTTACAATTCGGCACCAATGGCAAAATGGATTGCTCGTTATGAGAGCATAAAGGAAGAAATGGAAGAGAAGAGGCATGAATGGAGCGACATAATAGGCGAGCCCCGTACCACGATGGATATGAACCCTTGCGGACAAGATGGAAAGAGAATGGGTACTACTGGGCTTTGGCCGATGCATATCACAAGGGGAGTATATTACAGACTCTGGAATGGGCATACGCACAAGGTGTCATGAAAAAGGTAGTTGCAACAAATTATGTTGATGTCGAAATCGAGTATTTTCTTTTGATGTTATTGTATCTATTGACATTAATGGTGCTTTTGGCCGGTATATATCTTACTCCTCGATATGGTGGCATGGGACCCACTATCGTGTGAGTTCTCTTGACATACACAGAAGACTTGTGGCTGCAGTCATGGCATCATTCACGATGGAGTTTCAATCAAGTGTTGCCGTCGTGTCGTCGTCGGGAAGCCACCTGTGATTGGGTCGGGAGGTTAAAGACTATAATGGAGGTGGATGTTGGTGGCAATTTTAAGACCTTCATATTCGATGTCGATTGGTTTGACCTTCAATTAAGGGGGCGGGCCTACGGTAAAAGTATGATAGAACAAGTGGCTTTTTCATTTGTCAACTCTAGCAAGATGTACCACAGTAGTGAGGCGCTTGTCCTTCCGGACAAGCGTGAGCAGTACACACATACACATATCCACTTCAAAATTTAGACCATCAATATCAATCTCACGTCCGACTTCTTTGACCAGATTTTTTTTCTTCTGTCGACAAGACCCAACATGGTGGTTTATCATACAAACTACAGGGGCGCCCAATATTCCAAGGTGTTGTGCTAGAGGAGTCAATAACGTCTGAAGAGCCCTCTCGGCGGATCAAGGCATTCAAACTCACTTGAAAAGCGAGCATCAAGAGGTTGGACCACCGGCTCTCATGCGACATCTTACACCGAGATCAATTCCACGAAATCTGAGATGTACTTGGGCATTTTAATACAAATGTTGGCAATGCTAACAATGGCGACTCCTAGTTAGCACCTAGAGGAGGCGATCATTAAATTCTATATGTCAAATATTATGCACATCCTCGATTGCAATCCTTCTCATAGGCTATGTCTATTGGTCTTAGGTGTGCAATAAAAACCCATTCAATTCAATTCTTTTTTCTCCCCCCCCCCCCCCTTTTTGGTATACATTATATCGGAGGAATAAAGAACGGGTGGAACATGGGCTCAAAAAAAGCCACATAGGCTCAAGCATTGCCTCTAGACTAGAACATGCAAAGAGTCTTCAATGGTATCTTAGTTACTTAGATTTTCTCTAACCTTAAACCCGGTGCCACCACCAAGTTAACTTTGATCATTGCTTAATTTGATGCTATCCACTAGCTTTCTGTTGTGGATCACTGCTCTACCTTTCAAACAGATAATAATAATGGTATTTTGTAGGGTGAACAAGTCCAAATACATAGAGTGAAGCATGAGGAGCCTATAGACGTTGAACGTGTAGGCGTTGCATTTCCCTTAGGGTCGAACATGCTACCTAGGTTCAAACAAGCCTCTTAGGCTCAAGCATTGTCTAGGCTCAAACATGCCCCAGTATCAAACATGTACACAACAAAAATAAAAATAGTTAAACCACGTCGCTATAACCAAATACGTCGCATGCGACGTATTGACGTCGCATGCGACGTACACAGCGACGTTTAAAACACATTTCTTAGTTGGGTGAACATGAGTGGTCTTCTGGTCACAGAACTTGGTCCCCAGGGCAAGTCGACGTTCTGAGTCCATTGGCAGAGCCAAATCGCAGCTCCGGAGAGGGGAGGGCGCCCGTCCGTCCCCAGGGCCTTGGGGAGAGGAAATTCGGGGCAAGCAGCTTCCGGGGGGATTTTAGGGTCCGTGCTCTGGCGTCAACACCCCCCACTCCGTCAGAAAGTCCGCGCGCAAGGTCCCTTTGGAATCGACAAGGAGAGGGCCTCCAAAACGTAAACCCCATGGGTTGCCGGGTTCTAGAAGGGTTTGCGTTTTGGGGGCGAGACTTGGTCTTTGCACTTGGGACTGGCGGCTGAAGGCCGCAGGCCAGAATACGGAGCAAGGGGAACTGACGGAACGGAGTTTGGGCCTGTCCTCCTCCCGATGTGGCAAGTAGAAGTCGGGGGGCGCTTTTGCAGTGGCAAGACATTCATAAATTCGCAATTAATGCATTGTACGAAAATAAATTCTGATTTTTTGCCAGCTGGAATCCTAATCCATTTCCACAGACACGGCCCAATTTTCTAAATTTTCGGAGAAGGTCTAGGTCAAAGGGTTAGCATTAGAATGGGTTTGGGCAGCCCGTTGCAGGGCAACCGAGCTGGCACCCTTCCCCAAGTCAAGCGAGGCGGGGACCTTGCAAATGATCCCTCACAAGAGGGGAGAGTCCTGACCCCAAGAGGCGGGATCCAAAAAGTTCCCCCGAGGCAGCCCTTCCCGGCTCCCCCCGGGCTCCCACGCTAATGACCACCCTCCCGGCCCGGTTCCCCTATCCGGCCAGATTGGATCCTCCGTTCAGGGCCCCTCTTGGGGAAGGCCCAAAAGATTCCAGATCGGTCCGGAGAACTTGTCAAACCCGCGGGGCGCCCCGAGGCTCGGCCTTGTAGAAACCGCGATGTCTTGTCGTTCGGGCACGCAGGGAGGCTCGGGAATGGCAAATCGACCACCCAAATCGTCCTGAATGGCGAAATTACCCTAGGGAGCAAGTTACAAGGTCGGTTTTGCAAAGAAAGAAACACTCCGCCCTCCACGGCCGGTATCCCATCCACATCCTAGGCCAATTGACTACGAGTGTGATGGAAGTGAGCTACTTTGCGCTTCTTGGAGGTCGGGTGGTCTTACGCCACGGAACTTGGTCCCCGAGGGCAACGCCGGCGTTCTCGAGTCCATTGGCAGAGTCAAATCGCAATTCGGAGAGGGGAGGTCGCGCGTCCGGCCCCGTGGCCTTGGGAGAGGGAATTCGGGCAAGCGGCTAGGGGGATTTTAGGTCCGTGCTCAAGCGTCAACACCCCCACTCCACGTCAAGTCACGGCGCAAGGTCCCGCCTCGACGACAAGGAGAGGGGCCTCCAAAACGTAAACCCCGTGGGGTTGCCGTGTTCTAGAAGGGTTTGCGTTTTGGGGCCGGACTTGGTCTCAATTGCTTGGGACCTGGCGGGAGCTGCAGCCGAAATACGGAGCAAGGGGAACCGGCGGGCCGGAGTTTGGGCCTGTCCTCCTCCCGATGTAGCAAGTAGAAGTCGGGGCGCTTTTGCAAATGGCAAGACATTCATAAATTCGCAATTAATGCATTGTACTAAAATAAATTCTGATTTTTTTGCCACCTGGAATCCTAATCCATTTCCAGCACACAGCCCAATTTTCTAAATTTTTAGGAGAAGGTCTAGGTCAAAGGGTTAGCATTAGAACGGTCGGGGCAGCCCAAGCGGAGAACAACCGAGGCAGCACCCTTCCCCAAGTCAAAGCGAGGCCCGGGACCTTGCGGGGATCCCTCACAAGAGGGGAGAGTCCCACCCCAAGAGGCGGGATCCAAAAAGTTCGAGGCAGCCCTTCTGGCGCGCTCTCCCCGGTCTGCGCTAATGACCACCCTCCGGGCCGGTTCCCCTATCCCACCGTTGGATCCTCCGCTCGGGGGCCCCTCTTGGGGAAGGCCCAAAAGATTCCAGATCGGTCAGGGAGAACTTGTCAAACCGGGCGGGCGCCCCGAGGTCGGCCTTTGTAGAAACCGCAGTTGTCTTGTCGTTCGCACCGGGAGGCTCGAGGAATGGCAAATCGACCCCCGCCAAATCGTCCTGAATGGCGAAATTACCCTAGGGAGCAAGTTACAAGGTCGGTTTTGCAAAAGAAAGAAACACTCACGCCTTCCACGACAAGATCCCGCATCCACATCCTAGGCCAATTGACTACGAAAGTGTGATGGAAGTGAGCTACTTTGGCGCTTGGAGGTCGGGTGGTCTTCCCCGCCACGGAACTTCATCCCCGTGGCAACGCCGACGCTCCGAGTCCATTGGCGTAGTCAAATCGCAATTCGAGAGAGGGGAGGTCGCCTGGCCCCGGCCCCGTGGCCTTGGGGAGAGGAAATTCGCAAGCAACCGGGATTTTAGGGTCCGTGTTTCCGCGCCAACACCCCCACTCCACGTCAAGTCACGGCAAGCAAGGTCCCGCCTCTACCGGCAAGGAGAGGGCCTCCAAAACGTAAACCCCGGGGTTGCCGTGTTCTAGAAGGGTTTGGCGCTTTGGGGGCCGAGACTTGGTCTGGCACAATTTGGGACTGCCGAGGAGCCGCAGGCCGAATACGGGAGCAAGGGGAACCGACGGAAAGCGAGTTTGGGCCTGTCCTCCCTCCCGATGTGGCAAGTAGAAGTCGGGGGCTTTTTGCGGTGGCAAGACATTCATAAATTAGCAATTAATGCATTGTCTGAAAATAAATTCTGATTTTTGCCATTGGATTCCTAACCCATCTCGGACCTACCAATTTTCGAAATTTTCTGGAGAAGGTCTAGGTCAAAGGGTTAGCTAAGATCAAAGGAATGGAGTTTGTGGGATCGTTGTACTTGGGGTTGACCTTGGCTTCTTTGGGCGTTATACTTGGTCTAAGATTGCATTGAGAATATAAGCATCATAACTATTAGAATGAAGATAAATGATTCTGAAAAAGCATCATAACTACTAGAATGAAGATAAATGATTACGGAAAAAAGCAAAAGACTAGTGGGTTGGGGGGGTTAGATTTGGTTGCTTGTGATGATGGTTGTGTTTGAAGATCAAGGCATATGGATAGCGAGAATGCCCTTGTTCAACGGACTGCTCCCTAAAGCTATTTGACATGGATGGCATAATTAACTTGTAATGAACTTCAATTCGGGGCAAGCAACTTCCTTAGGGAGTTTAGGGTCCCGCTACTTGCCAACACCCCCACTCCATGTCAAGATCCCGGTGCAAGGTCCCCACCAAATCGACAAGGAGAGGGCCTCCAAACGTAAACCCCGTGACTTGCCGATTCTAGAAGGGTTTTGTTTTGGGAGCCGAAGTTTGGTCTTACGGCCCGCGAGAACTTGGTCCCTAGGACAACGTCGGCGTTATGAGTCCATTGGCGAGTCAAATCGCTGATTCCGGGAGAGGGAGGTCGCCCATCCATCCCGGGGCCTTGGGGAGAGGAAATTCGGGGCAAGCGGCTTAGGGGATTTTTAGGGTCCCAGCTCTGGCGTCAACACCCCCACTCCACGTCAAGTCACAGCGCAAGGTCCCGCCCCGAATCGACAAGAGAGGGCCTCCAAAAACGTGAAACCACGTGGGTTGCCGGGTTCTAGAAGGGTTTGCGTTTTGGGGGCGAGACTTGGTCCGTTGCACTTGGGACTGGCCGAGGAGCCGCAGCCAGAATACGGAGCAAGGGGCCCGGCGGAGCGGAGTTTGGGCCTGTCCTCCTCCCGATGTGGCAAGTAGAAGTCGGGGGGCGCTTTTGCAGTGGCAAGACATTCATAAATTCGCAATTAATGCATTGTACGAAAATAAATTCTGATTTTTTGCCGGTGGAATCTAATCCATTTCCAGCCTACGGCCCAATTTTCTAAATTTTCGGAGAAGGTCTAGGTCAAAGGGTTAGCATTAGAGCGGTCGGGGCAGCCGTTCGCGAGAACCGAGGCGGCACCCTTCCCCAAGTCAAGCGAGGCCAGGACCTTGCAGGATCCCTCACAAGAGGGGAGAGTCCGGACCCCAAGAGGCGGGATCCAAAAAGTTCCCGAGGCAGCCCTTCCTGGCAGCTCCCGGGGGCTGCACGCTAATGACCACCCTCCCGGGCCCGTTCCCCTATCCGGCCGTTGGATCCTCCGTTCGGGGGCCCCTCTTGAGAAGGCCCAAAAGATTCCAGATCGGTCCGGAGAACTTGTCAAACCGCTGGCGCCCCGAGGTCGGCCCCTTGTAGAAACCCTTGCAAGTGTCTTGTCGCTCGCACACCGGGAGGCTCCGGAATGGCAATCGACCCCCGCCAAATCGTCCGAATGGCGAAATTACCCTGTGGAGCAAGTTACAAGGTCGGTTTTGCAAAAGAAAGAAACACTCACTTTCCTCCACGAAGAGATCCCCGCATCCACATCCTAGGCCAATTGACTACGAAGTGTGATGGAAGTGAGCTACTTTGGCGCTTCTTGAGGTCGGGTGGTCTTACGCCCACGAACTTCGTCCCCCGTGGCAACGCCGACGCTCGAGTCCATTGGCGAGTCAAATCGCAATTCCTGAGAGGAGGTCGCCTCGTCCCGGGTCCCTGCGGCCTTTGGGAGAGGGAAATTGGGGCAAGCAAAATTTCCCGGGGATTTTAGGGTCCGTGTTTGGCAAGCGTCAACACCCCCCCACTCCACGCCAAGTCACGGCCAAGGTCCCGCCGAATCGACAAGGAGAGGGCCTCCAAAACGTGAAACCCCGTGGGTTGCCGTGTTCTAGAAGGGTTTGCGCTTTTGGGGCCGGGACTTGGTCTGCTGTTGCACTTGGGACCCAGGCCGAGGAGCTGCAGAGAATGAATACGAACAAGGGGAACTGGACGGAGCGGAGTTTGGGCCTGTCCTCCTCCCGATGTGGCAAGTAGAAAGTCGGGCGCTTTTTGCGTGTTGGCAAGACATTCATAAATTCCGCAATTAATGCATTGTGCGAAAAATAAATTCTGATTTTTTGCCAGCTAGATTCCTAACCCATCTCCAAAGACAATTTTCCAATTTTTCAAATTTTCGGAGAAGGTCTAGGTCAAAGGGTTAGCATTAGAACGGTCGGGCAGCCCGCTGCGGGCAACCGCTGGCACCCCCTTCCCCAAGTCAAAAACGAGGCCAGGACCTTGCGGGGATCCCTCACAAGAGGGGGAGAGTCCCACCCCAAGAGGGATCCAAAAACGTTCCCGAGGCAGCCCTTCCCCGGCAACGCCCCCGGGCTGCACGCTAATGACCACCCTCCCGAGCCCTTCCCCTATCCGACCGTTGATCCTCCATTCGGGGGCCCCTCTTCGGAAGGCCCAAAAGATTCCAGATCGGTCCGGAGAATGGAGTTGTCAAACCGCGGGGCCCCCGAGGTCGGCCTTTGTAGAAACCGCAGTTGTCTTGTCGCTCGCACCGGGAGGCTCAGGAATGGCAAATCAACCCCGCCAAATCGTCCTAATGGCGAAATTACCCTAGGGAGCAAGTTACAAGGTCGGTTTTGCAAAAGAAAGAAACACTCCACGCCTTCCACGATAAAGATCCCGCATCCACATCCTAGGCCAATTGACTACGAACACCCCCCACTCCATGTGTGATGGAAGTGAGCTACTTTGGCTTCTTGGAGGTCGGGTGGTCTTCTGCCCGCGAAACTTGGTTCCCGTGGCAACGCCGGACGTTCCGAGTCCATTGGCGAGTCAAATCGCGATTCCTAGGAGGGGAGGTCGCCGGTCCGGCCCCTGGGGCCTTGGGGAGAGGGAAATTCTGAGGCAAGCGGCTTCCTGGGATTTTAGGGTCCGGTGCTCATTGCCAACACCCCCACTCCACGTCAAGTCACTACAAAAGGTCCCCCCCCTAATCCGGACAAGGAGAGGGCCTCCAAAACGCGTAAACCCGGGTGGGTTGCCGGTTCTAGAAGGGTTTGGCGCTTTGGGGGCCGAGACTTGGTCCGTTGCACTTGGGACCTGGCCGGGGCAGCGGCCGAATAAATGGAAAGCAAAGGGGAACTGACGGAGGCGAGTTTGGGCCTGTCCTCCTCCCGATGTGGCAAGTAGAAGTCTGGGGCTTTTGCGCGTGGCAAGACATTCATAAATTCGCAATTAATGCATTGTACGAAAATAAATTCTGATTTTTTGCCAAATTGGATTCCTAACCCATCTCCAAAGAGACACGTACCCAATTTTGAAATTTTCGGAGAAGGTCTAGGTCAAAGGGTTAGCTAAGGTCAAAGGAATGGAGTTTGTGGGATCGTTGTACTTGGGGTTGACCTTGGCTCGCTGGACGTTATACTTGGTCTAAGATTGCATTGGACGTAAACCCTGTGACTTGCCGTTCTAGAAGGGTTTTGTTTTGGTTTTTACGCTCCCTAAAGCTATTTGACATGGATGGCATAACTAACTTGTAATGAACCGGGTTTTGTTTCTCAAAAACAATTGTACCTTGATGAAAGATTGCTTCATAGTTTCCAAGTGAAAAATTTTTTAATGTGTCCCGCTTGACCGCCTTGTTTGCCCCCACAGTCAAAGACTCGCCTTTTTTCGATGCACACTCTTTTAGTTATGCATTTTATTGCATTTATGGTTTATAAATTCATAGTTAATGCATGGCATGGAATTAAATTATGGTTTTTGGTCAGCTGGCTTCCATGGTCATCACCAGCATACAGGAAAATTTCCAAAATTTTCGGATAAGGTCCAGACCCAAGCGTTGGGGTTAGAAACGGTCCCGGCCGTTGTTGGGCAAGCATGGTAGCACCCTTCCCCAAGTCAAACAAGGCTAACTTTGAATGGCCACCTCGGTAGGGGAGAGTCCCCGTCCCCGAGAGACGGACCCCAAAAATGTTCTCGAGGCGGAAATGTCCCACGCACCGCCTGGGACCAGATGCTAATGAACACCCTCCGGCCTCGGTTCCCTATATATCCGCCCGTTGAATCCTCCGTTCAAGGATCCGGCCTCCGGAATTTGTTCAAATAAGCCTAGGGACAAACTTTAATGAGCTTCACATTAAAAAAAGATGCAAAAACAATAACGTCGCTATAACAAAATATCGTCGCGGGGGCGTCGCGTCGCGGCAGGTTTGAAATAACGTAGCGATCATCGGCGGCGTGGCATCGACCCCACTCGTAATATTTTGAAACCGCGGGCGGCCTAGCTTTTCCGGAACTTTTTTTGCCCTACTTCTTGAGGTTCTTGGGCGTCCAGCGGCGCTAGTACCACGATCTACACAAAACAAGCAACTATTCTAAGGTTAGTATATCATGTTTTTTAGATTGAATAGGTTTTTGGATTGAATGGTGCATGCCCAACCTTCCTCTTTTTTGGTTTCCTTTTCCTTCCTCTTCTTCTTTGTTCTTGATTTTTTTTCTTCCCATTCTTCCATGCCTCGTTCATTCTTCCTCCTTCTTTCTTTCTCATGCTTCATTTCTTCCTCATTCTTCCTCATGCTTCATTTCTTCCTCCTTCTTCCATATGCTTCATTCTTTCCTCATTCTTTCTTCCCATATTTCTTCTTTCCTCATTTCTTTCTCATTCTTTCTTCCTCATTCTTTCTCATTTCTTTCTTCCTCATGCTTTCTCATTCTTTATTCCTCACTCTTTCTCATTCTTCCTCATTCTTTCTCATTTCTTGCTTTCTCATTTCTTTCTCATGCTTTCTCATTTCTTTCTCATTTCTTTCTCATGCTTTCTCATTTGTTTCTCATTTCCATTCTTTCTCATGCTTTCTCATTCCTCATTCTTTCCCCTCCCTTCCCTCATTTCTTTCTTCTCTTCCCTTCCTTATTCTTCATTTTTTTTCATTTCTTATTCTTCATTCTTTTTTAATTTCATTTCTTCATTCTTCATTTGTTTCTTATTCTTCACATTTCTTCCTCACTTTCCATTCGATCCTTTTCTTTCCCTTCCCTTATTTCTTCCTTCCATTCTATTCCCTTCCCTTCTCTTATTTCCTCTTATTTTTTCTTCATTCTTTCTTGTTTCTTCTCTTATTTCTTCTCTATTCTATCCTTATTTCTTCTTGATGTTTTTTCTTCTTTGTTCTTATTCTTCTAATGCTTTGTTACTTTTTTTGCTTGATCTATTACGATTTGGACCTTCTAATGGATCTTGTACACGCGTCCTTTATTTTTGGTAAGTAGTTGATCGCACTTGCATTTTTATTTTTTATAGTTTTAAGTAGGTTAAAAAAATTGATGGAGTGGCTTGTTCAAGGGCACGGGTCGGCTCCACCTAGAGTGGGGAGGACCATGTGCCCTGTTGAAGTCCACTTTCACTACAATCATAAATGTTTCCTAGGTTAATGAGTGGCTTGTTCAAGGGGCACGGTCGGCTCCACCTAGAGTGGAGAGGACCACGTGCGGGTTCAAGTCCACTTCCGAGTTCCACTTGTTATTTTTTAGGTTTAAAAATAAAATTGTAGTGGCTTGTTCAAGGGACACGGTCGGCTCCACCTTGCGTGGAGAGGACTAGGTGTCCGGGTCCAAGTCCACTTTTCTTCTCATTCTTAGGTAGATGTGGCTACGGCAAGGACATGGTCGGCTCCACCGCGAGTGGGAGGACCAGTGTGTTCGGCCTTAGTTCACGTTGTTGTCGATTTTAGCTAGAGGTAGCTAGGGCTAGGTTAAGTTAACGATGTTCGATGATTCCCTTCACACCCGTGCTAGTTAAAAAAAAAAAAAGGTTAGGCTAACTTAATGTAGTACTAATTCACACTAAAAGCGTTGGTAAAAAATAACTTAACTAATTAACTAAATTATTTTAACATGTCTAGTTAAGTTAGTCAAAGGCATAAAAATTATATGTACAATTAACTAAACTTAAAGTGACCTCTATAGTGCTAATTTCTAATTTAGTTAATTTTTAGTTAATTTTGCTAACTAATCCAGAACAAGGTCTTGAAGATAAGTTTAGGTAGTGTTTTTGGTTAAAAAGTTAACTAAATTTTGGGACTATCGCTAACTAATTAACTAGTAATCTGAATGTAAATTGACCGTGGGTCAAATACCCTAATCTAACCTATTTAGTTCTTCTTGTTTCTTCTTCTTTTTTTTCTTGCTTTTGGGGGGGGAGGGGTCGGATAAGGTATTAGTCGCCATAGGGCGTGTTATAAGTAATGATTATATGGTCTGCATACATGTTTGATATTGTCGTATTATGTTGCATTTACTTTGTGCATGCTTGGCTTTTGTATTCATTATTTTGTTTTGTTTGTAGGCATAAAAATGGCCTCAGTAAGGACAGAGATGCTTAGTGAAATTAGGCGCATCCTCATCAATCACATATGCGCACAGACCGACCCGGAACGACATATGCAAACTGATGATCGAATTAACCGTTTTGTAGCATCAGTTGAGAAAGAATGTCGGTCTGAATTATGTGGGAGGTGGCCAGAGCATGAGTCTGAGTTGGAAGATATGATGAGAAAGAACTTAAAGTCTTGGGTTTGCAATCCTGAGCCAGAATTGAGGATGCTACTTAAGTATAAAGTGCCACTTATGAGCCCCTATGCTGAGGCATACGTGGGACGATGGGCTAATTCGTGGCGAAGTGCAAAGGTCCGACGCAAAGATCACAAGATGGCCAGTAGCAGTCTCAATGATGAACATGTGAAGGAGTTAGATAGTCTTATCCATGGTGGGAGCTCTATTGGTGCAGGGGCTAGATTATCATTACATGCTCATGATAAATGTGCTGCATTTATTGACAGCATTCCTGTGGATGCTGTTGGAGTTGTAAAGTGCATTGGTAGTAAACAAGACGCGGATATACCAAATCCAGGATCTTGGGAACCACGTACTTTAATCAAGATGATTATTATCTTCGGCATTATGTGGAGAGGCCAAGATAGAGCTGCATCATGGTTGTTGGTCGACAAGTATATCCGTTTCAAGAGCCCAAGTCCAAAGATTGGCCACACCCCTTGGACTTGCCCACGAGGTCTTTTGTGGAGATGAGCCACGGGGACCAATGGTAGTCCCGCCATTCATGAATGGAGGAACCTTTGCAGAATTACTTGACCATCTTCCGAGCCAATTCTCTTCTTATAGGAGATGGTCAAATGCAATGCATAGTGCTCCAAGAAGGGCTGATATGAAGATAAGTGCGAGTGGAAAGCCAAAATGAGACTTCGTGTATAAGTACGTCCCGAAAATAGCTCTCGCTCTTGCGGAAGAGTCTATGCCATCCACGCTCCAGGTTGGACACACACAAAGCTCAATTGCAAAAAGGGTCAAACTCCATTTTGATGACTCGCTTACAAATGTGTGGGTGGCTATTGGTGATTGGGACACGGCCCTCCGTTTTTTTTGCAAGGAGCGAATGCCCAAATTGAAGAGCCGTTATACACTACAAGATGGAACGGTGCGATATCCTTGGTGGGAGAAGAGAGTTTTTACATCATCATCAGATGACCAAGCATCATGGGGGCATGAGATATCTGACATATATTCCCTGGGCTACATTTACTTTAGATGCTCCTTGATTTTTGTCCGGGCAATGCGGCTTATGGGGTTGTGTGTTGAGATAAACCCAACCGAATCGATACTCTAGCACATTGGACATCATCCAACATATGAAGGTCCAAATGATGATGGATAGAGAGCTGGTGCACATGGATCGCCCATCTATTGCTCGCGTCGTCGATGTGTTCAAAACAGCAGGGCTTTCTTCTGATATAGTTGAGAGAGAGAGACGACATATGAAGTGTGGTGATCCACTTGAGATGGCTAAGCTACTGTTAAATGCTTGCAAGAAGTGATTAATATAATTTTGTCTTCCTATTTGAGGCTTGTTGCAACCAATAAATGTTTTTTAGTCAAAATTACTAATGAAAAAAGTAATTTATTAATCAAAAAAATTATTATTAATGGTAAATAAATTATTAATCATAACTTGTAGATAAAGTGTAAGCTATAGACGTCAAACCCTAGGTTTTGTGTGTGCTACATCATCAAACCCTAGATTGTAAATGCCATGTGGCACAATCTAGGGTTTGATGATGTGGCACACGCAAGCTGTGGGTTTGATGACATGGCACTTACTATGATGTGGCAATAGGGAAGTCGCGACGCGGACACAACCTAGGGTTTGATGATGTGCCACACGCAACGTAGGGTTTCATGATGTGGCACTAAAAATGCCAATGGGGATAATTTAGGGTTCGTGTATGACATGATACATGGCCTCGATAATATGGCAACCTAGAGTTCGATATGCACCCCATACCTATATACAGAGATACTTTTCTAATATAAATAAGAAGATAAGAATATAAATTTAGGTATTTATTCAAAGACACTTGTTCAAAGCTTTTCTCTCGCTAATTCTCGTTATGTTCAAATTAATATATATAGTCATGGCGGAGGCTCAATTCTTAGCGGTTTTCCTCATTGTGGCCCTCTTTTCTGCGATGCAATATTCATGGCATTATCGTCTCCCCCCGCCCCAAGACGGTCAAGATCTGCGGTAGTAAGTCCGCCGGGGCTCATTAGTGGCACATTTCAACCATAAAAATACTATTTTTCATCTCTATGGTTTGTAAGTATCATTGTATTATTGCAACCAATATCATTCATGGTTATCAAATGTTTCTCTCACAATTTCTTTTGATCTAGGTGTGCTCTTTTTCTCGGCGATGAATAGAGGTAATCGCAATCGTCATTTTGAGAATGAGCAAGACAATCAAGGTAAGTATTTATATAGTTTTTTATTATACGCTTTTACCCTCTAATTAGGTATGTGAGTTTATGCATGGAGTTTTAATTTGTTGTGTAGAGGAAAGGGACGAGTTTAGAGAAAATAGGAGGAGGACTCCACGGGTAGGGGCAATCGTGGCCGGATGTTCCTCCAAGACGCCAACCTCCACCTATCACTACACCAGCAGGTTTGGGTATTAAGATAGCTTTTTATAAAAATAATAAATAAATGAATTGTTTTTTGCATGATATTTGTGCTTCTGCAGCTCCTCCGCCGCTCCCCGCCTTCCTCGCAAACATGTCTCCCCGCCGAGAGACCAAATTGCGATATTTTGCCTCTTTGACACCAACGCCAGTTAGGCAGCCTCCCGCTCCTATTCCCCAACGACATAGTGTTGATTATCGGCCTCCACGTTCTCGCGAGAATATTGAGAATGCTAGACGTAGTATGGACTCCCGTTCTAGGCAAGAGACTGCAACAGATTTTTCTAATGCAAGGAACTTGGAGGAAGATTTCAACAGGTAAATATATATCCACTACGTACCAAACATTTCTTTGGTTGCAGCATGTTAAAGATGCTCATTCTCTCATTACTTCCCAGGTCAAGAAGTAGTGGAGCAACAGACTCACAACGTTCAAGATCGCGACGATCATCACAGGGTTCGGGATCCGAAGAACATGGTCGCTCGCCTGACTTGGAGAGGGAAGGATCCCGACGACGTCCACGTGTCACTGAAGAAGAGCGTCCATTTCGCTTTGTTTTAGACACGTAAGTCTGCGGGTGAATTGGCCCCGAATATACCCGACTATCATATTAATAATAATTTTTTGATGTAAGTTATGTGAACATATTATTTAAGATATCAACCTTAAATATTAGTACTTTGTCATCTAAATTTGTTGTTTTGTTCATTCTCTTCACTTAGAATACATTGTAAAGTGCTCAAAAGGTTCTTAATCGGGACGGGATATGTATATTGACGGTAGACATAAGGGTAAAAGCATGTTAGGGTGTACCACTTTTGGAACCTGCAAAAGTACATACACTAGGTACTTCAGAATTGGGTACTTTCTCATTTTTCTTTTCATTAAAACTAATACAAAATTCCAAAATAAAAGTCAAGGACGTGTTAATATTCAAAGTTAAGATAAAGATAATCCTATCGGAGACCAATACATGTATAAAAAGTTCTAAGACATACCTTATATTGAGATATTACATAGGTACCCAGTACCCAGTCCTGGCTACCTTTTTAGGTACTTTTTTGGTCACTAAATAATACTTTTTAAGGGACACCCTAACATGCTTTTACCCATAAACACGCTTTTATATACCCACCATTTATGCTTCAGGGACGCTCTTCCTAAGAAGGATGATGAGGGAAGTGTCTTTTATACTACACTGAGGGACGCGGTCACAAATAATATCTCTCGTTTATGGCCTCCCCGCGGTATAGGGGAGTGGCCTGGTGCTTATGACCAACGCGAAATAGAGAGCGTCAAAAATAAAATGAAACAGAGTTTCCCAGAGATAGAAAAAGCAAAAGGCGTTTACCGAAGAAGCTCACCGATGATGGGCGAGCTTATACGAAAAGGAGGTACATGACCTAGTCATAGTCTTGTTTTTATTATTTTGATATTGCGTTGATCTATCGATGTATGTCAAAGGCACAATGTGGTCAAGGAACCGAACTGCGTAACTTACGAAAAAGAAGGAGGCGACATCAAAAGTCCTAAACCACTTAATCTCCACAAGGAAGATATCAAGGTATTTCTTATTTTTTTTTGTCATTCGTTCACTTTAACTTGTGATAATGTTGTGTGCCTTGCAATCAGATTGCATTCGAACGTGCAAAGGATCCAGAAAAAAAACATAGAGCTCGGACCGACAAAGCAACTAAAAGCACGCCTTGGCGTCGCCTCATTTGGCTCCAAGGTCGGAAAGGGTTTCATTATAGATTAAATAAGAGCTATATTAGTTCACATTAATTTTAATAAGAACTTTAAATGTCACTAGCTAATACTCGTTATATTGTCATAGGAATATCTATAACGGGTTTGCCCCTAGCAAGCGGCATAGTACAAGTAGCCACGCGGGCGTGGAGCCGTTTATCCAGATCAACGCTTATACGACGAGGGAACTCTCCCAATTCGCGGGAATGCGGGGGTGCGTTGTAGAAAATTATTATAATTCTATGAACTACATTAACGCCATATTCTTTTGGTTTTTATAGGAAGCAGTGGCGGATATGAATGAAGCTATAGAGCATGACATGGGGCTCGGGGGCGCCGAGGGATCTGCAAACGTCGCTGGAGAGCCATCCAATCGCAAACGGTCGGTACCCCGGTTCGAGGTTGCGTTCTCTAACTACGTACTTTCGGATGACTACTCCAATCGGACCGAGAGAGAGTAGCTCTAGGCTAAAAGGGTGGATACTCCTCTTAACGAGTCTTTTGTGATTATTTAAAAATATAAATACAATTCACTTTTGTGATTATTTAAAAATATAAATATAAAAATAATTTTGTGACTATTTAAAAATATGAATATAAAAACACTTTTGTGATTATTTAAAAATATTTTTATATTTATATTTTTTATATAAATATTTTTTTATTTTTTTTTTATTTTTTTTTCCTACACGTCGCATGCGACGTATCCACGTGACTTTTTTTTTTGCCACGTGGCTTTTCTATACGCGGATTTTCGAATTTTCCACGTGTAAATTCCACGTGTCACGTCGCATGCGACGTGACACGTGGCTTTTACGCACGTGTATATGCCACGTGTATATACCACGTGTATATACCACGTGTCGTTCCACGTGTCACGTCGCATGCGACGTATACACGTGGCTTTTACGGCACGCGTGGATTTTGGTGATGTTCCACGTGTATATTCCACGTGTATATTTCACGTGTCACGCGTGCCATCGCGGCGTCCCGGACGACGTGCCGTGTCACGTCTGCTGACGGCGTCGCTGACGGCGCCGCCAACGCCGCATCACGACGCCGCGCCGCATGCGACGCGATGTCACCAACGGCGACGACGCCTCGCGGCGATGCGTGGGCGACGCCGCCGGACGTCAGCGTGACGTCAGCCCACAGACGTCGCTATTGGCGTCGCTAAATGCCCCTTTTCTTGTTGTGTAATTTGGTATTTTAGCCCTTTTTAATATTAGGATAAGCCCTAAATTCGAATTAGGGTTTTGGGTTAGGTTTCCACCTTTATAATTTAATTATTAACATAGCTAACCTTAGCTTATGAATAATAATTAATGTGCCATTAATTATTCATAGTGACGTGTCATGTATTTATACTTAAATAGGCGTATAAATATGTGGAACGTCACAATCCCCTTCTATTCTTTAAATTTCGACACCACAACATTTCGCATTGGCCTTAAATGGTTCGACAGAGCCATCATCCGTATTCGGCCCACTCCCATTTTAGAGCTTTCGATCAATCTATGACGGTTTTGCTATGCATTGTTGTGACCTATCCATTGTTGTGACTTTGCAAATATTGAAACTTAGAATGATTAGAAGCATGTTTCTTCAGGAATGTAGAATGGGTATTGGGATAGAATCCTTTGGAACAGAACTTAGGGCATGATCTAAGCATATCCCCTCAGAAATCACAAGGAATATAAGAAACTGAAGGAATGCAGAATGATGCATAATGCAAATTGAGCTCCTATATATCTGATTGAAAATCCTGGTAGGAAGGGACATAAATTGAAGCTAATGCAGGTGGATGTAAATGGCATCTACCACTTATCAGAATGGATATAGTGCAGGTGCAAAGACTACATTGTGTATAGATAAGTGTAAATGGTGTATTTTTGCATGCTATGTGTTGAAGAATAATATGTCGTTCTTTTTCCATGTAGCAACGTCATTTTCTTAACATCATTTCAATCCCCATTGCACAAAGCCCAAATGACGTTAATAGTTTTATCTTATCTTATAGGGATGCTAATGTCATGGCACTATATACCTTTGGCACTTTGTTCATCTAGCCTCCACCATTACGATATGGGATAAGACAAACATATAATACGACAGACCATACTCAATCTAGAAAGGAATTAGCTTCTCACACTTGAATTGTAATTTTATTTTTTGGGTTGCCCCTAGGGGGGCAAGCCCTTGTTTGTGTGGGTTTGTGGCATATCCTGGGTATATGCTAGAATATCCCGGGATATGCTGGTGACTGCTCAAAACCCATTGTCACCAGTAAACTGGCGGTCAGGTGCGTTATGAATCGCCAACCGGGTAACTGGCAGTTCCAATCTGGGGCAAAAAATTTTCCGTGGGATAAAATCCCTGGTTATTGTGGAGACATGAATTGCGACACTTCTGCAACGTAATGCAAGTGGATAAAACAGCTTTCTTGAGTGGATGCAGGTACACTTTTATCTCTTTTCTTTTTCTTACCGGGTTTTAAGCATTCAAGTATTTCTTTTGAATAATTCAGAACCAAGTGCTCATTCATGGGCGGCAGTTCTTTCTACAAATGATAAACTTGGACAATCTGAAACTTCCCTTCAATTATATTATAGGATGTTGTCTATGGGCGTGAAAAGCGACAAATATATTTCCTGTGCTATCCTCAGGGCTTGTGCAAAAAATGGTGATGGTCTTCCAACTCTAGAATGCTTTGAAAAGATGGAACAGGAAGGCGTGAAACAAAATGAAGTTACCTTTTTGAATGCCCTAAAAGCTTGCACTAGTATAGCTTTAATAGGAGAGGGCACGCTTATCCATATCAAGTTAATTAAAAGCAAACTCCTGCCAAGTTCTCCTCTGGGCATTGCTCTAGTAGATATGTATGCTAAACGTGGAAGTTTGGAGAGACATGCCAAGTATTTTACATGTTATTTAATAAAAATGTAGTTTCATGGAATGCAATGATTGCAAGATATGCACTGCATGGAGAATATTCCTCATCCCTAGAATGCATGGAAAGGATGAGGCTGGAAGGTATCGAGCCAAACATAGTGTCATGGGGTGCAGTAATTGCAGCACATGCTCAACATGGAGAGGGGTGTTTAGCTTTAGAATGTTTCGATAAAATGCAAGCAACGGGCTTGAAGCCAAATGAAATTATAATTGCTAGTGTCCTGAAGGCATGTGCAGAGGTAGGGGCAGTAGACCAAGGTAAAGTTCATACATAATGAAATTGTTAAAGGTGGCCTGCAATTAGATGTTGCTGTGGGGAGCAATTTGGTTGATATGTATGTAAAATTTGATTGCCTAGAACAAGCATGCAATGTCTTTGAAAGATTGCCAAGTTGCAATGTCATATCATGGAATGTGATTATAGCAGGATATGCTCAGCATGAAAAGTATGTTCAAGCAATAGAATGTTTTGAGAAGCTGCAAAATAAGGATATACATCCAGAGATAAGAAGTCTAGAGAAGGCAAGTAAACTTTTTAAGCAGTACCCCACTCGGGATGTGGTGTTTTGGAATGCAATGGTTATAGCATATGTCCAGCATGGCGAAGGTGCTCTTTTTCTAGAATGCTTTCAAAGAATGCAACAGGAAGGCGTAAAGCCAGATGAATCACCATTTACTAGTATTCTGATTGCCTGCAGCCATGCAAGCTTACTGGATGATGGTCATTGGCATTTACCAGTTCTGCAACTGGAGCTTCTCCTTTCAGAAAAATATTTGGGTTTGATGTTGCTTCATTCCCATCAGGTTCTTCAAACAACATTAAGACTGATGATTTGTTTTCCACTGTACGGGTGCTATTTTGCAAGACCAAGCTGCGAGTTTAAAGAAATGGAAGAATTGTATTTTTTTTCACTGTAAATGTTATTTCGTCTTTTCTTTCTTATTCACCTTGGATATCAAAAATCTTGAGCTGATTGCTATTTGTGTTCTAGGATTGAAGGATCCAAGATTTCCATACGGTTGCTTTATGTAGATGATGACATGGTATTGACAGATGATGCATCTGAAGCGATTGCCTACAGTAATTTTTTTTTTTTGAAATCACTGATCTAGAACTTATGCATTATTGTCTAGGATTAGAGGTTTGGAAGGAACCTATTGGTATCTATGTCGCTCAGCGAAGTACGTTTCTGAGGTTTTGGATAAATTCCACATGACAGATTGCAAACCTGTTCAAACTCCTCATGCACCAGACTACAATCTTTTCTCGATTCAAATCAAGAGGACACAGATCCTACACTCTATAGGTATGTAGTTGGGACTCTTCTATACATCACTTTGCCCAGATCTGGCCTATGCAAAACAAGGTTTAACATCCTAACCAACAGATCTAGGACTTATGCATTACTGTCTGAGAGTAGAGGTTTGGCAGGAACCGATTGGTATCTATATCACTCTGCAAAGTACGTTTCTGAGGTTCTGGATAAATTCCACATGACAGATTGCAAACCTGCTCAAACTCTTTATGCATCAGGCCAACAATTGGCTCTTGATTTCAATTCAGAGAATACAGAATTTACACTCAATAGGCATGTGGTTGGGGCACCATTACTCGTCCAGATTTGGCTTATGCAGTAGGATTGTTAACAAGGCTTAACATCCTAACCAACCTCATTGGCAGGCGGCAAAAAGGGTCCTTCATTACTTAAAGGGTACTGAAATAGATGGTCTTTTTTATATCTCTAAATAATTCTCCTAAGTTGGCTCTGTTCTCAGAAGATGATATGGCTACAAGTGGTCTTGAATGGAGATCACACTAGATATGTCTCTTGCTTTGCTGCCAGTCCTATTACATGGAGGTCAAACGGCAGTCCATAGTAAGCATCAATATTACAAAAGTAGAGCGTATAAGCATTATGTACAGAAGTACAAGAAATGATTTGGTTGGAACATTTTTATGAAGATTTGTGGTCATGCTAAGGATTTTGGATGGCATCATTGACCAAACATATGGATATTAAGTCTGTTTCATATGATAACAGCTTGACAATGGATCTATCCTCTTTTTCTACTGTCCTACTCATGAACAAACTGCCAAGAATAAGGTTTTAAATGTTGTTCCTCCTAATAAACTTTAGTTTTGTTTTGGTAGCAGTGTTAGTCATTAGGAGGGATGTTAGCATCCTAGTTGACATGTCATGTCGATGACGTCACACTGCTGACCTAGCATATAGTTGCTGACATTGCATGCTACAAAAGTTTCTTGATTTCATTGTTTTAGTTTTTTTTTTTTCATTTTTCGCAATATCTCTAGGTGACCCTTAAATGCCATTGACAAAGCCTGGCAAATACATGCAAGCATTACAAAAAAAGGTCTGGAGAGAGATGTCTTGGTTGCTAATGCTTTGATAGACGTTTATGCCAAATGTGCATCACTTGCAGAGGCTGAGGGGGTGTTTGGATATCTGCCAAATCGAGATGCTATTTCATGGACCATGGTTATGGCCAAAAAGCATTGCAGCTCTTTGAACAGATGCAACTAGAAGGATTGTCCCCAGATCCTTTTACTTTTGCTTCCTGTTTGAAAGCTTGTGGAAGTATAGGGGCCATAGAAATATAGCATGAATGATGAGACCGACATGGCAATAGAATGTTTTTCTGGCATGCAAGTACATGGTATAAAGCCAGGTGTTGTTACTTTTATGTGTCTCCTTACTGCGTGTAGTCGTTGCCCAAGGTCAGGAATACTTTGAAATGATGAGAGGAGATTATTCATTCGGGACATGGGCATTTGGGACAAGGGCAAGAAAGGGCAAGAATGGACATTCGGGACAAGGGCAAGAATGGGTTTTCTAGCACGGATGGTGGAATAGGTACGTACTCATCTTTAGCATCTTCCTTTCCCCCGTCTCATGTCTCATGTGAGAAGGATTTTTTTCAATTCAGTATGCAAGTTTTAAATTTGCATTTATTGCGATTTTGATGCTTTCGATTTCTGCCAGATCAAATCCTACAGGAATAATGCCTGATGGGTTGGATTTGTGGAGGAAAAATATACAGGCCATGTAACAGAATGGCCATCGGAGAAAATATATCACGTGCCATAGTTGGAAGTTCCACAACCCAACTCCAACTCATCATACATAAGTGGCCAGCTCGGGGATGAATGTCGGCGAAAATAATACAGAAGGCTAATAGTTTTGTTGCTGGATCCCTACCTTTTGCACGACAAGATCGTGGATGGATGCTTCTGCTCCTGTAAGTATAATTTTCCTTCTTGGCATTTTCATTAGTCATCTTCTGTAAGCCTGTTGTTTGAATTTTCATATGGTTTATCATTGCAATAGTATTGCTTTTGTCCTTTTCTTAACTGAATGTTCTTGTGATGAATGCAGGTAGCTATATGTACGGAGCCTGCTTCAGTGGTATCTGGCATACCAGGAATTGTCCGCCATGCAGTTTTAAGGTGCTCTAAAAGTGTGAATTTAGAGCAATAAGAAGAGATGGATGAATGCACAAATTGCCAAATGCAAAAGAATTCTCTGCTGATCTTTTATGTAATGGGTTTGTGCATTTTGGGTTTCTGCACATATTTAAATCCTACCCTTGGACATATTTCTATGCAGCAATGGGATGAGCGATTGGTCCACTTATATGATCATCCTGGGGTCCTTAATTCTGTGCCTCCTTTGGTAGGTGATATTCTTCAATTCACAGAGGAGGAAGTCAAAGAAGGATTGCGGCATCTATCTAATGGCAAGTCTCCTGATCTTCAAGGTTTGCAAGCAGAATTGCTTAAATGGGGGGGTCCGCTATTGCTTCCAATCATCACTACTCTTTTAAATCAAGCTTTGCAAGAAGGCTTGCCAGAAACTTGGGCTGTCAGTAAGGTCGTACCAATTTACAAAGCAGGTGATAAGCATGACCCTTCTAATTATCGCATGATCATGGTAAGTTCCATATTTTCAAAGCTCTTAGCCGGTCTTCGAG
This sequence comes from Isoetes taiwanensis, assembly GCA_021234155.1. Taxonomy (NCBI): domain Eukaryota; kingdom Viridiplantae; phylum Streptophyta; class Lycopodiopsida; order Isoetales; family Isoetaceae; genus Isoetes; species Isoetes taiwanensis. The sequence goes on along the minus strand of JAJEKV010000118.1, from coordinate 2,215,095 downwards.
AAGCAGCTGACATCATGGGCGTAACATACCGTGTATTGCGTCTTTGTAGGGGACAGGCGTGTGCTTTCGTCCATGCCATTCTACAATAGACCATATTTTCACATTGGCGCATGCTTATTGAACATAGTCGAAGTTTGAAACAAGACCTCTATATATGCTTTGTAGATTTTACTTACGCTTTTGATCTGATTACCACGCGAGCTTCTTTGGCGGCCATGCGGCACTTGGGGTTCCACAAGATCTTCAAAATGCACGGTTTATCGGCTCTATGAAAGGGTTTTGCTAAATTTCCAAAGCATCGGTACTCAAATCACTAGCAATATTGGAGTTCGATTGGGTTGCCCTTTATCTCCTACACTTTTTGGCTTGTACATTGATCAATTGGAAGAATGGCTTGATAATCATGGCGCGGAGGTCCACATTTGGCACACTATATCATTAGGCAACTTATGTATGCCGATGATGTTTCACTTCGGCACATACCGGCCGCTAGTATGCAAAGAACATTTACATGCTCTCGCACAGCTTCGTGGAGAACACAAAATCCAGCGTGTTAATCTGCAAAAAAGACCAAGCTTTTTGGTAGTTCAATCTTCTCGTCACAATGTTCCCCTATGCACTATGATAGCCGCCGGGTTGAAGTTGTAGATAGCTACAAGTATCTTGGTGTAGAATTACGTAAGAACACACTCGGGAACAGCGATGTATTACCAAGCTGGTGGTCACTGGATGGAGAGCACTCTATGCAATGCAAAACAATTGTTTTCGCAAGCAGAAATTCATGATTGGCCACCGAAAAGCCCACTTGTTTGGGCTTTGGTAGAGCCCGCTTTATTGTATGGTTCTCGTGTGGGGGCCGCCATTAGTGCTAGTGCTTGGGAGAGCTTGGAGCGGGTGCAAAAGTCCTTTCTCACTTACAAACCTTTGAGTTAAAAAGAACGGTGCCCTATGCTATTCTTTTACAAGAGACAGGTTTTTGGCCTCTTCAACATTACGCCATGAAGCGCCATCTCCACTATATCCGCAAGGTGCACCACATGGACGATGTTAGGTATCCCGTTTCTTGCACTTGCCATGGCTGAATCTCCTCGGCGTTTGAAACGATGTTGGAAAGAGCATTGCACTACATGGTTTGCACGCTATCGTGCAACCGTGAGCAATCGCCTCGATGCTTGCCGCTTCGATCCCGAGCTTTTGCAACAATATCTTAATGGTCGCTTTTCTCAAAAGATATGGGACGCAGATTACTTTGGCCCAAGTGAAAACCGGTCATTATCATGCACACATAAATCCCACTTTGGCACCAGGGGCCCCAAGCTTATTTGCTTGCTTCATTGTCCGGGAACAAGCTTGTAGCTATTGCATCAATTCGCATACGGGGTCCCACAAAGCACGGATTGAGACAGTAGATGGGAGCGCCCGCAATTGCCGCGAGAAGCGAGACTATGTGCCTCCTGCCGCCACAAGTTATTGAAGATGAAAGCCATACTCTTAAAGTTGCCCCGCTTTTGAGATAGTCCGGAATCATTTTTCGACCTTAGCATTCCATTCCACGCTTCCACAACTTCTCAGCGCACCATCTGTGCATGACTTGGCATTATACATACTTGAGGTTCTAGATAAACGTCTGCAATTACTGAGCCCTCAGTAGTCATTATCTAAGCTTGTCTAGTATCATCATTACTGCAAAGGTTTTTCCCTTGAAAACCTTTCGAGGCAGGGGTTTTTTAATCCTAGTAGTAATGATTGTACTAGCCCATTGTATGGGTCCCATGACCTATTGGTCTTCGTGGACGTTAAAAAAACTATTCTATTCTATTCTAATAAAACTTTTAATATAAGGGAAAAAAAAAACATGGGTCTATCTAGAAGGCCTTGTCCAAATAGTCTACGAGCTAACGTATATCAGGACATAAGCAATGCCGCAGAAACCCCATGTACTCCAAAAATAGGTAGGACTAAAGAAAATACTTGAAACTACCCGTAGAATAGGATTGAAGACGAGCTAATCTTTTTGCACAAGTGAAAGTGACGCATAAGACAAATTTGTAAGAAGAGTCGTCAGAAAATTGATGCGCTTTGAAGAAAGGAGGTTATAAATCATATGACTATAGAGCATTATTCACATCAAGAGCAGTACAAACCATTTAACGACTACACTTATCTAGGGCATCATGTGGCAATTATATTTCGTATCATGTGGCATATTGTGAGCAAATGTCATGATCTGACGACCATTATTACTGATTGTTTTTCTGACAGTGAAAAATATTTTTATACTTTCCTGTATAAATATTGGCTAAGGCTTTTGGCTTTTTGGACACCAATTTTTTTACGACAATCAGAAACTCGTTTTGCCGTAATAAATTTTAATAAATCTTTAGAATGTTTCCAAGCTAGAATTTTTTTTACAGCTAGATAGCTTTTTTTTAGCCCTTCAATTACACCTAGGGACATAAAAATTCATGTAAATTTTAAGTTCGTTGTGTTGTTTGGGTCTGGTTTGGTGCACTAACTATAGACCTTTTCTATCTTTTGACTTTAATGCTTGGAAGGACCAGAACTCATGTTTGCTGTGCCTCTAATACATTCGGACTTGCATGTATCACATATGCATTCAAGAAAATATTTCCATCTTTAAACCACTAATCCTAATCCGTGGTGAAGTAGGTCTGCTTTTAGATCTGGAGAGGGAATATAGTTTTAATGTATGATAGATTACGAGATCCATCGATTGACCAAAAAAAAAGGAGATGTCATCCAATCAAGCTTGTTACCCTTCCGTCTCCACCTTTGCCTGCCCTACTACTAGTTTTTTATTTTTTTGGGTGGACGATGAGAGTCTTCCACTATTCTAATTTGTACTTTATAACTTTATAATACAAAGTGGTAACAAGCTCTTGAAAATTTTGATCTTTGGTAGTGCGGTGCCTGGGCGGCTCTTGACGGCCAGGTTCGGAACTCATTTTGTTTGGCAGCATCGAGGAGTCGAAAGCAAACTCCAAATTTCAGTTTGGAGTAACTTTCTTGTCGATGATTTAGTGGAGCGTCTGTATTTTCCCCTACGGCTTTTATTCTCTGCCAGAAAATCATTGGCATTCAATCTCTATTTGGTGTTTGTTTTGGTATCCGCCTCTGGTTTTAGAAGCTTTATTGGTTTCGCACGAAAGGGGAGAGTGCAGTTCTAAATCGGGCTAAGATAACAAAAAGGTCAAGTATGATCTATTGCTTGGGGGATGGGGGTAAATGCTCTAAGACAGGAGGAGCAAGCCAAAAAGAGATTATTGAATCTATTGCATCGCGAGTTGAGTTGTTTTTTCCTAACAATAGGCTTGATTTAGATGCTAGGAGATCTAACTTATTTTTTATTGAGATTTTGCCAATGTTCCAGAATTTTTGTCTTTTGTTCATAAACATGATTGTAGTTGATTAATTTTTTTCTAGATCCATGAGTATGATAATGCTAATATGAGAAGCTAACAGTGTTTGTATGCTGGAAATTCTAGCGGCCTATGTATGTTGAGCTTTCTGGACAAATAACAAATAACAAGAGCAACTAATAGAGCCTAATAAACATACAACAGATTGAAGAGGATTTCCTTCTGTTATAGTTCAATACATAATTTCTTCCCAAGCTCTGTGTCATCGGTAAATGTTTTTTGTACGTTCTGACATTCATTCTCACCCATATTCCAGGTTCTGCTTGAAGGTTTTGGCACTTTAGTAAAAGGTTTGTCAGTTATAATAGAAGGAGGCGAAAGGCGTAGAAGAGCAGCTAGCAGTTTTCCTGGCGTGTTGTTTCTACGGCAACTGCCAGTTGGTTTACTTAGTGGAAGTTGCGCAGAAGGTTTTAGAGGGTGCAAGTTTTCTCAGTTTTGCTGTCTTGGGTCTAGAAGAGCTTTGGACATATTTTCAGCATAATTTTCAGGTAAATTTTTCCCTCCATTCTATACAAGAACCAAATTGCAAATCCCTTGAGCATGGCATATGAGGTCACGTCTATTCTTGAGCCTGATATGCTGAAGTACCCAGGTACATTTTCCATTCTATACTGCAAATCCATATGCAACAGGAGCTTGCAATCAGCCACCAAGATAATAATGCTGGATTGTTTGCCCTTTTATATGATTCGGTCTGCCCAGATACTTCAGATCACTCAAAAGTAGGAAACTTAGGTATTTAGTCGAAGGGGGAGGAACATACTGCTTGGGATCATGTTTTCCTAGGCTTATTTTTATTACTGATGTTCAACAACAAGAGGATAAGATTCTTCGTTGAAACTGAACCAAAGACCTCAACATCGGCTATGCCAGTAAATAGTTTTGCCTCTCTTTTTTTACGCTGTTGTATTTTCTTCCCGGGTAGGCCAATATTAGTTGTTGTTAATTAGTAGAACATTCCTTGTGAATGAGTCTACCAAGCGACTTCCAGCTTCTCTGCATTTTATTTTATTCAAATGTTTTACTATATTGTTTATGGATTGTTTTCTACTGAAGCATATATATGCTCTCCTGGGTGTAAGCAGGATTGCCATGTTAATATGTTCTATTGCATTTTTACCTTCAGAAAACTTTTAGAGGTAACAATGCAAAACGCAATGCAAAGGAGAAATGTTGTACTAATATCGCTTTCTTTATTGAAACAACGAAAATTGAGTGATTAAATGCATATCATCCTGTCAAATTCGAATGTTTGGCACTAGCACAACAAGAAGAAATCATAGCTGGTTATAATTGCTCATATGAAGATCATATATATAACTCAAAATGGTTTATAAGCATATAATGTCACATCGAACTAGGAACAACATATAGATGGAGCAATAGTAGAATTCTCGTCTCCATCAATTTGCTCAAAGTCTTCATTTGTGCATCACACAAGGCTGCTAATGCTTAGATGGATGGAACATGGCATGAAGGCTTCATATAGATGGACGGGACATGGCAAGAAGTCTTAAATCAAATGATTACTTACCACTCTGTATATGTGACGCACATATTGCACAGAGACTGGGACCTTGCCATTTCTCATGCTCGCCTCATTCAGTCACAAACATGCACATCAATATCCTCTATATGTACAATAAGAACATGACAATATATAATAGAATGCCAAATCCCTTTTATGTACATGTCTACTTGCATAAACAATCTACTTTAATGTAAAAACCTTTGGAACTTTTAAAGAAGAGTGGATATAGAATACATCTCTCTACAATGCCAAATTATGGCAAGTAAACCCCTTCAAGTGTGCGATAAATGTGTAACTTCTTCAATGTGAAAGGATTATGTAAGGATTATGTAACCCCTTATTTTCTCACATTTGACATTTCTAAGAGAATCTTGATATATTTTGGAAATATTGGGAATATTGTTTAAGATAATGTAGGAGAATCCTAAACCTAAGAAAGTCTAGAAGGAATGTTCATGGTGGAGGGTCTTAAATGCATTATTAAATGTTGGATAGTAATAAGTTCAATCCAATGAATCCGTAGAGAGAAATGCAAGGCCGCCACAATAAATTTCTTGTATATCTAACAACAATCAATATTGTGTGCTCTCCCTCCCTCCCTCCCTCCCTCCCTCCCTCCCTCCCTCCCTCCCTCCCTCCTCTCTCTCTCTCTCTCTCTCTTGGGCGATGGCGCATATGACAAGGGCAAAGAAGGGGGACGTGGCTGGGTCTTCATCAAGCTCTAGTGCTGCAACAGTGATGAAGGATGTGGACTCCGCACCGAAAAGATAAAAGAAGTTTAAAACAAGCAGAAAAAGTAAGGGTTGCAAAAAATAATGAGTTGGGGCTGTCGGACTCAGACACATCGTCGTCTGATGAGAGCTCGGAAGTACCTTATTTGGCAACAGGGGTTTCTGCAGCCGTGACAGAGATTCCGGCAGTCCAAACTGCTACAGGGGTTTCGGGAGCAACAACTGCTATAGGGGTTTCGGCAACAGCTGCTACAGGGGTTTCGGGAATCCAGATTCTGGCAGTAGAGGTTGGGGCAACGAATCTTCTGACATCTGTTTTGACAGGATCAGCTGCTGTAAGGCCTGGGATTGCAAATCAAGTGGTAAATTCAACAGCAGGGGCTGGAATTCTGTGATAAATTCGGTACCGGGGATCATGTCTGAAACAACACTCTCAGCAAATATCGCATGGATGCAATCAGTTTTATGCCAGATGTTGAATGAGATGCTGGCATCTCGAACTCTGATGCTCAAGATTCTGGAAATGATGGAGCAGACAAGAAAGGAAACTGCTGCAAAAGAGGCAAAGGTATTGGAACTCCTGTAAGGTATGACTGACTCCATTCATGTTTTGAAGCAAGAAAACCTCTCTCTTATGCAACAGATAACAAACATGAAAGAAATACCTGCTGCCACATATCAGGGAGTAGATGACTATGAAAGTTGTACAGATGTAGTTAATAAATTGAATGACAGAATGGATGATCTACTGGAAAAGCAGGAACAAGGGAAGCGGGCCTTGAACATCAGAATTGCGGGCTTACCTGAGAAAGAGGATGAAAACACTAAAGAGAAAGTTGGGGAATTTTCCAGACATCATTTGCAGCTGACAGGGGAAGGCATAATAAATGCGTACAGGATAGGAAAGAAAACAGCTGGAGATCGCAATATACTTGTTAAATTTGCAAATGAAGAAACAAAAATGAGAGTGATGTATCAATGCACTGCTTTAAAGGGCAAAAATATATGGATAAATGATGATCTTACCTTTGCACAACTTGCTCAAAAAGAAGAAATACAGAAAGTAAAGAAAGCCAAACAGAGCGGCAAGAAAGCTTTCCTAAGAAATGGGAAAGCGATTATTATCGAATAGGGAATAAAGACCATCAGGTTACGCGCGTGGAACATCAATGGGAAAGTAGAAGAGGTTGCATTTCTCAACGATGTTCTCGAATCCTGGGATGTTGTATTTTTACTTGAGACACACGAGCATGAAGAACATGGTTTACCAGAAATTCACGGATTTACCTTAATGCATTCAGTATGGCATAAGAAAAACTGGAGGAGGAATTATGTTTTCTATAGCTAAGAAGAATTATGTGAAGGAACATATTTGGCTAAAAGTTGCAGGTTCACACAGAAATATCTATATAGCTGGCTGTTACTATCCGCCTAGAGAGTCCCCCACTTATATGGTGGGAGAGATGGATAAAGATGACCCTTTCCACCATCTGGAACAGGATGTGCTGGATCTAGGAGACATGGAGATATCCTTTTAATGGGAGATTTTAATGCCAAAATCGCTAATGAGCAAGCTTATTTAATGGCCGGATAAGGAGATCCTATATGGATGGAAAAACTGGATGAGGCGGACTTGCAGGCAAATGGATGGGATAGAGCCACAGAGGATCAATCCATGTGCAGCCACAAGGTATGCATCTTTTGAATATATGCAGCGGTTTAGACTTAATTGTACTGAATGGTATCAGTAAATTTCCTCAATCAAAGAAATGTACATCTAAAGGCGTTATGGGAATTGGATCCAGTGTTCATGATCTGGTTATGACAGGGATCCATATGGTGGATAGCATTAGTGACTTGAGTATCGATGATGGCATACCAACTTCTGATCACTTCTCAATTGTGGTGCATTTAAGACTTCAGGACCAGGGTGTTATAAACACACCTAATCCAGAAACACAAACTAGGATAAACATGGATCCATGTAAGATGAGTATGTTTAAGAAGATGTGCGAGCAAAATGCTAAGGAGCTTACATGGCCGGAGAACTTAGTAGAATTGGACACGATGCTTACCTCTATGTTACTTGAGGTGGCTCAGAAATGCTTCATACCTCGTCGTGCATTGAAAGGATTGCCATGTAATGGGTGGTATGACACGAAATGTAAAAGTAAGAGGCTGGAATTTAAGACTGCAACACAGGAAGATAAAGGCAAGGTTCAGAAGGAATATCGACAATTAGTGAGGAGGAAAAAACGAGCATACTACCAAACCAAACAGGAAACACTGGTAAGTGAATTGTTATCACAGCCAAAGAAATTGTGGGCAAGTTGAAGGCCAGAAAACAACAGACTAGTCTTTTAGATGTGGATAGTTTATTACAACAACTGCATAAACTATATCACGTAGCGGGATTGCATGAAGAAATGGACAGACAAGGTGATAATCTCACTTTTTCAGATGCAGATATATTTGAAGGGCTGAAATCACTTTCGTGTGGCAAGGCAGCTGATGCACTTGGGTTGATGGCAGACATGATAAAATGGGCTGGTCCAGCTGTAATCAGTGTCATCACGAAAATGATGAATAGAGCGTTGGTTGAAGGCTTCCCTCACACATGGCAAGTCAATAGAGTGGTACCAATCCATAAAGCAGGAGACGTCAGCGACCCAAGCAACTATAGAATGATCATGGTAAGCAGTTTGTTTTCAAAATTATTTGCCAAGCTTATAGAGATAAAGTTAAGTGATTGGGCAGAGATGCACAATGTTAGAGCATCGGGACAAGCAGGTTTTAGACCTAACAGGTCTAACTAGACCACTTAATTACTATGAGAGCAGTGACAGATGTTGTGAAGAAAACTAAAAAGCCACTCTTTGCTTGCTTTGTGGATCTTACTAAAGCTTTCGATATGCTAAGAAGAGGGAACATTTGGGAATACATGGATCACATAGGGGTGCCACAGGAGCTCAGGAACGCAGTATCAGTCTATCTTTTCCGCTAAACAAATCCTGTAAAGCAGAGATAATTAGTAACATTGGAGTGAAGCAAGGATGCCCTTTATTCCCTACATTATTTTGGATATATATAGACCAGTTGGAGATGTGGATGCAGAGACATAGTGGAGGGGGGACTACACTTGCAAGATACTTGCTTATTCTACTCTTATATGCAGATGATATTGTTATCCTTGCTCGGAGTTACCACGATATGCAGAGGCACTTGGAGGCATTAGCCAATTTCTGTGATGCTACTAAAATGCAGATGAATTTGAATAAGACTAAAATTCTCATTTTTGGAAAACGAGTTCATAATCTCCACTTCCAATATAAGGGAGAAGAGGTGGAAATAGCAGACACATATAAATATTTAGGGCTTATAGTGGACCACAATTATGGGTGGAACAAGGCAGTTGGGCAGCGTACTGATGCTGGGATTAAGGCACTATATGCGATGCAGCAAAAACGCAGAAAAGCAGGGATTGTAGACTGGAAACTGAAGAAAATGTTATATCAAACCTTGGTCAGGACAGTTGTATTGTACGGATGTGAGGTTTGGGGGGCCGGGCTCTCCCAAGAAATGTGGAAAAGAGTTGAGAAAATTCAAAAGAAATTTCTTCTGGCAGAACTAGGGGTTAAAATGCAAACCCCGTATCCAATGTTGTTAAAAAACCCGTTTTTTATTTTTAAAGTACTTCTATAAAAATCCTCACGTTTTTGAAAGGATTTTTATGATTTGGTATGGCCAAAAAATATCAAAATAAAAAAATAAAAAAATTCCACATTCTCTGCGCTGCTTTATTGGACATATTTGCTACTATTAAAATGCACATTTTTGCTACTGGGCAGCCAACCACCACCAAGTCGTGTGGGGAGCCAAACACCACCAAGTCGGTTGGGTAGCCAAACTAACCGACAGAGCCACCAAGTCGGGTGGGCAGCCAACTAACCGAACCAAACACCACCGAGTCTGGTGGGCAGCCAAACGCCACCGAGTCGGGTGGGGAGCCAACCGCCACCAAGTCAAGTGGGGAGCCAAACTAGGGCCACCAAGTCGAGTGGGGAGCCAAACTAGCCGAACCGAAGCCTGGGTGGGCAGCCAACCACCACCAAGTCGTGTGGGCAGCCAACCACCACCAAGTCGTGGGGAGCCAAACACCACCAAGTCGGTTGGGTAGCCAAACTAAACGACAGAGCCACCAAGTCGGGTGGGCAGCCAACTAACCGAACCAAACACCACCGAGTCGGGTGGGCAGCCAAACACAACCAAGTCGGGTGGGAAGCCAACCACCACCAAGTCAAGTGGGAAGCCAAACTAGAGCCACCAAGTCAAGTGGGGAGCCAAACTAGAGCCACCAAGTCGAGTGGGCAGCCAACTAGCCGAACCAAACACCACCGAAGCCCGTGGGGCAGCCAACCACCACCAAGTCGTGGTGGGCAGCCAACCACCACCAAGTCGTGAGGGGAGCCAAACACCACCAAGTCGGTTGGGTAGCCAAACTAACCGACAGAGCCACCAAGTCGTGGGCAGCCAACTAACCGAACCAAACACCACCGAGTCGGGTGGGCAGCCAAACACAACCAAGTCGGGTGGGAAGCCAACGACCACGGCGGGCCAAAGACCACCAAGTCCGGATGGGGTAGCCAACCACCACCGAGTCGTGGGGGAGCCAACCACCACCAAGTCGGGTGGGCAGCCAACCAACCGAACCAAACACCACCGAGTCGGGTCGGCAGCCTACCACCACCAAGCCGGGTGGGGAGCCAAACACCACCAAGTCGGGTGGGTAGCCAAACAGATCGATCTGACCACACTGACACAATTGGTCGGTGGGCAGCCAACCCACCGAACCGAACACCACCGAACCGGGTGGGCAGCCAACACCACCAAGTCCGGATGGGTAGCCAAACAGAGCCATCAAGTCGAAAGTGGGCAGCCAACTAACCGACCCAAACACCACCGAAGTCCTCGCCAAGCCTGGATGGGTAGCCTGGCTGAGCCATCAAGTCGAGTGGGCAGCCAACTAACCAAACCAAAGACCGTGCAGGTGGGTGGGCAGCCAACGACCACCAAGTCGAGTGGGGAGCCAAACACCACCAAGTCGGTTGGGTAGCCAAACTAAACGACAGAGCCACCAAGTCGGGTGGGCAGCCAACTAACCAACCAAACACCCACCGAAGCCCGGTGGGCAGCCAAACACAACCAAGTCGTGTGGGAAGCCAACCACCACCAAGTCAAGTGGGGAGCCAAACTAGAGCCACTAAGTCAAGGTGGGGAGCCAAACTAGAGCCACCAAGTCGAAAGTGGGCAGCCAACTAGCCGAACCAAACACCACCGAAGCCTGTGGGCAGCCAACCACCACCGAGTCGGGTGGGCAGCCAACGACCACCAAGTCGTGTGGGGAGCCAAACACCACCAAGTCGGTTGGGTAGCCAAACTAACCGACAGAGCCACCAAGTCGGTTGGGCAGCCAACTAATCCCAGACCAAACACCACCGAAGCCGGTGGGCAGCCAAACACAACCAAGTCGGGTGGGAAGCCAACGACGGCGGGCCAAAGACCCGACCAAGTCCGATGGGTAGCCAGCCACCACCGAGTCGTGTGGGAGCCAACCACCACCAAGTCGGGTGGGCAGCCAACCAACCAACCAAACACCCCACCGAAGTCGGTCGGGCGTACACCACCACCAAGCCGGGGGAGCCAAACACCACCAAAGTCGGTGGGTAGCCAAACAGATCGATCCGACCACACCGACCGCGACCAAGTTTCCGTGGGGCGACCAACCCACCGAACCGAACACCACCGAGCCGGGTGGGCAGCCAACACCACCAAGTCATGTGGGTAGCCAAGTTATACGTAGCATGCCAACAAGTGAATCAGAAGCTTATGCTACTATTAGAAACTATTAAGTTCAAGTACAAAGATATCATAGCTGTTTTGCCATGCAACTCTTAAGAAAGTTCAGAAAAACATTATTATAGAGGTTAAAAAGTATAAGAATTTTATATACAAAGATAAATAAGTTCAAGAATATCATATATTTGGATAAAAAAATCACAGTCTAAGGATTTTGAAGGATTTTTAAAGATTTTTAAGGATTTTTTAAGATTTTAAAGATTTTAAAGATTTTTAACGTATTTTATATGAAATACGTTTTTAAAGATTTTTTTCAAAAATTTTAAAAATCTTCAAAAAATCTTAAAAAACGTTTTTTAAACGTACGAATTTTGACGTACTTAACAACATTGCCCGTATCATATGATGTTGGCTGAAGCAGGGATGGAGATGTTTATTTCTGATGCTCAAATATGTGCAAAAGGTCCATGATATGGATGCTGATAGGCTACCGAGGCTTGCAATGATACAGAGTAGTCTTAAGGGATGGTATAATTAAGTGAGTAAATGGTTGGGTAAGTGGGGAATGGTGCTAGAAGATATTCCATCAGAGGAGGATGAGCTAAGGGAATGGGTCTACGCAAATATCGGAGAAAAATCTTGGCATAATGCAGGCACGAAAATGGCATTTTACAAAAAAGAAATTAATCCTGCACTTGGAGAAGCACCGCATCTCTTGGGTAAGCTGTCTTACTTTAAAAGACATTTATTGTGCAGACTAAGATTAAGTTCACATCACTTGGGAGTGGAGGTTGGTAGATGGGGGAATCTCCCCCGAAACTTACGTACTTGTAAAACATGTGGAGCTGATGTACTGGAGGATGAGGCACACCTTATTCTTCGCTGTCCTGCATATGAAAATTTAAGGAGACGGATGGGTATTCCTACCGGGATCTCTTTATATGAGTTCTTTGCGGTGCCAGCTGCAACTATCAGTGACTACTTGATAGAAGTGATGAAAGTGAGGGACATGTCAATAAGAAACTATAAACACCTACTAGAATTATATGAGAAAGAGAGTAGTGAGACTAATGATGCCCTGATTGAGGGTACATTAGAGTTTTAATTATATGCAAAAAACTGACTTGTATATCGTCTTCTAGACCTGATGATCTCATAGACGTGATCTATAAAACATTTTATTTCATTTCTGTAGTGATAGGAGTGCATCATTACTAAGAACACTCGGCAGCAATGGACTCAATGGACTCCTTAGAAGACCTGGTAGTCTTCTTTAGGACCCCGTCTATAATCGACTCGTCCATATCCTCCATTTTGACCCGGCCCCGGCAAGATAATAAATTAAGTAATACTAAGGTCTTAATTAATTGTTGATGCTCATGATATGGACGGCTAAGATTGGCGGATTTTGTAGGGGGTAAGATATGGCTATGGCAGCACCTCCGGCTCATCGTACCTCCATAGCCTGTTCCTTCCAAAGCATTAGCTCATCCCTCTCTCCACTAACATGGAAATGGTATAATGGGTTTGCTATTCCTGCTAAAACCGCAGGAATCAGGTTGCAATGGAGATGTTCTGCAGCAGGAATCGAGACCCCACTTCGCAAAAGATATCAGCCTCCGGTGGTCGAGGAAATACCTTTTACATTGACGGAGTTGGAACCCACCGAACCCCAGGATTTCAATGTTGCTACTGTTACCTGTGTGCAAGATGTTGCTGATGGCGCTCGATGTATTACTCTAGATGCCGAATGCTCGCGTGAGGTTAGATAACTTTGCCCTAAAACTTCTTGTTTTGATGCTTTTCTGTGTTCAAGCTGCATATCTAAAAAAATCTCACCATGGAAAGAAAAATCCGCATGTCATGAGTGATTTGTACACTGGGTATTGCGAAATCTCAGAGCTTAACCATTTTCTTGCTCAGCATTAAAGAATGCAGCTGATTTCTTAGAAATATTTTGTTTTATGATCGGGGCCGTATGTCATGGAGCTACTTTTATCTCTCTCTGTACTCAACTATGCATGGCTAATTCTATAAATGATGGAACAAGAAGAAAATTCCTTTAATATTCTCAATAGTTTGCTTCTGCAGCTAGTCCCCCTGGATAAGGCCTACACCATACCAGGGCAGTTTGCACAAGTTAAGATTGGAGATGGTAATGTGATCAAGGTACCAGTCTCTAGCCCTCCATTTCCTAAGGAAGTGAATGATGCTGTCATTTATAAGGCTCGAGGAGATGTTCCTGCTGGCACAACAAAAATTTCAAACTACTCACTATCTGTTAGAGCTCCTCTTGACCTTCACGTGTTAAAGGAAGACTCTGATCAGATTTTCAATTTGAAAAAAGGTCATGAAGAGTCATTTTGTTGGACTTAGCAGTCTCTTGTTCGGTCATAACTTGCATTTAACATTTATTGTGCTTCATGCAGGAGACCAAGTTTACCTTGGACCATTTGATTTGTCTGGAATAGATTTGAGGTCTGTAATGGTTGTGAAATTAACAACTCTTCTCTTCTTTGCCACTGGAAGAGGAATATCTACTGCTCGTTCTATCATAGAAGCACATGATGCAAATTATGGGAGCCTCAATCTAAAATTGCGGTCCGATGTTCGCCTGTATTATGCAGCACCAAAACCATCAAAGCTAGCATTCAGGGTATGCTAATGGTTCAGTGCTGCTATGTTCAATTGTCTTTCAAGCTCATGATTCCTCTTAGACCTGTGTCTCTTGCATGTTATGGATGTCTTCTAATATCAAAAGTATAATTTACAGAAAAGGTTTGGCGACTGGGCTCAAAGAAAGGTCAAGCTTCGCGTGACAGTTGATGCAACAGAAGGAGAACCATGGGATGGACATGTTGGCTCGCTCTCTGACCTATGGGATGCCGATGACATTGAGTACGATCCTGAAACTACAGCAGTGGTAGTGTGTGCTGAAGCATCTGATCAAAAGGAACTGCAGAAACTCCTTGATGATGCTGGGATTCCAGAAGAACAAGTTGTCAGCTGGAAAAGAGTAGATTCATTGCTCGTTCAATGATCCTGAAACTACAGCAGTGGTAATATATGTTGACGCATCTGATTGAAAGAAATGGAGAAACTCCTTCATGATGCTGGGATTCCAGAAGAACAGGTTGTCAGTTGGAAAAGAAGATTCGTTGCTTGGTTCATGGCATAAATCAAACAGAAATTTTGTTGTCAAGGTCACAATTGTGCATCATTATGCATTGGCAAGCTTCATGCAAAGTAGATATGTAGCTTAACTCGATTTATAGAGTAATGCACTCCATTCAATGGTTCTCCTAGGTAGCATCAATCCAACTTGTTTTCCATATGTATATATGGTTGGAGGTACCATACTTATATTTCAATTTTCCCAATTGTGTTGTACTTGTGAAAGAAAAGCAACTTTTTTACTTAAAAGATACGGGATTAATCTCAAAAGGCATGATATCCCAAGGGATCCATAATGCAAAAATAGCATTCAACAATCAACACACAACTACCATTAACATTATTAACATAAACCATTGCATTTCACACATTTAAATTAAAATCCCCCTTAAACCCCTTTTGGTTTGGGTGCATATTCACACGGGGGGTTACTCCGGGCAACGAGAGCTGTCGGATGGGCATATTTGCCCTTTATTCCAAGATCTGGACCGTACATAGCAATCCTCGTTTGTGGGGTATGCATGTATAAGTTTAAGTATACTGTATATTAAAGTTTACAAAATACTATAAGGTTTGAGAGAATGTACTTAATAGTGTTAATTTTGTACATATATTGTAAATATATTTTGGGGCTCTCGCCGCCTTTACGTAACCCCCGTGAATATGCACCCAAACCAAAGGGGGTTTAAGGGATTTTAATTTAAATGTGTGAAATGCAATGGTTTATGTTAATAATGTTAATGGTAGTTGTGTGTTGATTGTTATATTAAAATTTTGGGCCCTTCGGACCCCTAACTAAAGCATAGGTAAACTTTATGGGTCTAAACATTAATTACTAAAACGCACAATAACATCAAGACAAACAAATCATTTCCATTGCATACCAAGAGTCACCTAAATATCGCAAACAAACTGCTATAAAATGGGCAAAACAACAATAACATCATAAGGTTTATCAAAGGGGGCCATGACGCCAATATGAAGCCATTACCACTTAGAGAACATGATCGAGGTCCTCTTTTTTAAAAAGGCCGACCACATTTTCTCGGATGGAAACTCTCCGCGTAACTTCGGAATAGATGATGTCCTCGCTTGAAGGTTCTCATGTTTACTATAAGCTAATATCATAGCAATGAATCTCATGTTATTTATGGCGCCAAATTGTTGAGTAGCAATGCTCCTTTTCCCAAGAAGGTCACTGAAAATCCTGATGCCCACACCTGGAGCATTTTAAGAGCCTTATTATTCTAGAAAAGAATCAAAATAGGCCATTTGATAATTGTAACATACTTTTCTTCTGCTAAATCCTAAGAATAAAAACGAGACGTGCTGATATGGACATACAGGACACTTGAAAACACAAAAATATGGACATACAAGAGACTTGAAACACACGAAATCCTAAACATAACAACACTCACGGTTGCGAAAGGTAAGAATCAAGCCTCGAACTCAATGGACTTTGTTCGTGATGAAAGAAACAAACACAATGAGTACAACCTTTACTTCAAATATCAACACGGAAAAGCTCACTAATACTTGACAAAGCATGCAAAGAGGAATACTATCGGCCAAGGCATAATACAACACAATAGCAAGGTAAAAACATACACCGGGATGCTCGATCACTTACAGTGCGTAATCAACCACACAACCCGCTCCAAATTGGTTGATCAATTTGTTCGCTTGTCTTGCCAACCTTGACACACAAGAGGTCGCTCATAGGAAGCACAAAAGTAACAAAAGATTGATTCCTCCGGCATTGTACCAATCAGCATATTTCTTGAGATGCTTCGCTTGGATCCAAGCCACCCTAACAAGACCATCAAGCTACCTCTTTGCCATGACCTTTTTCATCAATTTGTGCCTCATGGGTAGTATCCTTGAATGAATAACCAAAACAGCCAGATGGCAATCCTGGTCTATGAGCAATGAGAGATTATTCTCGGCTTGAAAGTGAAGGTGCACATTGCACAACAAAGGAAAACAGAATACACTTGAATTGTTGGAGCTCCAATCCAAACTTTGGTGTCTCACCGCCAACAATGAATTTACAATTAATCTCCTATGAGTACACATTGATTTACGGCATAAAAGCTCGATCTCTTCATCGTGAAAGGACAAGAGTAAAAACTTTAGTTTTGGGGAGCTGCTCAACTTTCTAAAACTGCAAAAACGATATAGGCACCCGTGAATTTACAATTAATCTCCCTATGACTACACATTGATTTCGGCATAAAAGCTCGATCTCTTCATCATTGAAAGGACAAGAGTAAAACTTTAGTTTTGGCAGAGCCGCTCAACTTTCTAAACCGCTAAAACGATAGGCACCCGGTGTAAGAGCAAAGGGGACCGCATGGGATGCTCGAGGCAAAGGGACGGGTAAGAACCCGCCTTGCCGCCTTTGCCTTGTCTCGACGGGCGTTCCCAAACCCTATGTTTTGTTCTCTCATGAGAAAAGGGCTTTTTGTTATAAGCCGTTGGATTTTTGAATTAAAAGAGGCTTTCTTTATAAAGCCCTCGATCTTAACCATTGAAACAAAAATTGCACAAATTGCATGCAAAAACTTGGTGCACTCTAGATGTACTGATTAGTATGCCTCGTGCAATACGCCCATGAAATCATATGAAAACCATGCCAAAAAGTGTATAAAATCACAAAAAACGCCCCCTGTTATAATGCTACATATTCTAGTCTAAATCTTTGATTCAGTACCTTTATATCTATTCGCCTTATTCAAAGTATTATTAGGTTTTATTCCCCACCATTGATCTGGCGGATATTCTCGGTATTGTGCCAGATCAATGGCCATTAGAATTTTGAGCAAAAAAATGCATGCCAAACTATCAATGGTGCAGAATGAAGCTATGGTTGAACCAAAACCTATGGTTGAACACAAATCAAAACGAAAGAAAATAAAAAAATCAGTGGTGTCATGCATTTGCTGGACTCAGCTTCAGACAGGATGAAGCTATGGCATGTAACCTAAGCTAATCCGACTTCCATTTCTTTCAGAAGATCAATTCTTTCCTTGATCTGTTCTACACCACAAAACCCTTATGATGCTCTAAGAGGGAGCAAACAACACAGGTTCGGACAGGCAGTTGGGGCAAAGCTTCGTCCCAATGATGGAAGGCTTAAATTGAAATAAAGAAAGGAAAAGAGAGGAAGCCTATTTGCAAGAGTAAATCCCTGCAGGGGGAAGCTATGCTTCGATTAGGCCGTATTCCAATGAAACTCTAGTGAAGAACCGTAGCTCTGATTTAATCTCCCGCTCTTCCTCTACAGGTGGAAGCAACCTACTCCTACACATAGATCGAATCTGTTAAGCCTTATAAGTAAACACCTGCACACAAATGGAATCACACAGATGGAATCGGCTAATTGCAACTCCAGAGTTAATACACAGGAATAAAAAAAGGATTGCTGTCCGCTGCCCACCAGACTTCACATACTTTCTTGGGAGACAAACCTTTGAGTTCTCGAACAAACCCAACCAAAATTAGAAAAACATCCCTTAAGCCAATTAAGCTCCTCAAACTTGCCTAAGTATACCCTTTTCGATACAATACCATACCGGAATCTTAGTCCTCGCCATTGCCAAAATACCCTCCCCCAACCGTAAACGAATTGGGCAAACTATATTGGAATATTTTTTTTATATGGATTGGTTAGTAAAATGAGACCTTTCTACAATTGTCATGGATTGGTTCAAGCTCATAACCCCTTGAAAATTTTAAATATTTCTTCTTTGCTATGGTGACCAAGGGGAGATGCACATTTATAGTGTGTAAATAAAACCAATGAATACTTTTAGCGGTTTTTTATTAGCATTTGCATGCACATATCTATCTATAATATGTTAAGTTCAAGCTCATAAAACCTTGAAAATTTAAATTCTCTAAAATCCAATCTTCCTTGCTATGGTGATCGGGACGTTGACATCCTATATAACGTTCCTAATCGATATGCCCTTAACCAACTAGGCAAAATCATCTAGACGTTTATGAGTAGTTGGCTCTATGCATTTATGCCAGTGTCTCAGAAACACGACACCAAGATCCACTCGAGCAGTCTCCCATTTGGTGTCAGAGCATAGTTGATCTAGAAGGCTTTGAGACTACATCGAGAATCTTGGGGTGGTTGGTTAATGATGATTCTATATTGTGCAGAGTAGAGAGGACTCATGCAAGATGGAGATGCTAGTGGTGCAGGTGGAGATGGAGCTGATGGAGCTCAAGATGTTATTAATATCTTGCAAGCAATCCAGCAAACTTTGCCAGACTGCATCCCATCAAAAGAGCGAAGCAGAGAAAGCTATCGAGAAGGTGTTGAAAGATACCAAGAGGGAAGTGTTCACTAGTGTGAATACAACAGGGGATGATCCAGATGCATGGCTCTGTGGAGTGGAACTTTATTTTGATTTAATCAAAGCAGAAGAATCAGTGGACTCTCCTTATACAGGAAATGCTGGAAGGATTTGCATGTGTTTGGTGGGAGATGTGCCTGATAGACATGGGGAAGACTCCTGTGCAGGCTACATGGGCAGAGTTCAAGAGTGCCTTTGAAGTTCATTTAAAACCTCCAGGATATAAAGCTAGAGAAGATCCGATTGTAAGCGGATTGGTATGGTAGCAGAACACAACGAGAAGTTTAGACGACTGCAGCCTCATTATCCTATGACGGACAAGGTAAAATTGTGCTCTAGATTTGTGTAAGGACTTCAGGTGGACATAAAGAGCACAATGTCTGAAGTATCATATACGGATCTTGAGGAGGTTTTAAAAATTGCCAAGCATCAAGAAGCGAATTTGGTAGAAAACGCAGCACTAGATGTTTAACAGAAGCAAACGGAAGAGGAAGGTGTTATAATAGAGGTGGAGGAGCTGCACACTCTATGGATGTGCAGGCCAGTAATAGCCAAGGGCCATAAACTAGATCCTCTCAAATGTCTACGGAGGAAAGGGATATGTTCATTAATAAGAGGTGGCATTTTAGGTGCCATGAGCCTGGACATTGGACGTAAGACTGTCCTAATACCAAGACATATGGTGGGTATACTGCCTCTACAGGATCTGAAAATCAAAGAGGAGGAAGGTAGAATCAGCAACCAAGGCAATTTGAAGACAATGACCCTAGACATGGTCAAGGAAGAAGTGGCATATGGCGTGGAGACAGAGGTGGCCGTGGTAGAGGTTACGGAAGGGAAGATAACAGGTTTGGGGCAGCAAGAAATCAGGAAAGAGGAGAGGCATGGGCTGCCACAATCCAAGATCCAACCGAGCAGTCTCACATGGGTCCAATACGATCTCTCCCACTAGAACTATGCTCGTCCTCGAGCATCACAAACCATAGATCACACCATCCCATGTTGTCCAAGACCAAGTCATGACCTACTATCCAATGGTATTCCAGATCATACTTGCCCCCATAGAGACTCGAACTCGATCCCGATCCCTGCTCTGATACCAAATATAACATTCCTAACCAACATGCCCTTAATCAACTGGGCAAAACCATCTAGATGTTTATAAGCAGTCGCTTCTACCCATTTATGCCAGTGTCTGGGGAATGCGACACCAAGATCCACTCGAGGTCTCCCATGGGTCCATTACATCCTTGAACCTATGACCTCAGAAAAACTAGCATGGTTAGCAATTTCTTGACATTCTTGCTAAATCCCTTATCATCCCTCTTACCCCAATGAGGCTAGGACCTAGCAATTCTCTTTCATAGACATAAAGAAAATAACCTTTAAAAAACTAGGGTGATCAATCGTGGTTTCAGTATTGGTGTTACCCTGCTCTGCCCTTTGAGACCCCCCACAGAATTGTGGCTCCATTTTAGGTATGCTGGCTTATAAACTCAAGCCCCAGGTATAATGCATTTTTCACATACATGATTCCCATGAAACCTCAACTTTTGAACTCGCAGTTCATGTTGTTGTTGAACATATCATACATAATTGATTTGACCTCATAATACATGAAGTAGAACTCCTTCTTCGTGCCCACAATATTGCGCATACGAAATTTCAAATAACATCAGGTCCTGCAATATATTTATTATCTTTTGGTCTTCAAAGATAGTTGGTAAGCCTATCTATCTTAGATATTTTGGTCAACTGTGTTGGCTTACTCGTGTGAAAAGTGTACTTGTTCTTTTAGTAGTTTGGATACATCTCCAACTCAAAATTGCTTATACTAGACATCTTCTCATCTAACTTTCTTTATTAATCTCTGCTACTGTGACTGAAACCTTCAAATGTTGATAGATGTACTGGTTATCCCATTTGAAAAGCCCTCCCACCTTTGAATATTGCAAACAATACAATGGAAGTTCACATTATTTGGTAAGGGAAATCCATCTGCGCTAAGTGCCCCCATGCTTTCCCATTCCAAGAATTGATCCCATACTGCATCATCAAGGTGTATGAAGCAAATAAAACCTATGCCAGCAAGAATGGCATCACACGAGTGCCGAATTTGATATTCTAGATTCATCATACGATATCTGTTGATGGAACATATGCCTGTATTATCCTGTACCCGTCTTCTTTAGGAAAACTTGCAAATCCCACTGATCCTCTATGTGACACGCAATAATAGCATTCTTAGTAAGATCTCTTGCACATGACACATCAAAGTAGTATTGTCATGCACTTTAGAGAATGAAAGAACCCTTGGCCTCTCCTAGAGTCTAGGCGTCTTCAGTTAGCCAAGGAAATTGAAGCCCTCCTTCAAAAACATCTCCAATGCCAAGATTTACTAGACCCAGAAGAACTTTTCGAAAACGACTACGAGTCAAGCCCATCGGAAAATCCTTGATAGCAACACAACCATTCTTGAAGAGGTATATCTGTAAAATAATTAGTGAGCTTCATTGTGGGAGTTTAGATAAGGCGGTGGCTCATTTTCAATCTCCAATGGCATACATAGATGTGTATATTTAATGTATTAAAATCACTAGCGAGCTTTTGATAAGGATAGAATAGAGTCTTTTATCGTCCACGGAGACCAATTGGCCTATGGGACCCAAATAGGAGGTGCAGCAAGCGTATTATTGTCCTGGTTATCCTCCCCACAACCCCGAAGGGTTGTTTGGGAGAAAAACCGTGACAGGAATAGGTTTGCTGTCAAACAGTACAAATATAAATATAAATACAAATACATATCATGAGGGAAAGAAATATGTACACGTATCAGGTAAGTGCTCGTGGGCCAAGCTGAACTCGGCGATCCATGATCTCTTGAAGATATGATCCCAATCTCTGTACCGAGCCCCTACTCAGCATCTCATACAGGGGCTGGCCAAGACGGACCAGCTCAGTATAACGTATCCGAATGTCATCATAGGCTGGACAACTCTGAAGGGTGTGGCATTCGTCTTCCACAGCTTCAACCTGGAAGCGTTGACAAAGCCTCTACTGACGCAGTTCCCCAATCCATCTCCCCGTCTCAATCCGGAGATGGTATGCACTTGTGTGGATAGAGGCAATGGCTCTGTGTTTTTTCATGGGTAGATGAGTTCGCGAGCCTCGCCCCAACATGGGATTTATGTGGCGTTTGATAATGTGCCATCTTGACCCGTTCAAGGGTGCTGGCATCCCATAGCTTGCTGAGGAAGCATGTGTCAAGGTACTGTCTAAGACTGTGCCAATCTGCCTCCGTTTGCACTAGTATGAACTTGTGCTCCTACACATTCCATCTGGCCAGCCATTGAGCTCTCTTTTACTGCCAGCAGGCTTTTAGGCGTTGAGGCCTCATTGCCACAGTGTAAACGAGGTTAGAGAGACGAGTATCATCCATGCTGACGACCTTATGGAAGTAGACGATGTGTCTGTCAAGGCCCTTTGAAGAGGCAAGAAACCTGTTTCCTGCAACAGTATCTAGTATGGGACTGTGGACTTCACCCCCAGGGCCCGTGCCAAGAAAGTTTTCTGCACCTGCTCCAAGTCATTCCAAATGGCGAGGGAAATCACAGAGCCCTAGACCTCAACCCCATACAAAAGCATAAGTTCTACTAGCACCTTGAATAGATGTGATTGGTAGACCCAATCATACAGCTCTGCCTTGTGACTATTGTTCTGCATTGCATAGAGTGCCTTCCAACCTGCTGCGGCTCGCAGTTAGATGGAATTGTCCCAGTTCATGGTCGACGGGAACTCCACCCCCCAAATATTTGTAAGCGAACACCACTTCAACGTTTTGGCCACGATAAGTGAGGGTAGGGGTCCTTGGCTGGCATGCGAACGATACGAGAACTACCTTAATCTTGGCTAAGTTGAGACACATGTCAATCACCTGGCAAAATGTGTCCAGGGCATCGAGATGGCATTGCATGTCTGCCGGAGTGTGTGCTAGGAAGTCCATGTCATTGGCATAGATCAGCTGCCTGGTGATCTGGTGTAGTAGTTGAGCCCCAGTGCCTCCATTATCAGTGAGCTATCTCTCCAGCTGATCAATATACATACCAAATAGTATGGAAGAGAGAGGGCGTCCCTGGCAGACCCCGATAATGCTCTCGAGTGGTTGGCCCGCTGGTTGCAGCTGGCCTGTGCATGTCTCATATAACCTGTACACTGTGTTCTGCAGTTCGACAGGGACGTCTAGCTGCTGCAATCTTGTCCACAGCCTTTCCCGAGGCACAGTGTCAAAAGCCTTGGTGAAGTCTACGAAGCAGCAATACAGATCTTGCCGATGATTCCTGTCGTTCTTAACTAGAGTCCGCAGCGTGAAGATATGATCTATGGTTGAGTGTCTCGGCCGGAATCCTGCCTGTGAGTGCCCGTACTTCTGCTGCCTCTGCACATCCTGTCAACTGCCGCTCGAGGATCCCGGCGAGGAGCTTTGGAAACACTGAGCTGATCAGAATGGTCAGGTAATTGGTCGGGCAATGCGAGTCTCCTGCCTTCTAGATTGGGACAATCCTGCTAGTGGTCCATTGCGGGGCAAAACCTTCCCACAATGCCTTGTTGAACATGTCGGTGAGTACAGGTGCCATGGATGGTTCTGTCCACTTGAGTAACTCTGCCTACATGCCGTCAAGGTTTGGTGCTTTTCCATTGGCTAGACGTTGTAGCCCCTGCGCTATCTCTGCCTTCGTGATTTCCAGCACTGGACCCTGTTGGGAGGGTAATGCCTTCCATGCACCCTCAGGGTTGTAGAGCTGCTGTAGGTATTGCCTCCACTGGTCTGGAGTGATGTTTCCTGTGGGCGGCACTAAGAAGGCTCTAGCTGTAAACTCGACAGGCACCCACTTTAGAGCATCAGCTTTATGACCACTGCATTAACCTTCACAATGGAATTGAGCTTCTAGCCAATATTAGATATAAGTGGATAGGTGGAAAACAGACAAGTAACTGAATCTCCTTCCGTAGTCTCCCATGATTATAACTACACATTCATGGACAAAATTAAATTTCCCTAATATGAAGCTTGAGTATACCAACCACTTCAGGATGCTAGCACCAACATTCACATTATTTGTGCACATGTATTGCAAATCACACCTACAGAACAAATTATTTCATACATTAGTTGGGAGCAAGTACTATGTAGGAACTACATATTATATACGAATGGACCAAGAGTAACCAACAAGCGCACTTCTTGGATAATCAACCTAGCATAAACATGAATATCAGTCATATATGCTTATCAGGCAAGGTAAATGTCTGCCAGATGTAAAGATGTCGGCTCACCTAATTGAATAATGAGGAGCTCACATAGTACATAGGGATCTTCCAAACTAGTGAATACCTCATATAAGTCCATGGTTGCTAGTATATGAAGGTGCAGGTGAGTGCTACCAGTTAAAGGAGTTGCAAATGAAGCACTTCCACAATATTTCCTAGAAATTGACTCATAGCACGTGCATTGGGCCTTGTCTAAAGTTTTTCTTTTTCTTTTCCTTTGTGTTGGGAGGGGGGGAGGGGGTATTGGTTCGATGGACGGTATATAGTTGTGTGGGAAATTTAGATATGGAGAATTTGAACTCAAATGTTGGAGAGGGAAGCATGCATCAAAAAATAAGAAAATAATTTGAAAATTAATTAGCAACTTGGGCAGTTTTGATAACGTTTGCTTGGGGAGCCAGCGGATGATACTAAGGTAAATATGGACCACTATTTGCATCACACTTGGTTGGCATCCTCTTCACCATGATGGATGCCCTTCTATCAAATTGCTTGTTTGTTTTGTTCTTCTTTGGGGTAAATTTATATTGGTGGTGTACAAAAAAGCAGTCCGGGACATCGGGTGCTTAACGGGTGCTGGCGGACCTTCATCGTGACGTGCTGGCACCCGTCACTATTTTTTTCCCTCCCCGCCATTTTTTCCCAACCTCCGGAACGGTTGATCTCGGATCAATTTTGGAGGATCGGCCGATTGTTTGTCCAAGTCAGCGATCCCTGGTATGTAGCAATTCGGGTGGTGCTTGGAATTTGCAATTGGTGGGCAAATTTTCCAAAGCCTCATTTGTTTGGCAGAATGCAGCTGCTGCTTTTCTTACAGATGTTTTCCAATGCAAACGAATTGGGAAGGCGCATTCCTTCTGGCCATTTCTAAGAATGGAACAAGATTTGATCCTAAGAATTTACTGTCCAGTTTGCATAATCTTGTAGAGCAATCCGAGCAATTTAAGCAGCTGTGTGGCCGGCTGGCCTCCAAAATTGCTGAGAATACGCCTTATACTGAGCCTTTTGCAAATGTTCCTGATGTTCCAGAACAATCTTTTGGCTATGAATACATTCCTGGTAATCAGTAGTTCAATAATCAGCAGTTCTTGGGACATTGAATTTGGTTCTGTTATTGATTTGCTCTTAATTTGCAGAAGCTGAGAAAGATACACAGTTTTCAACATATGATGCTACAGGTCTTGAATCTGCAGAAGACATTTAAGAACAGCACATGGAGGACCAAGTTGAAGCAGGTCATTGCTTTCATTTGCAATAAAATTTATTGCTTAATTTTCAGAAGTTTTATTAATTGCAGAATCTGGAAGAGAGGAAGAAGAGGATTTCTTTGTCCATGAAGACATCCAAGATTATGCAGAGGACATCCAAGATTATGCAGAGGACATCCAAGACCAGCACATGTATGACAAAATTGAAGCAGGTTATTGGTGCTGTACTGACTTCCTTTTTGGTGCTCAAGTTATGTGCACTGTGCTTTATTTTCATAACTGTTGTTATTTGCAGAATCTGAAGCACAAGAAAATTTGTCAATCTATAGGAAAATCGATGCACAAAGAAAAAGGCTGCAGAGAGCAAGAAAAAGAGCAAGGGAGGCTGAATTGTTAGAAGATGACAAAGATCTGGAAGATGTTTTGAGCAAGAGAAGAAAACAACAAATGTCCAAGTTGATTGCAGAACATGCTAATAAGGTATGTGGAAAACTGTCAAAAAAGGAGAGGAAAGAAGTTCTTCAAGGTGCTGCTAAGATGCTGCCAGAATTTGAAATGTTGAAATTGAAAGAAGTAGGGACAATGACTAAGATTGTCAACAACTTGAGGAATTCTCTTGCAAAGCATAAGTATGCCAGGTCGACTGATGTGCTTACAGCAAGGACCTCAGCCATGGTATATGTTGTTGTACCTGGCACTAATTGCTTGGGAACTTCCAGGTGCTTGAACTTGAATAGAAGATATATTACTACAGCAGTTCAGAGAAGGAAAACAGCAGAAATTGGTGATGGCCCATGGTCAATGTTTAAAAAGAAAACCAGATCTGATAAACTAAGCAGGAAACAACAGAAATTAGTAACAGACTTTTGGACTTTTCAGACACGAGTTTCACCATGCAAGAAACATGTTATTAAGATTAGGTTGCGCCCACTCTTGCAAAGCCCAAAACAGAGCACTACCACACACAGGTCAATCCGTCGCTTGAACACGGCCCCCACTAGTATCTGAAGGCATACATTTCCACCAAGAAACGAAGAGCTATAGCTGCAATAAGGACAGGGTCCCACCATCTCAGAATTGAGACAGGCCGCTGGGGTACGGATGGAGGGCAGGGAATCCCCCGGCATGAGAGATTATGCCAGTGCTGTCACATGCAGATAGTAGAAGATGAACACCATGCTATACAGGAATGCCCAGCATATGCACACATTCGAGCAGCTCATGCCGATCTCAGATGCTCTGAGATAGCAATTCACCAACTGCTGGCTTTGCCAATGGTGGCACGTCTTGCGTCCCATATTCTGCAAGTCTCCACCGTCAGGGAGTCCCTCACAGCACAGGGAATTTGAGCGCCCAAATAGGGCCTCTCAACGCTTGCTACAAGGGTTTTTCCTCCCACATGGGGGGTTTTTTCATCCCAGTGGTAGAGACACATTGTACAGGGTTTCTGTGGTTTTATTTTGTGTTTGGAAACTTTCCGCTATATTGTAAAACCGTCTCATAGGCCAGTTGGTCTCCATGGACGTTAAAATATACTTCCTTCCTTCCTTCCTTCCTTCCTTCCTTCTTATATCCATCACTTTTTATAACGTTGCAAGCCTCCTCCTCCGCGTCGAGTTCCTCCTCGTTCTCCTTATGATGGATAGTATTCAAAACAATGACTACATGGATGTTAAGTGAGGTGTCATACTAAGATGGAATTGATGTCACATACCATCTCATAAGTTGGACAACATATGAAGAAAATTCATCTTAGAATTGCATACAACATAATTGTTGTATTGAAATTTTTGCATGTCTACACTCAATTTGTAGTTGATAGTCTATTATGCTTGATAATCATAATAATATATTTTCGGCTGTATTGTTGGATTTGCCATCCAATGACTTAAAGGATATGTAGACATCGTCAGATTTGTCGGTCTTAAAGGATATGTAGACATCACGTTTCAAAGGCTTATCAGATCTGTCTATCCTATGACCTAGAGCTGGGTGAGGGTGCCTTCGTGTCAATAATGGACAATTATATCGTATGAGGCAATTATAGTTTTGAAAACAGGTATTTCGGTCAACTGTGGTCCATCTAATGGTTTTTGAAAACATCCTTGCTTCTATATCACTTTATCCATGTTTAGCTACAAAGTGCCTTGGCACATATGATTGTTTTGACAGATCAACATTAATGGGACCACATTATTTTCGATGATGTTTTGCTTGGATACATTTTTGTCTAAATAAAACAACAAATGGTTGGATATTATGACAAACTGTATTCTAATGGAGGCTATGACGAAGAAGGATAGTAATTTTTTGTTGAAGGACGTCAGACTTTATTCAATCAGAGAGTCAAATACAAGTATAAATGCAGAGACAGGAATAAAATCTCAGTGGATAAGCAGAGACCCACCGAGTGAAGCAACCTGCCTAAGCATAAGAGTGCACATCCAAATACTCCTCAAAAATCAATCGCCTCTTGCGAGGGGCAAGTGAAGAACAATGATACGACTTTACAATGTAACCTTGAGCTTCTTGGAGAACACGATTATCTGCCACATCCAGACCTTTGAAGATTACCAATCTTCGTCTTTTCCAGATAGTCCAAAGCAACCATCCTGCTGCTAGATGAAAAGCCTGGCCTTGTAACTCTGTCCAGGTACAAATATGAAGAAGGATAGTAATGTGAAGGCCTAGACAAATATGTCTTGATTAGAAATTCATTCTCTAATTTAGACACCTTGCTCATAGCAAACATTAAGGTAATCTATTGCCATTGTTATATGATCCAAAGATTTAGTTTATACTACACATATATGTTAAAGTCACTGCAATACAAGTTGGCACACAATAACCACTGGTACATATAGATGTTGTTGATGCTAGCACTTATAGACGTCTGGGTCTTCTATATTACACACAATAATTGCTAATAAACTGATCTGGCTTAGCATGTTAATGTGGATTTGGCTATTGCACAATGGGCTGGCCTAGATAACTTTCTAAGGGTGCTGCAAATGTCTATTGGTAGTGGGATACTCACACATTTTTCTTCTAAATTATACAAAAAATGGAACAAGTAGAAGACATCAGCACAAGGGAATGTCTCCAAATATTACACCTTGTGTAGGGGGCATGAAACATTTGCAACTTATGCTTGCTTATCTAGTTTTGCTCGATAGTAGTCTGTCCCTAGGCAAGAGGTCTGGTCTATATAGTGGCTTAGGTCCATTAGATCATTCAGTTGGTAAGTTTGCTGATTGGGTTCTTGAGTAGAGCATAGAGCGTCAGTCGAGTTTCTTAGATATGACTCTTTTACCACATGAAACATTTGCAGCCTTGATTAAATTACCTTGTTCAAAGAGCCTACATATGGCTATATGAATCTATTTATCCTCTCTTTTGAAACTTCTAGAGATGCACCTCTCGTACCCTTCTTTCACATGGTATTCTCTCTAAATATTGCCTTTAATTATGTTGCTTACAAAATGAAAGACTAAGTCAAGGGCATTAGCCAAGCAAGGATATAGCTTATCTATTAAACCTCTTCATATTACTAAGATTATTAGGTCTATTAGGTCTGGTTGGTTGCAAGTAACTAGTCTTGGTTCTCCAATAATTTTTTTTTATTTTTATTTTTTTTTGTTTTTCGAGGGTAAGAATATGTATTAATATATAATATTTACATTGGATATCCCCAAATGGTATCTTGATAGAAAAATTATCACATGATATTGCTCCTAAGTGTCATGGCTTGTATTAATGAGCTGCCATTCCAGTCTTTCCTAACCCTGAATTACTATAGGACTAACCGTCTTCATCCAGGCTTAGATACATTGGAAGCTAAGTTACACATCCATCAAAAGCACACATAGGATTTGGCGCCAAGGGCAAGTTGAGTGGCAAGGTTTCTAAATTAGAGAATTATGTTATTCTTAGGATGCAAGTTTAAGAGGCGCTTATTTGTTATTTTAATAAAGTTGCTATTTCTTATTTTTTTTTTTCCATCATAGAGCCTGACCAATCTATGCTTATTAGTCAATATTTAACTGCCAGAGCATTAGGCATTTATAGGATTTTCATGTTAGTTGCCAATGACCTGAGATGCTTATTCATGCTAGTCAAGTAGTCAATGTGACAACTAGCAAACTTGCACGATATTTTAGACTAGTTTTAGCAGCTGACTATTTAGGCCTGAGGTATAGTTGACCAGTTACCTCTTCTTGACTAACTTCCTTGATATTTTACATATATGCTAAATGTTACTATTTTACTAACTCTATATTCTAAGGTTTGAGGTTCTTATTCATGGCTATATAACTTTATAAACATACTAGAAAATTGCCAACCGTTAGTGGGGTTTCTATGGAAGATTCGAAGATTAATGTGTTGTCTATGAGTCAGTGACATTAAATTGAGTTTTTAATGTATGGTAAGATGTGGTTGTGTCCTCTGATTTGGCAAACCTAGTTTGAGTAGTGCCTTCATCTGTTTTGGCCGAATGGATCAGGAAAAAAGGATGATAGTTCTAAGAATAGTGCAACGAAAAAGGATCTAGGCAAATCTGGAAGAATGATGGGAGTTGTCTTATATATTCATGTCTGTTGTCTTATACATTCATGCACTGCTAATAAACAAAAACTGCTCAACGCTAGTTTTTAGCCCAATCTAGAACAGGCCTGCATATACACACAAGGAAGTTGTAATCCTTAAGGCAGCCGCATATGAAGTCTATATAATGCAAGGACCCTTAGGGTTTCAGCTCTATATTTATCGTAGTGGTAAGAATGTATCTAGGTATTATACTAATGCCATGTTATGTTAAATGTAGATATGTGAAAGACCTTCAGCATGAAATTTTCTTGAGATTTCAGGAGCAATCAGAGCAAAAGCAATTTTCCAGATTTTAAATGCAAGAAAGGAAGCAATCTACAAATGTGAAGTTCCAATTTACTTGACAGCGTCTAGATATTTTCCATTATTCTCAAGTACTACTTGGAGACCTGCAGAACTGAGAGCAGATCCTAGATCGGCAGGATTTTCCCACACAGTTTGTACTCCAAGTTTGCGGAGTTCCTGAAGGTTTATCATGAGATTAGACTCCAACAACATATGGAACACTATATTCAAGGATGGTTGTTTAGGTATTATGGCAATCTGTTCTTTGGTCCTTTTTTAAAATGCAGGAGAGGCAAGGGAGTAAATAATATGCACGAAATTGCTTTACTGAGGATCTAGAAAATGGTGGCTTTCTCATCTTGAAAGATCCTTCATTGCCAATAGTAAGGATAGTCACCTCATGACCGGCAGCTATAAGATCCTTGGCAAACCAAAACCCAATAACCGCATGACCACCACTGTTAGTATTTATAATTAAGACTTTCTTTTTCTCTGCAGAGCCGCGACAGCCAAAATTGTGGAAGCCCTAAACTGCTTCTTACTTCCATATCCTTTCTGCACTTTATCAGCAGAGATTTGCCATGAATTTTTTAGAATGTGGGAAGTGTAAAGGGATGTGAATGGGCTCCTGAATTTGGGAGAAGAAGAGGGACAAAGAGGGCAAGATCTGGAGAAGTGCCATACCTGTAGCTTGGCAGAGGGATAATGGATGGATGATAAATGCATTCCACGTCCAGATCTTTCGGTTTTACTGGGAATTTCAAAGGGGGCAGAGCATCGATTACATTTGATTGCGGCAGGCCTAAATCAGCCTCCTGAACAGGAAACGAACGATCAATAACAAATCCTAACTATGATTAAAGAATGTTTCCATTCTTGAGATCATTTAATCTGAAAAAATAGGGCACTATTCCTGCTTGCTAGAATCAAAAGGTGAAGAACACGGGCAGTTTTTTGGCTTGCTAGGTCAAAATCGAAAGAAATTGTTGATCCGAAAGAGGACCCAGCAATTTAAAAACCAGCTGGATGTTTTCTTATGATCGGAACAAAGCCAACAAAAGGATCAATCAGAAACGCCGTATGTGTGCTTGAAACGATAAAAAATGGAAAGAAATGGGTGATAGGGAAAAAACCCAAGAACTAAAATTGCCCTAAAACAGTGCAAAGCTTAAGAATTCCAGCTATGGAGTTCTAAAATGATGCCGAACACCCGGAGAAACTAGATTACAGTTCGCCCTTCGACCATCGATCACCGAAGTTGGATCTACACAAGCTCTTCTTGCAGATTCATGATCACGAAAAGTGACCTAAAAATACAAAAAAAAAGAGGGTCCCGAACCAAGGATGAATAAGCTATTTTCTGATAAGAAAAGCTTGAATAAGCAGAAGAAATTTTTGTTTAAGAGAAGCACCCACAAAGCCATAGCCTTTAGAGCGACCTGTGTTCTTATCTGTGATCACAACGGCCTCGAAAATGTCCCCAAACTGCTCGAAATGTTTCCCAGGCCAATCAGCCCACAAAAACCTTTGTTAGGGTCGTATTCCAGAATTGGATTCCCCCCAACCCGCCACTCATTATATGAAGTCGTCAAACCATATTTAGCTCAAAAAAGCTATTTTAGGTTGTGAATTGTTTCTCCTTTACTATAACAAGTTTTGACGTAAGACTTGCAGCCATAAGTTGTCAACTCTAAAGGCTATAATCCAATAATTTTTTGAAGTGTCCATAAGTCATGTTGATCTCAATTTTCACTAAAGAAGATTTGATACAGAATCTAGGACAAAAGTAGAACTAAAATGAAATAACTAAATTTATATATAAGCTTTCTATGGGCAATAAATAATGCATTCCATACACTCCACTTATATCTACATAATAAAGAATTTTATCAACTTAAATATGGTAAATAACCATGTATTCTTTATATTTAGAAGTGGTTGCCACTACACAAAATTTGAGTTTAGTAAAGGTAATAGTATAAAAAACTCATCTTTGATAAGCAATATTTCTTATGAATATGATCTTTCCTTGGCAACATAGATCTTGAATTTCATGTTAAAGTAACACAGCATGTATAAGATTTCATTTAAAATGGACATGGACCATTTCTGATTTGTACTTAGGCTTGCCATATTTTAAAGCAAATTAACATTCTTTTCCAATTTATGATTGACGAAACATGTGATAGAAGTTCAAAATATAGTTTGTATCATCTTTTTGCAAAACACAAGACGAAATCTTCTTATTTTTTACTATCATAAACTTAGAACACGTGTTTGCTGCTTCGTAGCTCCTATTTTAGGTATAATAATAGTAACTTTAGCTTGTCTTTCATGGTAAACTATAATTTTTATGGATTTAAGCTTCATTGGCAATATAGATCTCCAATGTGATATGAAAAATAACATACTACTGTATATAAGACTTGAATATGTAGCATTATAACAGGGGGTTTTCTTTGTGATTTTATACGCTTTTTGGCATGGTTTTTATAT
The DNA here is from genome assembly GCA_021234155.1 of Isoetes taiwanensis. Taxonomy (NCBI): domain Eukaryota; kingdom Viridiplantae; phylum Streptophyta; class Lycopodiopsida; order Isoetales; family Isoetaceae; genus Isoetes; species Isoetes taiwanensis. Next base: position 2,182,068 of record JAJEKV010000118.1, on the reverse strand, counting down.
GATTTCATGGGCGTAATGCACGAGGCATACTAATCAGTATATCTAGAGTGCACACTGGATTCATATATTTGAATGACATTTTATCTATGGTTTTGCAATGGTTTTGCCTTGCATTTTTTTGTTCCTTAAAAACTTAATTAATTTAATTTTATGCAAATCCATGCAAGCAACGAGGCATTGAACTTTAGGGTTCAACTAAAGGGTTCGTGCAAAGGAAGGGATTTAGAGAAGAGACACACCTGTGAAGGGATTTCTCGCAGTTTTCTCCTCGCTATGGCTTCCCAGTTCTCGATGGCTAGATTAGTAGCCCCGATCCATCCCTTCAAATTTGAAAAGGTGTCAAACGCAAAGCGACTTTATCGGCCTACTTGGGGCCATAGTATCCTCGCCATAGTATGGAGCTCTTTTGTATCGTGTTATTACTGCCGCAGATCGTTTCTCACAAGCAAATCTTCTTCTTCAAATTGGACGAAAAGGGCATTACATGATGATTATGCAAAATGAAGGCCTTGTTCTTTCCGCTAGAAGACTGTCATCCGCATTGTTCTCCCTTATTCTCGAGATCTTCCCGCAGGTAGTGGTGAAATTGACCCAAACCGGGTAGGGAGATAAGTCGTTGCCTTTGCACTTGATGCGCCTCTCGATGTTCTTTCAAGCGAGATGTACCGTGGTCGCAACGCGTTCTTGATATCAAGGGCTTTGGTATGCAATTTTAGCTTTGACACATCAAACCTAAGTCCAATTCGCTAAACCGACATGATGAATGTGATTTTTCTTTTTGTTAAGCCTTGCGAAGTGTATTTTTCTACATGCTAACGAATGACAAATAGCAATGATATTTGGCTTTGTTTTCATGTATAGAAACTGGAGAAGAAACGCATATCGCATAACACTTCATTTTAAGAGTGGCTTCAACATCTCGGTTACCTAATTAGATGACAAACGCAGTTGAAGATCTTATTTGGGCATATTGATGTCCAAAGCGAGAAGCCCGAGAATTTTTAATCGAAGCTTGTCTTTGTTTTATATTGCTTCATGTGGCATTAAAAATGCATCAAAGCTCTATGCATGTTTGGATGTGTTGGTCAACGCTTGTATAAACTATGCCGCAACATAGAAGTTTGACTGGTTGCCATTTCAGGCTGATCTTAATGGAACCGTCGGATCCAAGATGGTAGATGCGTATTTGCAATCATTGACAAACAAGCCTATGCTCTGTGAACTATGTCGGGGTTAATACAAGTGGACTAGTTGAGGTGAAGGTTTTCACATGCAATACCTTTTGTCTCACTATGTAAGCAATACTTGTAATTTTTCTTTTACGTGTCCTTTCTCGATTGTATTCAAAGCATGTGCATGTCCCAAGCTTGTTTGGATGCAAATGAAACATGTGCTGTCCTAGCAAAAAGGGCATGCCCTTGTGTTCCACTCATAGCGAGTACTTTGTGGATTGCATTATTTGATCCTGATCAAGTAAGCTGGATACCAGGTGTTTATATTAACTAGGAAGTTAAACTGCATATACTATGCTGTATACATCAATATTATATATTATATTATATTTATATATTATGAATAAGAGAACTCCATTGCATTTATACTCGTATATGTCTCTGTAGGCTGTTGCAGAGGCTGCTGAAGAGTTGTGGGACCTTTATGGTCATGAACTTGGGAATGAATATGTAGCATAATAACAGGGGGTTACTTTTGTATTTTTGTACGCTTTTCACTAAGGTTTTGCTATGATTTTGTGGTGTATTTCAATTGATGTAGTAATGCGTACATCTAGAGCGCGCATACACAAATAGTGTTTTTCATGTTTTCTTTCAATGGTGGGCACCCATGTTTTTTTTTTGGGGTAACTGGTGGTATTATTAGTGGCATGCAGGCCTCGAAGGTCTTAATTTTAGGGTTAGAAATTTCTTTATCAAACTCTGGATATGGCTTCAAGCAAAAATTTGAGCAAACATGGTAGAAAATAAGGGTATGGGCGGGAAGGCAAACTTGTTGTTTGAATGATGCAAGCCTAACAGTCCGCTTAGTACTTTTTCTCACCCGCCCAGAAGCACGAGGGGAAGAATCCGCCCTTCCTTGCCCGTATCCTTGCTCCTTCCCTTGGCCTTGGTTATGGCTTCCTCCGACCCCCGCTTTTGTTCCTCGCCTTTTGTTTCCTTGATCCGACACCGACCGCTCCCTTTTGCAAAGAAATTTTGGCATGATCGCCTCGCCCACCTCCACCTCCGCTTTCCTTGCCCCTTTCCTTCAACCCATCTCTTCGTTCTCTCCTCGCCGCAGCCCCGCTGGTGTAAGGTTTGATTATGGTTTGAAGAAATTGGAATCCAGCTCGGGATGGACGCTCAGCACCTTTTGGAGCCCTTCATTGATGCAGAATGTGGCCTCTGATGTGATTTTTTCGAAACGGAACATCGTGAACGTACTGGAGGTCTGCTCTTGAGCTCCGCCTTAAATCTTTTATGTCCTTGGCTATGGGAGTCCCTATTGCGGAAGCAGTGTATTGTTTAGTTTGCACCAGATGGGCATATAAATGCTGCTGTTATTCAGGTGATCAGGATAGCAATTCATGGGAATTGGCTGAAGCAGATGAATTCAACCGCCCTCGCATGTGCAGGCTTACTTTAGCTGTGTATGAACAGGATCTAAGTCATCCAGAATGGGCCCCTCCTGGTGGATACCAATAAAACTTGAAAACGTGCATAAAAAGGTGAACCACACTCCCAAGAAAGAAATTGTGCCTCCATATCTCATTTATCTTGATCATGATAATTCAGAAATTGTGTTGGCTATGAGAGGCCTTAATCTGCGCAGAGAAATGGATTATTTTGTCCTTTGGGACAACAAGTTAGGGAAACAAAGATTTAATGAGGGTTATGTGCACCATGGCCTTCTTGAGAGTCGCTTTTCTGGTTGCTAAACAAAGAGGCAGAAACTCTGAAAGCTCTGGTGTTGAAACACCCTACATATACACTCATATTTGCAGGCCATTCTCTTGGCTCTGTTGTTGCTTCAATGATGGCAATATTGGCTGTAAAATTCCCTTTTCTAGTAGGAGCTATTTCTAGAAAGCGGGTAACCATTGCTCCTGCTCGATGTATGTCTCTTAATTTGGCAATAGAATATGCAGACGTGATCCATTCGGTAATTTTGCAGGTAATGCTGCTTGTCATGTTACATTCCTACATTTCACTGGCTGTTCACTAAATGTATAATTTATTTTTGAAAGGATGATTTTCTTCCACGGACAGCCACGCCATATATTCAACTCCATTTTCTGGTAATGAAAAAACTAGGGATGTTCTATACTGATTTCCTTTGGTTACTCATTTATAATGTTTCACAGTCTTCCATGCCTTCTATGCGCAAGATGCACAAGAGATACATGCATTTCAGAAACAAAGATGTATAGAGACCCTCGGCAATTATATGCACCTGGACGATTCTATCACATAGTCAAGAGGAAGTGGTGTCGATGTATATCTAAGAACTTTTCTCTCTTCCTTGAACTGGAGTTGTATGGCATTCGCGGAATGGCAGGAATAATTAAAATATTACCAGGTTCTTGTATTTGTTTTACATATCCTGTTGTTTATCTTTTCTGGCAGGTCGTGGAGCTTGCTCACTGCAAGGCAGGTCGTGGAATTGAACATTTGTTTTCTTATGCTACAATATTAGGCCGCCTAGCTTGAAGTGGATATGAAAGGATTTTGCATACGATAATAAGAGATGCGCAATTGCCACATGTTCTGGGCTGTCTGCTGTGGCAATACCTTTCTGGGAAGATCTTATTTCATGAGTATTTATCTGTTAGCAGAATGCGCCCTGCAAGACAAGGCTTGTTGCATATCACCATTGTAGACAAACAAAGATAGAATGTGAATGGTGAGGATGAAAGCTATGAGATTGATCCCAATCGAGAATATGTGAGGAAATGGTCTGCCGTGAGCTATAGAGGCTGCCTACCGTGCTATCACGATGCTATAGTCATTAATTTACCATGGCATCACATAATTTCTACAGACCTTACTAGTTGGCTTTAAGGTTCTTGAAGTTGCACTTTCAAGCCTGAAAGTAGATAAGATGGAATGCGAAAATGTTGAATATCGTGCTTACAAGGGTTTTTGTGCAGTCACTAGGGCTGGCAGTTATGAAATAAGAACTTGATAAGGCTATCATTAGGGTCAGCAGTTTATTTCTTGTAATTTGGTGAATGATTACATAATATAATTCTTACTCTGATGATATTAATAGATTTCATAATTATGTGATAAGGTTTGCAATTGAAGGTTGGCGAAACTTCATAACATATGATAAATATCTAGCACGAAAATATATATTACTCAGCATTTCCTAATTCTACTTTTAAATTGTTTTAATTCTGCTCTTGCATGTCGTTCTTTTTTGTGCATATATGCCTTGCTTAGTGCTCAAAGCCCTTTATTAGGGCCCGAAGGGCCCAAAAAATTTCCCAACATAACAACACATAACATTAATGCAAACATAAACTATTGCATTCCAACACATTTAAATTAAATTCCCCCTAAAACCCCCTTTGGTTTGGGTGCATATTCACACGGGGGGTGACGTAGGGCAACGAGAGCTGTTGGATAGGCATATTCACCCCTTATTCCTTAATCTACACCGTATGTAAAGTTCCTCATTTGTGGGGTATGCAAGTACAAAATTTGCTATACTGTATAACAAAATTCACAAAATACTATAAGATTTCAAGCAAAATACTATATGGTGTTAATTTTGTACGTGCAAAATACAATTATGAGGGTTCTAAATGTTCGACAAGGTGCTGCAGGTGCCTTGGCTTCGGCTATGGAAGAGTATCCTAGCAGCATTCAGGTAACTCACATGCAATTTCTAGCTGCCTTGACTGCTAATGCTTTGTGAGGATTGAACATATTCAATGGTTTGCTCTGCAGGAGACACTCGTATTTCTCCTTTTCCACAACCTTATTGGATATGGAGCTATTTTGGCATGGGTGATACAGCTTTTGTAGCAAAAAACATATCATCTGGCACTGGAAACTATAGTTTAGACATAGGAAACTTGTTTGGACAATAGGACTGGAAACTATAGTTTAGAATCTAATATCTTAACCGGAGGACTCAGGTGATATTGGAAGGCTACCTCCTTATCCTCTCGCTTAATGTATATGCCATTATTCACAACATCTTGTCTCATCACATCCGCTCGCATTATGATTGTAATATGCATTCTCATAGTTTGTACTTTGAAATTAAAGTTCACATTTCAAATTCTGTTTGTCTTGGGTATGCTATAGAGATCGCAAGGTAGCGAATAACGGATTTTCCACTTCCTTTCTTCTACTAGTAGTTGAAACAATGTAAAACGGATTTGCCCCGATGAAAGGTGAATCTATTTAACTATTTATGTAATGACTAACTTTCACATCTTTGAATACATGATACTTGTCATGTTGAAATAGGATATTTGTTTGATGAAATAGGATATTTGAAATTCAATATAAACGACGTAAGATACAAAGGCGGTCCTATTTGTCGATCTTTGTAAAACGCATGTCGATATGGAATTAAAACTCCTATTTGTATATTTCTTGGCACTTACATACTTACATAAACAAAGCTAACTTGTCCCATAAAGTTTACCTATGTTTGCTTTAGTTAGGGCCCGGCGGGCCCAAATTTTTTTTATAACAATCGACACACAACTACCATTAATATTATTAACACAAACCATTGCATTTAACACATTTAAATTAAAATCCCCTTAAACCCCTTTGGTTTGGGTGCATATTCACACCTGGTTACGAGAGGGGCGAGAGAGCTGGATGGGCATATTTGCCCTTTATTCCAAGATCTGGACCATACATAGCGATCCTCGTTTTTGTGGGGTATAGAAGTAAATCTCTCTATCGAGTTTTCTACTACCACCCATTGGGATGCTGCCATCAGGTTGCGTGTCAAGGCGGATTTGAAAGCACTATATGACATGCGAGCAAATGACCACAAGGCGAGCCGTTGTATGCCCCGGGCCCACACACCTCGCTTAGGGCCTTCATCGACCGGTTCTCTGTCTGGGGCGAGGGTGGGGGGTCATCCCTCACCACCTAGAATACAGTTCCATACCAGATCCTACTCCAGGAGACAGGTTTTATACCCCTTCAAAGGGCTACATTGGAACGCCATATTATTTACTTCCAGAAGGTGGTCGCTATGGGTGATACACGTTTGCCCAACCTTGCTTTGGCCATAGCAATGGGTCCCCAATGCCTCAAAGCCTGCTGGAAGGACAAGCAAGCTCAGTGGTTCTCACGTTGGGATGTACAGGCAAATAGGTGCATAGAGGTGCGGACAAAGAAGGATCACAATGCACTAAAGTTGTACCTAGATGCTAGTTTCCTTCGCAAGCTCTGGGATGAAGATGCTCTGACGCACGTTAAGATGGCACACTATCAGCAGCAAGTCAATCCTATGTCCACGAGAGGCCCGCACCAATACTTGTGCACCCATTTGCCCATGAAGAAGCGCAGACTTATAACTTCCATTCGCACGGGTGCACATCATCTCCGCATTGAGACAGGGCGTTGGACTCGGGAAGCATGGGAGGATAGGCTTCGTCAGTGTTGCCACCAGGGCGCCATTGAAGATGAATATCATGCCTTTCAGATATGGCCAGCGTTTGCCCATATTCTAGCGCAGTATGTTCGGTTAGTTGTGCCTGACTAGCCGCTACATGAGTTATAGAATACAGCGTCCGTGGGCTTGTTAGGGTCATACCCCCAGGAGGTTATGGATACACGAACTCAGTTGTGTCCTCCGAGACAGTACTGAATTGTCCTATACAATTGTACAGTGTACCAGCATACTTATTAATGCTAAGGTTTTTCCTTCGAAAACACTTCGGGCCGTGGGGTTTTTTAATCCTTGCAGTAATACGCTTGCTGCTCTCTTTTTGTTTGGATCCCATAGGCCAATTGGTCTCCGTAGACAATAAAAAATCTATTGTATTCTATTCTATTCTAATTATCATGATCAATTATATTTATTGTTCATTTGTCACTTATTCAATGATATGGTGATTTTCTACCTTCTCTAATATAATTTTTGGAATGATGAGTGGAGATTCATATAGGTTTAGTTTGCTTGTGCTTCAACATTACCATTAAATAATGCTATCCTAGCAACCAATTAATTCTTTCAAATAGATACTATACATAGGATTTATATATTCTTAAGACAAGTTTAAAACCAATTAACATGAGGATGTTCTGGCTGTTTGAATGATCCTAAACCATGTGGACTAGCAATGGGAAACATAGCAGTCTACCTTTATTTTTCATAGTTATAGCTTTTTATATTTGTTCTTCATTCTTTTGCTTCCACAACTTGAGAAATTTGAAAATACAAGTTTTGAGTTCACCATTCAATGCATAGGTTTATGAAATCCATGGAACGCGTAATCTAAGAGATAATTTAGGATGTATACTAGAAAGTACTCTAAACCTCAATATCATGAGGATTGATTATTTTTAATGAATAGAGTAGCTTATGATGTGCTTATATCCCGCAATTGAAACTGAAATTGATTAACATGCGGGAGTTCTTAATTTTAGAAAGAAGGTGGACTAGTAATGGTCTCATATATACAAACATTTCTTGATTTCTTGAGAATAAACACTATGCTTTTTTTTATGTGTTTATCTTTGGGATAATTCCATATCTTAGTAACCGTTCGTAATATGATTTTTCGGAGGATGGCTTTGAATCATTTTTGTCCTATATAGACATAAGTTATTAGTCACTTGTAAATGAAAAAATAAAAGAAAATCAAAACTTCATTATCAAGGCTAATGGACATTTTTCTTAGATAAAGCAAGTTGTCCACTACTTATATTCAAAATTTTAGGTCAAAATTCATTTCCTACATAAGTTTGATATTTGATTTGGGAACAACTTTCTGGAAACCAATATTGGTTCACAGAAGAATAGAATAGAATAGAATAGTTTTTTTAATGTCCACGGAGACCAATAGGTCATGGGACCCATACAATGGGCTAGTACAATCATTACTACTAGGATTAAAAAACCCCTGCCTCGAAAGGTTTTCAAGGGAAAAACCTTTGCAGTAATGATGATACTAGACAAGCGGAGATAATGACTACTGAGGGCTCAGTAATTGCCGACGTTTATCTAGAACCTCAAGTATGTATAATGCCAAGTCATGCACAGATGGTGCTCTGAGAAGTTGTGGAAGCGTGGAATGGAATGCTAAGGTCAAAAAATGATTCCGGACTATCTCAAAAGCAGGGCAACTCAGAAGAGTATGGCTTTCACCTTCAATAACCTGTAACTGGCAACAGACACATAGTCTCGCTTCTCGCGGCAATTGCGGCCGCTCCCATCTACCTGTCTCAATCCGTAGCCTGTGGGACCCCGTGCGAATTGATGCAATAGCTACAAGCTTGTTCCTAGACAATGAAGCAAGCAAATAAGCTTGGGGCCCTGGTGCCAAGATGGGATTTATGTGTGCATGATAATGACCAGTTTTCACTTGGGCCAAAGTAACTGCGTCCCAGATCTTTTGAGAAAAACGACCATTGAGATATTGTGGCAAAAGCTCAGGATCAGAACTGGCAAGCATCAGGCAGTGCTCTGGTTGCACAGCCCAAAACAAGCAACAGTTTTGACCCTGTGATATTCGAACAACCTAATTTTCCTTCTCATACCTCGGATTGAGGTGCAGTATTTTATATCTTACTCTCTAACTCGTGAAGAAAAATATAAAAATGATAAAAAAAATCATAAGAATCTTCTTATTGAGACAGTTTTACTTTATTTAAATATGAAGCAAAACAGACTTGACCCCCTTGGGTTTACCTAAGCATAACTCTCATAAAAGGGGCCAATAGATTTATAGGTATTTTTTCCATGCAACATAACTACCATATATTAACATGTAAGAAGGGTTTGACTGATTATTGAACCTTTGATTTTATATGAATTTTAAAGCAAACAGTGCAAATGCACCTTTTCTTGTACATCATGTGACGGCTCTAGTGTTAATTTGCTAGTAATGCACCCAATACATCTTTATCTTTTGTAGAGATAGACGTGTGCCCTCGAGTTCTATTTCTTTGGACTAAAATTTTTAATTTGTGAAGGGTTCATATTTATATTTGAATAGGTGCACCTTTAGTAGGCCACCATTGGCCCTTCAATACATTTCGTAACCTAAACTTACATTTTTGCTAGAAATGTATAACATATTTCATAACCTTACCGTACCCTTTTTTTTTAGAAATGCACCCAATACATCCTTAGCTTTTGTAGACCTATCTCTCAAGTTTTATATGACTAGAATTTTTAATTTGTGAAGGGTTCATATTTATCTTCGTTAGGCGCATTTCCGGCCCTTTATAACATAGTATAATTCCTTTTTTTTAGACATATTATGAATATATTTTGTCTCTTTCCAATTTGCCAATCTAACCATTATTTCAATGTATGCTATATATGAAGGAAAATTAGGTACACTTATATTACACGAGCTAAACGATTTTGGATGAGAAATGTCATCTGGTCAATCACTCTCTTCCACAAACCATGTTCCTTATAGTCAAAGAATCCTAGAACACTGATCACATTCTAGTGGTTTAATATATTCTTATATTCCTCAAAAAAAAAAAAAAAAAAAAAGAATCCTAGAACACGAGGGAAATTTAGGGGGATTTTTTGGACTTCTTTCACACCATTTTGCCAAAAATGCAAGAAATTCGCTGCCACCAGGATGTATCAGGAAGCCTAAATGGTATAAATCCCTGATTCGTAATAAGAAGCGAATGTTCTATGAAAACAAAAAGGAAGGCTTAAAAAGACAGCTTAGGAAGTCTCCAAAGACGTTTTGGAAATGCTTGCAAGGCAAAGTTGATACCCCTCGAAATAATAACGATGATCTCATTGAGTTAGTGAGAAACATCTATGAAGTAAATGGAGCGTATAAGATGTCTATTGATACCGTGGTAGGTTTTTGTTCTCCTCAAGAAGATGTTCAAGAAACGCTGGCCTCTCTTGATAACAATAAAGCTCATGACATGGAAGGGATATGTATAGAGCTATTTAAATGGGGCTGACAACAAACCTTGAGAATTCTAACGAATTTGTTGAACTTGAGTCTCACTTTGGGACTGCCAGATGCATGGAAAATGAACAGGTACGCACCCCATCTATAAGTCCTGGATAAAAAGTCAAGTACAAAACTATAGAACCATCTTGATTGGTTCCACTTTCACCAAGCTCAAGCGGGCAGCTTATTGGAAGCAAAAAATAAGTTCATGGGCTGATGATAATGACAAAAGATCAAAATTTCAAGCCGGTTTTAGAAGAGACTATAACACATTAGATCATGCTCGACTCTTAGAGTCCTGATTGAACAAGCAAAGAAGCCAGGTTTTGCTTTATATGCAGCCTTCATAGATTTTACTAAAGCATTTGATACAGTCCCAGGAAGGGACTTGGAGATAGGATGGCTGATATAGGAGTGCTTGGAGAGTACTTGAGATCAGCGGTTGCTCGCTTATAATGATGAAGTTTTGGTGAAACTGCCTCGTGACTCAATAGCTGAGCTGAGAATAACATTGGGGTCCCACAGGGCTGCCCCTTGTCTCCAACCCTATTCGAATTTATATTGATGAGTCGATGAATGGCTTCGCCCAGTGTCTTTGTTTGGCACACGACTAGGAGCTTTCTTAGTCCAATTGTTACTTTATGCAGATGATATAGTACTTCTAGCTAATAAACATTGCATTTTGCAAGAGCATCTAAACATGCTTTGGAAAGCTTTTGTGTTGAAAAACAAATGAAGGTAAACATTGGCGAAAACCAAGATCATGATCTTTGGGACTAGGAGCGCACTGTAGCTAATCTACAATGGGCGTGTACTTGAAACGGTAAATTGTTTCAAATATTTAGGAATTGATTTCGCTTTGCAATTATGGATGGAAGGAATGCATTAGAAGAAGAGTGACAGAGGGAAAGTCGCTCTATTCTCCATGTTATCCAGTGCACCGAGCTTGTCCGGAAGACCGGAATATGAAGAAGTTTCTCTTTAAGACGCCGGGTCGTAACAAAGACTCAGATGGTTCTCCAATATGGGGTCCAAGTACCTCACGAGGGCTATGGAAACAGATCGAATCAGTCCAAAAGTTGTTTATATGCGGGGAATTGGGCATTAAAAACACCATTCCATATCGATCATGTTGGTTGAACCCCGGCCTTTTTCCTCTTGAGATGGAAGTCGCAGATCAAACTATTAATTTTGTAAATAGGCTGAATGGACAAGCGGATGACAGTTTCTTCATTTCAAGCCTTAAGGGTTTCTCGAACATCAAGGGTGGTTTATGGATGTTAAAGCATGGCTTGGCGAGATGGGGGTCACCGATGAAAACCTGGCCCAAGACAAGGAGGCTGGCTAGGCTTGTGTTAGAACAACGCACATTACAAATGCTTTGGGAATTGAGAGGCGCAGATTGAACCACTATGTTGAAAAGGTAAACCCGAGCATACTTTCGACCATAGCTATCTAACAGGAATTTGCAAAAGAGGATGAGACAAAGGATAGCAAGATACAGAGTGAGCTCTCATCACTTAGAAATAGAAACGGGCAGATGGAGCAAAATTCCGTTGGAAGGCAGAATATGTAAACTGTGCAACCAAGGAGCAGTCGAAGATGAGGACCATGTTTTCGCGACATGTCCTATCTATAGTGATATCAGATTGAGATTTGGGTTGCGGATAGACAACTTCAGATCGCTTTTTGACTCTACTATGGATATAAATCAAGTAGGTGTGTATATAAAAGAAATAGAAGATTTTAGATTCATTTTGTTGAAAACAGTGAGTTCATAAATCCTTGTACAATTTTGGCTCTATGGCCTTCAAGGCCCTTACGAGCTTGGAAATATTATTTTTGAATTAACATAGAAATTCCTTATGATGATTTTGGAAAAGGAAAATGTTCGCGGTGGCCCCGCCGCAATAAATTTCTCGTAATGATAAATATCTCTGTCCTCCTTGGGGGGGGGAAAAAAAATGTCAGCCCTTCCAGAGATGTTCCAAACTGACCTACGGATTTCAGAAAAACCTTCTTCACCTCTCGACCATTTGCTCTTTGCTTAAATCTGCTGTTGTAGGGCAATTCTCTCATGAGCCTAAGTAGCTTTACCATGGTTTTTCTATATCTCACTGCTTGATTTTATAACTAGATCAAAAATCTTTTATATACCATAAATCCTTGTAATTTTGATTATGTACTAACATTTATTTTTATTTTCTACCGACATGATCACTTTCCAAAATTAAGTCCAGCCCTTAGCTTTCAACGTTTGACAATTGATCTAGCTTATTACAATCACGTTACAACCCTTCTTGCTCTCACTCACTTGTCATCTTCCATAGTCTTACGGTTCCTCCAACAAGTCCATAATTAAGCATGTACTACTCTAACTATGGCAGCCTACATAGCTCAAATAGATCAACTCAACTAGATGCAATCTTTAAGGGTGCTTTCCCATGGGCAGAAAACCTCCAGGCTTCTTGAAGGTCAGGTCTGTTTGTCCGATGTTCCCATGAGCTGAAAACCGGAGTGGCTGAGGTTAAGAACCTCGTTTAGAAAATAATCGCGAGGAATACTTTTGGACCTGGGCCTGACCTCATCCAGGTCCGGCCGTCCATGGGAAAGCACCCTAAGCTTGGACATCCCAACTAATCCTTGCTCCTCCAAAAAGACTCTTCTCCAAAACCCTTGCACACAAGTTAACCCTTGCTTGTATAAATTCTATCATAAATGCATGCCATGCCATGTGTCTTTATGTCAAGGAAAGTTGGTGTTGATTCTTGTTTGAGAGCCAATGGCAGACTGCCATGTGGCAATCATTCTATTCAAGAATGGAAAGTCACTACTCCATTCTGGCATGACCTCCTGCAGCCGGTTCGTTGCTGACGAACAGAGTTTTTTCTGAGTATTTTGCTGAGTTTTTGCAGAGTTTTTGCCATAGCCGGTTCTGGCATGACCAACGGAGCAGCCATAGCCGAAGTTTCGAAGCTTTTGTGAAGATTTTCTGAAGCCATAAAGCATCGCTATAAAGCATCGCTGCAGTTGAATCTGCAGTTGAATCTGCACAGCTAAAGCATCGCTGCAGTCTGCACACCTAAAGCATCGCTGTAGTTGAATCTGCAATCGCAAGAAAGCTTGAAATCAGCAGGAAATCGGCAAGAAAGCTTCAAAACGGCTTGAAATCGACAAGAAATCTTGAAATCGGCAAGTCCAAATACAAAAAACCATCGCAAGAGCTTGAAATCCCCAAAATCTCAAGAGCTTGAAATCTGCAAGAGCTTAAAACCTGAACATCTCTGGATCATCTGAGCTTGAAATTTGAAGCATATAGTCGGATTTGAAGCTCGAAATCTGAAGCATATAGCCGGATTTGAAGTATATAGCCGGATTTGAAGCTCGAAACCTGCATATAAAGCCGGATCTTTCCTTGACGTTGTGGAGTGGGAACAGGGACGGTAGCCAGCTGCTCCTGCCAGGCCCAGAAGGCCATGGCGGTAGCCAGCTGCCCCTGCCAGGCCCAGAAGGCGCTCCCTGTTCCCATTCCACATAACATCTAGGCTTATACATGTATATGCATGCATATAATAGACCATCAACTAACATCAAGAACATAAATGAAGGTGGGTTATTTCATTGTGCACATATCAAGCTAGGATTGTACATTGAATTGTTTCCTAAGGTTACAAAATAAGTAACCTTTAACAACATTGCCCCTTAACAAGTTTTCCAGTGTAAGGTCCTCGCAAAATTGGTAAGGGGACCCAATGCACATCGATATGTCTCATAAAAGGACAGAAAAAGAATGGAGTAAGATAATTCTGAACATGTCACAGTTCAGAAGAGAAAAATATGTGGCAGGGACTATGAGTATCAGTGTTGATTAAGAAAGTTACAGATGTCATCTAGAACCTGATGAGATAACTTGTAGGTGTGAAAAATGTGGAAGGCATGAACAGCACCCTTGTAAAATTTCAGATCAACATCCTTATTTGCCTTCTTCATGCCTTCAACATATCTGATCTGCCAATCCTGAAGAATATCATGATCACCCACAATCACAAGAGTAGAAGGCAGATTCAGACCTGAAATATCATCAGACCTTGGTCCAAAAACATTGCAAATAGGATGGTCTCTATTTTCTCCTTCAGGAAGGTATGCTCTCCAGTGCCAATCTGCACTTTCAAGGGAAATAATAGGCACATTTACCAGCCTCAGTTCAGAATCAGTGCGTTTTTCTCCTCCAAAATATGGCTGGATCAATACATGTCCACGGATTTGCAGAGGATTCATATCTTCTATAGCAGCTCTGCATCCAATATGATGCACAATATTTCCTCCTGCACTATCCCCAGCTAAAAAACATCTAGATAGATCAGCATTTTCTGGAATACATTCATGTTTTGTGATTTGAAGCCATTTTAAAACACTAAAACTATCTTCATGTGCTGTAGGAAACCTATACTCCGGCGACCTTCTATAATGCGTGGAAATAACAATGCAGTTCCCCTGTTTTGCAAGAAGTCTGCAGAAGATATCATAGAGCAAGAAATTTGGTTTTAGTACCGCAAATCCTCCGCCATGGTAGTAAAAAACCACCGGAAGCTTGGAAGCTTCAAGATTAGGGCAAGGGGTAAAGATTCGAACCCAAACTCCGGTAGATTCATCTATTACCATATCTTTGGCTTTTACTCCTTTTACAGGGGTCATTCCGGCAGGCACAGGGATCTCCAGCAGATCCGCTATCCTCCTATTGATTGTGTAATTTTTTCGCCGGACTATATTATTTGCCGTTGTTACAAGCTTTGCAAGAAGCTTAAGACTGAAAGGAGGAACCAATGGTAGCCCTAAATCCGTCTCTGTTGGCAATAAATCGGCCATTATTTCTGTAAAGAAGATCAAATATTAGGACCTTCCATAGATTTCAATCCAGAAGAAGAGATTTCACAGAAGACAAGATGAATGAATTGAGAAGATCAAGGAAAAAATGTTTTAGCATTGCAAATTTCCAAGATTATGCAAGAGCTTTTTGAGCATAAAATTTTCGCATTGCAATTGATCATCCGAAGGGGCAGAAAAGCTTACCAGATAGCGGAGAAAAAACGTCCTCCAAGGGTGAAACTGCTCAAGCCGTTGAAAAAGAAAAGGGGTTTCTCCAGTTTTTATACAATAGCGGAGGTAGGTTTGCATTAAATTCCTTGATTCCGGTGATCATCTGTCGTATCGGCATACTTGCAGCGACCAAACAAGCCTTTTTGTTTGTTAATTATAGAGTGGTACCAATGAAAATTTAAGAATTTAATCTGCATACTCGGATAGACGGAATTTTTCTGTGTTGCCCGGGGGCCTTTGCCCTGCCGGAAAAGTTGGCTAGGGCCAATGCCGCGCCGCCACGTGGCGACGTGTAGGCAGAATAGCAGGTAAAAAAAAAGAATAAAAGGTAGAAAAGTACAATCTAGGTAAAAAAAGTGCAGAATGGCGGGAAGCGGGAAGGGAATGGATTATGAAAAGACATTCTCACCAATAGTTAAATTAACCAGCATAAGAATTTTGCTAGCATTTGCTAGCATTTGCAAATGCAAACTCCTTGGAAGTACATCACATGGATGTATAGGGGAATGGAATGAGGGGAGCCTTTTCCGGTTTGGAAGGGGGGCCCCGCGACCGGCGGTAGCCGGGAGCGGGTCCCTTTCAAACTGGAAAAGGCGACCCTCTTCCATTCCCCGACAACATGGAAGTTGGGTCGGAGCTTGGCTATGGCTTCTTCTCAAGACTCGGTTTTTGTATCAGAGCTCGGTTATAGCTCGATTTTGCATTTGTTGCCTTTTTTTTTTTTAGAACTCTGCTATGGCTCGGCTTTTTTTGCCTTCAGGTGATTTCTTTGCTCCTGCCATATCCGTTGTTGATCCGACCCATTCTACTCTGCACCGGTCGCCTTAGAAAAAACAGCTCGATTTTCAGCCCTTCTTCAGCTCTATGAAAGGGAAAACAGAGGATGCTGAGCCGAAA
The DNA here is from genome assembly GCA_021234155.1 of Isoetes taiwanensis. NCBI lineage: Eukaryota > Viridiplantae > Streptophyta > Lycopodiopsida > Isoetales > Isoetaceae > Isoetes > Isoetes taiwanensis. The sequence goes on along the minus strand of JAJEKV010000118.1, from coordinate 2,165,939 downwards.
AACTGGGGATTTCTTCACATCGAAAATATAGGGTGCAGAAACAGGGGATTTTTTTGTGCAGAAACAGATGAAGGACGGCGATTCAGAGCAAAACTCTGGTCGAAAACAGAGATCCCAAGGGATTCTTCACAGAAAACAGTTGTATAGCAGAAACAAGTGATTTTTATGCAGAGGATTTTGTGTGCAGGAACAGGGGATTTTTGCCATGGCCATTTATCTGCTTCTGCCACCGGTTAACCTGTAACAAAAATGATGCCTGCGGAATGTTGAACCCAACTTCCATTCCGATTTGTAGAGAATGCCAGATGGCATCACGAGATTAAGCCTCAGAAAGAAACGGAGACCCAACTTCCATGTTGTAAGCACAACATTCTTAAATGCTGAGCTTGATGAGGAGGTTGATATGAGATAAGCATCTGGTTTTGAAGTAAAACAAGAAGGCATGGTGTGGAAACGTAAACGAGCAGTCTATGGTTTAAAACAGTCCCCAAGGATGTGGTACAAATGCATTGATCAATATTTGCAAGAACAAGGTTTTAATAAATTTCTAAATGATGGAAATATTTACATTTTGAACAGGGGGAGTCAATTCTTCATTATTGCCCTATACGTGGATGACAATATTATGGTTCCAAGTGATCCAGAAATATTAGAGCATTGCAAGCAAATTCTTAAAAACAAGTTTCAAATGACAGATCTAGGGTAGTTGAGGAAATTCCGAGGAATGGAAGTAAGCAGAGATATGCATAGCAAAAGACTGACTATTACACAAAAGGGGAACATTGAAAGTATGCTCAAAAGATTTAACATGACAGATTGCAATGTATCTAAGACACCTATAGTACAAGGACTTAAATTGTCTTCAGACATGAGCCCTAAAACTATGGCAGAACATGAACAAATGGAAAGGGTACCCTATAAAGAGTTGATAGGTTGCTTGCTTTTTGTGTCAAATAGTACCAGGCCAGATATTTCATTTACTGTGAGCCTTCTCAGCAGATTCACAAATAATCTAGGGTACCAACATTGGGCAGCAGCAAAAAGGGTACTCAGATATCCGAAATTCACTCAAACTCATAGCTTAACTTTTAGCAAAAGCAATTTAACTCTCACAGGGTATGTTGATGCAGATTGGGGAAGTGATATTGACTCTAGAAAGTCAACTTCTAGATATTGCCTTATGATAGGTGGAGCTACAGTTGCTTGGAAAAGCAAAAAACAATCATGTGTGGCAATGTCTACAGCAGAAGCAGAATACAAGTCCACATCATTGGCTGCCAAAGAAATAGCTTGGGTAAGGTGTTTGTTAGGTGAATTGAAAATTTATCAGAATAGGCCAACTATACTATTTTCAGACAACATGAGTTGCATTGCCATTACTAGAAATCCAGTATTGCATCAAAGGACCAAGCATATAGAACTGCATGTTCACTTTGTTAGAGATCTGGTTGCAAAGGGGGTCATAACAGTGGAGTATGTAAACACAAATGATCAAACTGCAGATATTCTAACCAAAAGTCTATCAGAAGTCAAGTTTACAAAATTTAAACAGGATCTGGGAATCTTAGAAGAACTAGAGGAGAAAAAGATGAAGTTTGATATTGAAGACTCAAGAGTTTCATCTGGCAGGAAATCTAGCTAAAGGATTTTGTTATCTCATTAGCCTAAGGGATTTTATCTTCCCTTTTACAAGATTATAAAGATTGAGCTGAAAATAGAGGTAAGCTTAAGGATTTTGTCTTCCTAATATTTACTTACAGGTTAACTGAGCAGAAAGTGAATTAAAGGATTTTATCTTCCTTAACTCAAGATACTGATTCAATGATCCAATAACAGCCATGAACTTTAGCATGAAAGGGGAATGATGAATTAGATCATGCTAAAGAAGGAGATGATGAGTACATATCAAGAAGAAACCTTGCATGAAAAAAAAATAAGCAAAGGTTAATGGTTAAGGTTAATGGTGTGTTTATTTTAGGGATAACCATTAACAATATTATTTGAATGAAACATTTATGGACGAAGAAATATCGAAACAAGGTTCGTTTTGGAGCCAAATTCGAGTTTGAATATAGCAAGTCTGGTGAGCGGTGAAGCGGCCGAGCTTAACTGCTAAACGATCGAATCCATATCAGGCGGTTGGATTTGGCCCTATAAAATGTGAAGAAGAAGCTCGAGATGTATGCTGTGAATAGGTCATTTGTAAATGAGGCTTGGGCTCTTGATGTCATAATATATGTTAATGGTTCATACCATTCAATTCACTTGCATATAATAATCATATTGTTATATGATTATTTAGTTGATGAATGATTACTCTTGAAGTCTCAATTATTGTCTAGTTAGTCTATGATTTTTGAATGTAAGATCTTGTGACATAAGAAATCATTATCATTCTTCAGTATGTAGTGCATTATCGTCCTCTATGACCTCATGCACTTCATCCGGCTCAGTATTTGTATCATCATCTATGGTCAAGGTTGGTTGCTTCACGATGGTCTCTTCTTCCTTCTCATCACAGCAGCTCTTCTCTCTCTAGCGCCTAGCACATTCTCTCTCTAGCGCCTAGCACATTCTCTCTCTAGCCTTCTCTCACCTCACTTTCTCTCTCTAGCCCTCTCTTACCTTCTTCCCCTCTGCTCAATCTCTCTAGACTTCTCCCTCTCTCTACATCCTATCTTCCTCCCTGCTCTATCTCTCTAGCCTTCCTTCCCTATCTTCCTCCATGCTCTCTCTCAACACACTATCAGTCTCTCTAGGCCTCCCATGGCGCGCCAATAAGGTGTTCCAGATCCTAGCATACTCAAAATGCGCGGGATCTGTCGCCTCCTCTCCTTGTGTTAGTCATGCGCGGGATCTGTCGCCTCCTCTCCTTGTGTTAGTCCTTTCCCATCTCAGCCTATTCCAAAAAGCCCATTCAAACCAAGCCCATACCAAAAATATTCCGACAGTAGCCGGAATCAAACCTCCCCCCCACAAGGTTGAACCCCCCCAAACCCCCCCGTGCCAACCACTGAGGGTGGGCATCGTTTGTGCTTTTAAACATCTTCCAATTCTTCATAAGCACTTTAGTCCTTTAACCCCATCCTTCATGGCCGCCTCAGAGCCCCCTTCCCCTGCACCCCCCATCCGAGGGAGACATTCCCCAACCCCAGCCCCCCCGCCCCACCCGGGAGAACCCGGGGAGGGGCTGGGGCTTTAAAACGCCCCTGGGCCGGATAACAAAGACAGGGGAGAAACCTCTTCCATGAGGAGGGAAGCGGGCGAAGGCCCAATCTACGGATTGGCTCGAGATGGATGAAGGCTGCTCAAGCTCGACCTGAAGCAGACGAGAGCCATGAAACAACCGAGGAACAGATCGAGAATAACGTAACCCTGATTGCGTGATTGACAAACAGATATACTGATCCTCGGCATCCCATGTGCTCAAAAGACGGTTGGCGAAAGGAAAGGCAACGGTTACGCATATGGAGACCCGCGATGCAAAGCGGTTAGAAGATCGCCATGGCCCACTTTGAGAGGCAACATGATAAGCAGTGGCCTTGCCGACTTTTGCGAGCTCACGTGGATTCCCTCCCTCCCCACCGTGGAGACTATGGCATCGCGACAAAGCGAGGGGTGTTGAGCGGGATACGCTGGTAACTATTTCCGCCACGCCGTCGAAGTCGAGGGGTATGCCACCGCGTGATACCGGAATGTCCGAGCCATCGTCGAAGCCAACCAGGCAGAGCTAAGAACCCTGCAGAGTAGGGCTGAGACACAAGATCAGGAGATCCAGGAGCTCAAAGCAACCATTGCCCAGCAAGGCAGCGGCCTCCGTGCTCAGGTCCATGAACACCTGCGGCACTGCACAAATGAGTTGGCCAGGCAGCAGAGATTCCAACAGGAGCTAGGCTCCCGACTCCAGGCAGCAGAGGCTGCAACACAGGGACAGCCAAGCGCACGTGCCCCACAGCCCACAGGTCGCCAAACAAAGTGCGGGCACGCCGCCACCTCCTCCATCTCGCGACACCACACCGCCCTGTGGAACAGCCCACACACTCCAACAAAGGCCACCGCCTGGGGCGCTAATGTTGCCCCTCGACTTCGATGAGCAGCAGAGCAGGCCTGCCGACGCCATAATGTGGTGGTGCGTGGACTCTCGAAGGCGAGAGGATCTCACCAAAAGCGCGTGGGATGAGATCCTATCTCGAATGGCATTCCCGATCGGGTACACATTGCTAGAAGCGACCGCCTTTGGGGCTCAACGCACGTATCGCCCACGCGTGTTGTCGGCTTCGATTGGCGGACATCTATGTCTGGGGAGGCCATCCTGCGTCGGGGTAGGCAATTGAAGGGGACCGCTACGTATGTTGACCCGGGATCTCACCGTCTATGCAACAGAGTCCCGCCCGGCGTGAAATAGTCGAGGGGCGTCCGTCTCGTAGAGGGGGCTGCAGGCCTTGTCGGGGCAAGCCGCGCATTTTCGGGCGGCGCCCTTGGCGAGGTTGCGAGGCAATGCGCCATTTCGGCCCACTCTGCCTGCTGGCTGCCGCTTCATGCCAAGCGATTACCCCTCTTGCACCTCACTCCCTCGCCGCTCCGGGACCGCTGCTCGGTAGCGCTGCTGCTCCCCCACCTGCAGGGGCAGATCATCGAAGTCCCACATCGAATGCCGCCAAATAGGAACTGCGTGCCTCCGTATGGTGTCTTGGAACCGCTCGGGGCTTCCCCGCGTAAAAAGGCGAGAGTCTCAACTCTATTGCACCGATATGGATCTCATTTTCCTCATGGAAACATGGGAGCATCGCGAGGCAATGTAATACCGCACCTCCCAGGGCTATCGCATTTCTCGGTGTTCAATGAGTGCAACAGTGCAAGCGAGGGCATGGTGGGGTTGCCCGCTACTACCGCGGCAACCTTGAGGCACTTCGGTCTTGTTGCACAAAATGCATTGTGTACAATCGCTACTTGTGGGTGCGCTGCGTGCAACATGACAAAGGGCGACACTCTCCTCATAGCAAAGATGCTACTTTCCACATGCCGAGAGCAACTTCTATAACACTCATTCGGATGTGGATCGATTGGAGCCTTATGTCGATCTATATGATGACATACAGCTAGTTAAAAGCAGTTAGGCGAGGGTTATGTTGCTTGGCGACTTTTAATGCACGCGCAGGAGCCGAAAGGTGTTCCAAAATTTGAGCCCCGGCGGAGGACGCCTTGCAGTTGAACCCCCGCAGGTGGCTTGGTCAAGGATATCGATGACAGCCATATTTCGCGCTATATGGCGAAGCGATTCTTGTTCTTTGTAGTATCTTTGACCTGGTTATCTCAGAATGGGTTGGTGCAATGGCCGCCTTCCAAATGGCCGCACTTGTAGACGAGAACCAAGGGGCGGCTCCATTGTGGTGGATTATCTGGCCGGTTGAAGAACCGGGTCCGCACGGTTATTTTTCCATCGACGCATACACTTTCGGGGGAAGTAGACTCCGACCACCGCCCCTGCTCATGCATCTCCGGTGGGAGGCTCCCCGCACCCTACCGCCTCAACACACCGGGTGCCCCACCGCTACTGGACTACGACCGTCACGAGGACCTATGCCCACCGCTTGAGCATGATCCGCGGATCGCCGCAACTCCCCACACTTCAAGAACAATGCTTCACCGACTCACCGCCGACGGGCTGCAGAAAAGATGCTTTGGGAGAGGCCGCCATGGCAAGCCTCGTGCACCACCACCTTCCCCGCAAATGGATGGTTTGATGATGAGTGTCGGGAGCTCAAACGCACATCCCAAAGTCATCGATCCCATCTCGCCCCACGGGCCGTCAATCAATACCGCCCTTTCTCAAGAACAAGAAGGCGGATACCTCAAGAGAGCATCAAGAATGGATGTTTGGTCTCCTGACCGCACCCCAGACATTCGAGAAGGGTCTTGAGCAAGCCGCACCCATTGGGGAACATCACCCTGGAGCAATGGGTACAAGATTTGCAAATGTTTGATGACCCGCCGAGGGCGGGCACCCATCCCTCCACGATAGGCATGGCTCGGGTTATCACAGAGGGGGATGTCATCATGGGCCTACAGCGCCTAGCTAATGGGAAGGCAGCAGATTTAGATGGCATGCAGGCAGAGCTTCTGAAATGGGCTGGGCCTCCACTGGTGCCTGTTCTCACGGCATTGTTCAATAAAGCATTGCGAGAAGGCTTCCCTACGCGAATGGACCACTAGTAGAGTAGTGCCCATATACAAGCGGGGGGACCCTCAATGTCCTACCAACTACCGCATTACTATTATGGTCAGCTCTCTTTGCAAAATCAAGTATCGGCATCCTTGAGCAAATGGCCGACAATATGGGCGAGGGAAACGGAGGTGCGAAGCTTACACGCGGGCTTTTCGCCCGGATTTCCACCATTGATCATATCTTCACTCTGCGCACATTGATTGAAGATAGCAGGAATCGCCGGCAGAACCTGTACTGTTGTTTCGTGGATTTTGCAAAGGCATTCGACACAGTACCCCGCAATAAGCTATGGGACAGATTGCGGCAGCTGGGGACCCCCCTGGACTTGCAGAATGCAGTATATAGGCTGTATGAGGCATGCTCAGGCCGTATCACATCAGCCAGCACAGCGGTGACCCGGTAGCATTGGAGTGTCGGGGGTTGCCCCTCTCCCCCACACTCTTTTGGCCTGTACATTGATCGGTTGAAAGATTGGCTCGAGCATGGGGGTGCGGGCGCACATATCATGCATCACACAATCCGGCAACTCATATATGCTGACGATGTCAACCTCATGGCCTATACTCCAGAGGACATGCAACGTCACCTGGATGCTCTTGACACTTTTTGCCAATTCACTGGCATGCGAGTTAACTTGGCCAAAACTAGGGTGCTGCTAGTTGCATCATCCCGTCAGCCAAGGCTTCCCACATTCACTTACCGCAGGCAAGAGGTAGAGGTGGCTCACCTACAAGTACTTGGGGATTGAGTTCTCAACTACCACCCATTGGGATGCGGCTATCGGGTTGCGGGTCAACAAGGGTTGGAAAGCACTATATGCCATGCGTAACAACAGCCCACAAGGCAGTAGTTGTATGCCCGGGTCACCAAATCCACATTTGTTTCGGCCTTGGTTGAGCCGCCCTTTGTATGGGGCGTAGAGTGGGGGTCCTGATATCCCTCAACACCGGAATGACCTCGAAAGGTGCGAAGGCCTTCTTGGCACGGGCCCCGGGGGTGAAGTCCACAGCCCGCACTGCATCCTACCCCTGAGACAAAGCTTTTTACCCCTTCAACGGGATGCATTGAACGCCATATCGTTTACTTCCAAAAGGTGGTCGCTATGGATGATACACGCTTTTGCCCCGCTTTGCTTTGGCCACGCGGCAATGGGTCCCCCAACGCCTGAAATCCTGGCGAAAAGACAAAGCGGGCTCGGGTTCTCACGCGGGGTGTGCAAAAAGATGCGCCCAGGTCGGACAAAGAAAGATCGCGAGGCACTTAAACTATACCTTGATGCTACTTTCCTTCGCAAGTTTGTGGGATGCAGAGGCTCGACGCATGTTAAGCCGGCACACTATCGGCCAGCAAGTCAATCCTAGGCTCACAAGAGGCCCACACCAATTATTTGTACACCCAAATACCCATGAAGAAACGCAGGCTTATAGCATCCATTCAAGACGGGGCACATCCTCCGCATTGAAAACAGGCGTTGGGCTCATGGGCTAAGCCGAGAGCAAAGGCTTTGCCCGGTGTTGCCACCGGCTGAGGATGAATGTCATGCCCTCCGCACACGCCAAAGATTTGCCCATATCCGAGAGCCGATATGTTTGATTACTAGTGCCCGCCAGCCGCTTGCATCGCTTATTGACTACGGGCGCCGCAAGGGGTTTGTTGGGGTCATACCTCCGGAGGTTATGGAAGCACGGACTCGCTTTGTGTCCTACGGACGGTATTGAACCTGTCCTATGCAATTGTGCGAAGGTGCCGCCTTGTGCTTATTATCGCTAAGGTTTTTCCCTCAAAACCCTTCTCGGCTGGGGTTTTTAACCTGCCGATAATATGCTTGCTGCTTCTCTTTGTTTGGGTCCCATAGGCCAATTGGTCTCCGTGGACGCTAAAAATCCTATTCTATTCTATTCTATTCTATTCTATTCTATATCCACCTCCTAATATTCTTCTAGTATCCATTCTGCTTCCTCTTGTTTCGTCAAAATTTTCCTATCCGTGCATATCTTCTCGTCACATGACGTTCATGCTAATATACACTTTGCGACTAGCTGGGTCGTATAATCTATATCCATTCGATTCTTCGTCATACCCTACTATAAAGGTGCAGATGCTTCTGTCATCTAGCTTTCTTCTTTTCTCCTCGGGTACCAACATATACGCGAAACATCCAAAAACCCTCAAACACTACACAGATTGTTTACGTCTTGTCCATATTTCCCCAGAACTGCGCCATGTACTACAACAATTGGCAACCTGTTTTGCACATATCATGTAGTCGCTATTGCTCCACCCCACAAATAATGTGGCAGTCGAGCATGTTTCAACGTACACCTGGCTGCATCCATAATGGTGCTATTTTTATGCTCTGCTACACCACTCTATTGAGGAGTGTAACTGCACGTGTACTGTCTTTTAATTCTATGCATTTGGCAAAACTCTGCAAATTCTCCTGATCTGTACTCACCTCCAAGGTCAGATCTTATATATTTCCCATGAGATGATATCTCTCGTTCTACTTTTGCAATATAAACCTTAAAAGCATTGCCTGATCCTTGGATTTGTGATAATAGCACGGCATGCGTCTACTGAAATTAACAATAAATGTGGCAAAATAATGTTTTGCACCAAGGCTTTGCACTTGCATTGGTCAGCATACATTTGAATGTACTAAAGCAAGTAGTTCATCTGCCTACCTTTATTATTAAAAGGTAGCCTGCTTTGCTTCCCCAGCATACAATATTCAATGCCATGCTCTCCATCATCAAAGTTCAATCCATGCAGCAATCTATGTTTTTAGCTATCTTAATGCTATTATAATTCCCATGCGCCCAAGCGCAAATGCCAAATATATATGTCCTCCACAGCAAAAACATTATTAATGACATCCAAATTCACTTCAAACAAATTTCCATTTCTTTGAGCATCAAAGATCTTAACACCACCTTTGATAAATTTGCAACTATTCTTATGGAAAAATAAATCATACCCAGCATCCAATAAATTGGCAACTAAAATTAAATTGAATAACATACCCGGTGCATACAGAGTGTTTGGCACACTGATGATATTCTTGCTTTCATTTGTCAATTCCAAATTTCCTCGTCCATGAATCTCCTGAATTGCTCCATTTTCCATTTGCACTACGTTATATTGTTGTGTGCCTGTTTGGTGAACAAACTACAGAGACCTCTGCTCCGGAATCTATGGTTAGGACATTTTTTCTTTTTACTCTTGCCTTGCAAATACCCACCATATGAAAACTATGACTGGAATTTCTCCAGTAAATTGCTTGATGTTTCTTTTCTGCAATCCACTTCTTCACTGCTTCTATACAGTCAAGGGCAACACATCTGACCATATCAAGCCAGGCTCTATTCTATTCTATTCCTTAAGCTCGAAATATCGCCAAAAGGCTATTTTTTTGGGCATTTGCGTTTTTTTTCACTATTGTTGAGTAGGATCAATTAGGAGTGGTGCCAATAAAAGATCGCCACCTTGCGTACGAAATTTTCTCCCTCCACTCATAAGTTAGCCTACGTCACTAAATGGTGGATTCATGGATTCGCCCCCATGTGAATTTTATTCTTGGTGATTATTTTAAAATCGCCTCTTAACCCCCTAAAATCATGTAAAATCAATCTTGTTAATTTGGGATTTTCCGTCATGGATGGATTTTTTTCTAAACCGATTTCCTAAGATTTTGAGGATTTCAGACGCTGCCTTGTGGCGTGACGTTAAAATCTCTTCTTCTTCTTCTTCTTATGATTTCTTGATTAAATAGTTACCCGACCTTATTCGATCGAGAGGGAATTTTTTCCCTCGCTTATCCGACTGCATCTGGCGTGCATACTGGTGGGGGTGCTACTCATACCAAATAATATGGCAACAGTATGAAGTTTCTCAATTCCAAGGATTAATCTTGCCGGACTTCTCAAATTTTTTTGACGCTGTCATGGAGGCCGGTGCGTCCTCGAAGATTTGAAGCTCTGGTATCTCTGTCTTCTTCTTAGCAAGCAGAGCATAGCTTTGGACGGCCTTATCTTCTCCAGATTATTGCAGCATGGTATGTAAGCTTTTTTTTCCCTTCAACGTTTTTTGCTCCAGTAAGTTTTTCGTTGTTTCTGAGATCTTATTTTTAGGGCTTTAAGTTTTCATGTCTGGAGCTTTAAGTCAGGAGCTTTAAGATCTGGCCTCTAGCAAGTACTGTATTCTTTGGCCTCCACAAGTTCGTGTAGAAAAGCTATGAGCATAGGATCATCCTTCCGTGTATTTCGATCCTTCACATCCAATCTAAAAATTTCTGCATGCACGCGTGTCTCTGCTTTTATCTATTCTATTTTATTGCTCTTAGATTTGGACCCCCGCAATGCAGGCCTATTCAGTGGAAATCCCTACATTAGGAGGTCCTTTGGTAGTTTTTCTAATCCGCACCTTGGTATGGTAAATTTCCTATTAGAAGTCAAGCAGATATAAAATCTCATGAGTTATCTTATGAATCAGCATGGAAAGCAATCACAATTATACGCAACCCAAAGTACAAGGTACAATCATTTGCAAAATTAGTAGAGTACCATGCGCTTGTTTCTGAAAAAGGTACTTTTAATTTGGGATTTTCCGGCATGGAGGAAAATATTTTTGGATTTTTTTCTAAACCGATTTCCTAAGATTTTGAGGATTTCAGACGCCGGAAAAAAAACTCTGTGATCCAAAAATTAAATCCAAAATCGAGTAAGTGTTTTCCTTATGATTTCTTGATTAAATAGTTACCCGACCTTATTCGACGAGAGGGAATTTTTTCCTCGCTTATCCGGATCGCATCTCATGCGCATACCGGTGGGTGTGCTACTCATACCAAATAATATGGCAACAAGATGAAGTTTCTCAATTCCAAGGATTAATCTTGCCGGACTTCTCAAATTTTTGACGCCGTCATGGAGGCCTCTCGGCCCTCGAAGATTTGAAGCTCGTATCTCTGTCTTCTTCTTAGCAAGCGTAGCATAGCCTTGACGGCCTTATCTTCTCCAGTTTATTGCAGCATGGTATGTAAGCTTTTTTTTCCTTCAACGTTTTTGCTCCAAAGAAGTTTTTCGTTGTTTCGAGATTTTATTTTTAGGGCTTTAAGTTTTCATGTCCGGAGCTTTAAGTCGAGCTTTAAGATCCGGCCTCTAGCAAGTATCAGATTCTTTGGCCTCCACAAGTTCGTAGAAAAGCTATGAGCACATAGGATCATCCTTCCGTGTATTTCTCGATCCTTCACATCCAATCTAAAATTTCTCGCATGCACGTTGTCTCTGCTTTTATCTATTCTATTTTATTGCTCTTAGATTTGGACCCCTCGCAATGCGTGCCTATTCGTGTGGAAATCCCTACATTAGGAGGTCCTTTGGTAGTTTTTCTAATCCGCACCTTGGTATGGTAAATTTCCTATTAGAAGTCAAGCAGATAAAATCTCATGAGTTATCTTATGAATCAGCATGGAAAGCACATCAATAATTATACGTAACCCAAAGTACAAGGTACAATCATTTGCAAAATTAGTAGAGTACCATGCGCTTATTTCTGAAAAAGGTACTTTGTGATTATTATTTTGGAAAACTTTGTGTATTTGTTTAAATATCCCTGTATTGTAAATAATTTTCAAAATGCCGACATCGGAGCATCAAACGCAGGGTTTGCATCAGCCAAGACAACAATCACTCTTTGTTAAAATTGACTTCAACTTTTGTCAAATAAGCCAGTCTGGTCATCAGAGCCTTGGGATTTGTGCACATATGGGAAGAAATATCATTTTGCTTTTTCACAACAGCAATTGGCTCTTAATTAGTCTTTAGGTAGAATGGAGAGTATATTTATTTGTACTGAGAGGGTATTAGTATTTAGGTATATATATAGCAACAAATAGATGCTGCCAGAATGATAAAAGACTTAAGGCATTGGCATATATCAATGTGCTGATTGCTGTAAAAGTACATGAGATGTTGCTCATATGATCTTGAAACTTTCTACATCTGGTTGTGTGTAGAGTGCAAACAATTGGGAGATCCAAATTCGGGAATAAGCAGACAAATTTCCAAGGAAGAAAACGCAAAATCTTGAGCTAGGAGGCAACCAGAATTAGGTCGGAAGTTAGGTATATTTTTTTTTCTATTCATGTAGTGCTCAATGGGTCCGAAAACTAAAGGAACATATAGCGTTTCTTTGAATTTTAGTGGTACTTGTGACAAGTCTTGTGAGTTCGATTTGATAATTATTATAAGCTGGTAGTTGCATGGGATGCTAGGTCCGCTATAGTATTTCAAGCTGTCTTCAAGTTTTTTTTTTTTTTTGGGGTTGTATGCTTGGCGGGACTACATCTTAGTCAAGGTACCGATGTCGGCCATGTATTCATGCAGATCCGGCAAGTAGTTGTATTGCTTATTTTGATTACTCTATTATCGCCAAACTCTTTCAAAGGAGAAGTATGTTTCTTGATTTACTTATCTATTTGATTGTTGGTAGAGTTCATGTCTGATGCTCGAAATGTTGACGTCGGTCAGACTAAGTTAAGACTAATACTTAGAATGACAGAAATAATGCATAGCTATTTGCTTTAAAATACCTTGCTGGTAGTTCTTGGCACAAGTGTTTTAACCACCAGTGTGAGATTATGAAGAGCAGTTGTTATTGCCATGATTGATACATGCTAGATTATCCATGGTCCTTGAGACATTCTTAGCAGGACCTCAGCCGAAATGGAATTTGCATTGCAAGTGCAATCTGATATTGTTGCTTCTAGGGGTTTGCTACTTGGCTTATTTTCCATGATGGTGAGTTTGGAGGCTTTTATTAATCTATAATGCAAACTACGCATATAGCATAGTTTTAAAGCTCATTTCATTGAGCACTTAAGGTGACATTATGTAAATATTGGTTAAGGTTCTTATCTGGCCTTTCACCAAGCAACCATGCTATAACGATACCACCCCAGTGTAGGGCATGTTAAGATTTCCACAATCAATACTTCTAAATTTGCAAATGCACTTCACCAGAGAGGGTCTATCGCAATGATGCTTAGTTACCTTTGGCGATGCTACATCAAAGTTCATGTGAGATCTGACACTTAGACTTCAAGTGAACCTTGCATTTTATGCATGTCAGTCTTTAGAAACTTTTATACTTTTAGGGTTAATTCTAAATCAATTTGAGATGTGTGGTCTCTCTCCAACCAAGTAGACTTACTCATGACTAATCCAGGGCATTATACTTACTCATGACTAATCCATGGCATTGAACTCTGGTGCAACTTCATGTGTTTTGTCTAAATTTTAGAATAACTGGCTCGAGCAGTGTTTCTTTCTCATCCGCCCTGCTTCATCCATTTTCCATTCGTTTCTGCCCAGCTACATGTGTAAAACGAACTCTCTCAGCATTTACCAAATTATAATGTCATCTGAACTTCATAAGTGTATCATGTCTTCCACGGATGCACCAACATCAAGCTATAATAGACCTGCAACATATCAGCTCAAATATTTGATGGTAGGCACATAAGGTGTATATTCCTTCATTCTTATAGTTGTTAGAAAAGTTATATATTGACATCTCTGCAGCTCTCCGATCTCCACTCAGGTTCGTGTGCAGCTATTTCTCTTCAACGAATGCTCCAACCGTTACAAGAAGTCTTTCTTAAAGTTATTCTCCAGAAAGAACCTTTCAAATTAGCTAAAGTAAGTGCAAATGCTTTCAATTTATTCCTTACTTCCATTACATTCATATAATTCTCTGACTCTTCATATTAGTCCTCTCTATTTTCTTAGTCTTCAATATCTTCTTGGTAGATTTATATCATGCTGCATATTCATCAAATAAGAGTATCAAAAGTCTCTTCTTTGCATGGACGAAAGACTCAATGCATAGACTGCAATTACCTTGACCACACTGGGTGTACAATGAGGACAAGAATCATTTTCAAAAGAATATAATTAATATGGAGTAATCCTTGGGCATTCACAAGGTTGTTTGACCATAGCATAGCATTCTGTCAGCTACAAAAAGGTGTACAAGGTAGGCATTTTATCTTGATTTAGAATTACCATCTCCTTTATTATCTTGGCGCTTATTCAAACAGGTCTATTTCTCTATCCAACACATCAATCTACACCATGTTTCTCATACACTTAACAAATTCCAAAGGCAGCTCTGGCTCTCTTTCAGGCTAAGTGAAAGTAAAATGACTGTTTTTTATAATACTTCTTATCAGGACTCTCCATCTTAATATGCTAAATTCTGTCAGTGACGCACACTATATAGTAGTTTGGTAATAAAAAATCATATAGACATAACTTTATAAGTGATATGCACTTTGCCGTTTGAAGATCTTATTAGTCATGCCACAATACTCATATCTACATACAATTGATGTTTCTTCCCTTAGCGACTCTATTTTACTGTTCTCAATTGAAATTGACTTGATTTTTTGCAACTTGCAGAATGATTGCAATACGAAACTTCTGTAGACTATCCAGAAGCAAATATAGATGCTAAACAGCTCAAGCACATATTTCTGGTATGCTACAAGTGTGGCAGAGTGCTCGAAATCCATATGATGAGAGAGACGACACCTACCATTTGTCTTCTACCTTTACAAAGAAGATTTTCTTGCTTCACAGCTAAATGGATGCCCGTTATCTTTCCTCAAAAGCTGCAGGATCATTGGAGGCAATTGCAAAAAACTGCCTGTGTCCTTTGACGCCTGTATGCAAACACGCGTTCTATGCAAGGCCAATTGGTATTTGCTTTCATATTTAGCTAAAATATATGAATGCTATCTGCTTAGTCTTGATTAAGTTCCTACATAAGTGATGCAAGATCCACATAAATGCTGGAATTGCAATTGTATTATTTATTCATAAAAGCTCTCATTCATCCCTTCTGTAAGCTTGCTCTAAGAATGAGCACCGGCGATAACAGAGGAGCCATATGAGCTACTAGAACAACCCTGCAGCATTATACTTCATATCTTCTTCCTGAACTCGCAAGTAGCTCTACATAAATTGTGTCAACAAAGGGGTCACAAAATGTTGATGCTTTTCTTCGATTATCGTAGTCACAATTTGTAGTCACAATTTGTACTGTCTCTCTAATGAAAAAGATCTTTGTCTACCCTAAGATTAAACATATTTGCAACCAATTTGGCCCCATATAAAGTGACATCTCTTCTTTGCTACAGGTTACACAATTCTTTTCGACAAGCTAAATTACACAAGCATATCATTTCAACATATATTTCATGTCATTACCTCTAACTTATGCTTTAACATACAAAAAGGACTTGCATACTAACGTGTTTCACAACAATCAAAGTTACATATGATTCTCAATAGTTCATTCTAGCCGCATCAAATCTGTCTAGACAAATCATAGTGTTCTCATTACGATTCAAGTAATCCTCATTATGCTCAACCAACCTAACTCCAAAATGATCATATCTTAAAAACAATGAATCAGGACCTTCTCAATCAAATTACAGCTATTGTTGCTTTCACATTGCAACAGAAATGCATTATAAAATTTCCACAATTCAACATGTGAGACCAAATCCATAACTTCTCACCACAGTTCTTTACCATTATTTTCTGGTCCAAGCATTTGCCATCGCCATGAGATTTATTCTGCGACTAGCACATTCTACCTATAGTTATTGTGCTTCAAATCAACATAACATTCTATTCAGTCAGGATTAAAACAATCTTTACAGTACAATAAACATAACTTCACACTCAACCATAGGTATTTTAGAACGCCTTGCACATCCTAAATTCTACGCTCCACATTCCTTCTATGATCTGAGCATGCATATTCTCATGCTCCAAATCTTCTTCTGATTCTCAACAGCCACTTTCCAAATTGTTGTCACTAGGCCCGGCAACGCCGGGCACCATAACTAGTTAATATGAATTCTAGTTTTGTGAATTGTCGTTTACCTCCAGGAAAAAGAAAAAGAAAGGGAAAGGGAAAAAACCATGCATGTTACATAGACTTCATGATCTGGCTCCAACATCCAGATATGCAATCCTGGAGTATTTTTCCTTTTGGTCTGTTGTTTTTGCCTTAGGGTACTACTAGATAGGTGTAATTTACGTTTTTATTGTTGACACTAATCAGCTTGGCCTTTCTCTTGTGAAGACATATATGCCAATGTCTGGTAATATGTACATTCATTATGTGAGCATTATGCTTACAACTGTATACGGACATAACAAATACATATTGTAGACCCAAATTTTACTTGAGAAACAAGTATATATTCCATCGCTTGATGGATGAAAGATTCGCCAAGGTTGCTACAACTCAAATTGAAGCCCGAAACAAAATCACCAACACAACTAATCGAAAAAAGCTAAGATTTGCCTCACATTCTAAATTACACCTATGAAAATTTGGGCTTAAAGGCTACATTGTCTCCAATAGTGCAAGCACTGTTAAATCAACAATATTCATTATTGTATCTGATCGGATAGTCCAGTCTTTGATTTCCTACATTCTTGCCTCTTGCAAATAAGTAGACAGATCCTAACTAGTTTCTGATACACCTGCAAATCAATGAACCTCCCTGGCCACATGTCAGCAACTTTCAGAAGGAATCCGAAAGGATTATCTTCCTTCACGACACAACCGTCGGTCGGCTTGTGTGAATCGGCCTGCTATTAGCTCGAACGTGTGCTTCAGATTGTGCTACTAGTTTTGCGCTCTCAATTTTGCAACCAGAACTTCTTCTGTTAATCGATTCTGGATCTTTACCTTTTGAACCCGATCTGTGCTTTCTTCACGCTGTATTCTCCGCCTGTATTTAGAACTTTTTCACTGACTAAACATGTCACGTCATCATATATTTATTTTCAATAGTTATGTCCAGGCTGTTATGTTCCTACAAGCTCTACCAGTGTAGCTTGCCTATGTACTGCCTCACAAATTGCTTGCTTTATATCAGCTTTCCTCTCTGTTTTCGTGCGATGCAGCAGAAAACATCAAGAGATAATAGGATCAGAGAAAGTTTTTAGTGCCCGTTTCTTTTCTTGTATTATACAGGAAATTTATCGTGAAATTTTTTTTATAAGAAATTTATCTTGGGAGAATTTCTTGTATAGGAAGTCTCATGTTAAGCCCCAAATCACGCTTCTGCCCAAACCCAAAGGTTTTTGGCGTAGGCTAATAATAACTTGCCATGTGGATAAAAGAAGCACCCAACGTAATCACACTATGTTGCCTAAAGTATTATGTGGCTTTTAGCATGCATTAAAGTTTTGGACGGACAATATTGCCTGTCTAAACTTTTGGCATGCATTACTTTTTTGCCACTTGCCTAAATTCAAATCTTGGCTAGTTAATTCAAATTTATTTTTTTGGTTTGGACGGGCTCTAGTGTGACAGGGTTGTGTTGGACAGTAAGGGGACCATTATATATCCTTATGAGATGCTGTCATCTGCTATGACGTAACAAGGTACTATGCATGAGGGGTTGCCTTCCGATGGCTCGAGAGTGTGTTTTTCATGGTTTCTATTTCAAAATATACACATGACTAGCAAATAAAGAATACAAGCCTTTCTTATTTGAGATAGACAGTGCAACAACTTCTATCAGGAGCCGGATTTCGAGTAAATTTCATATTGTTATAGTATTCATATCTTTGATTCAATCACACTAATAGATGCTTAAAGCATACACATGTTAAGTGCAGACCAACAAGATCAATATAGCATACACAGAACAATTTCAACAAGATTTTTGGGCTGCCATGCCAAGATTTTCATGCTGTTGAGCCAACTTCGTGCTTATGAATCTTTTTAAATACTAAAGGATTTTATTCTAATGACCAACTACTTTGGAATTGATTTTTGAACAGGCTTTGCCTCTATAACCTCTCCAGATTCAAAATCTCAGCCCAAGTATGATGGCAAAAAATGCCACTTCACGGCTTTGCCAGAATAGAGTTCTTCACAAATGTATATAATCTATTCGACATCTTCACAGTGACCAAAATAATCAAGTAAGGAGCACCCAAATTCATGTTTGACTTGATGATTTTAATAAATATCAGGATAAATGGTAGAATTTTGATTTTTAAGAGTAGATTGAAGGATTGTATAGCAAATAGATATCCTAGATGGAATGCTTTGGCTACTTGAAGTTTTTTTTTTTTTTGAAGAATGACAAACTTTATTGAAACACCAAGCCAAAAGCTAGATACAAATGCAGAGGCGGGAATAAAATCTCAAGGATAATCATGATCCACTGAATAGAACCACCAGCCTATGCATAAGACAACACACTCAAATAAGACACAAATATCAACTGTCGCTTGGCAAGAGCAAACGAAGAACAATGGTAGGCCTTAACGATTCTAGCTTGTGCGTCCTGGAGAACTACTGCAGGAGGAATATCCAAACCCTGAAAGATACACAATCTTCTGCGCTTCCAGATCGACCACATCACCCATCCTAATGCCAAATGAAATGCTTGACTCTGCACCTTATTCCAAGTATCCGGATAAATAGCCAGAAGCACTTGCTAACTTGACAATGTCACATGAAAAAGAGAAAGCAGCCAAGACCAAACAGGCTAGAGATGATCACATAAAAGGAAACAATGCTCAATGGTCTCGTCCCTTTGCTTGCACAGTGGGCAGAGCGCTGACACTCGAGGATCAAATCTGGACAAGCATATTCACCCGAGGGCATCTGTGAAGAATATGCCACCAAAGCACAGCCACCTTAGGATGGAGTAGTTTATCCCAAGCCCAAGTCCACATACGTCTCCACTAGGAGGTGAGAGCTGAAGGGACCACTTAGTGGATGGCGGAAGGATATCACCATTGACAAGCAGCCTATACATAGAGTTCACAAGCCTATGCTCGTGAACACTCTGGTGGAAAACCCACATGCACCCTTCGATAGCCTCTGGAGCAACCAATGGCAGAGTACTAGCAACCTTTTGCCAAATAGGTCTGTCCCATCGAGACAATAAGAACTTTGTTTGAAAGATTTGCCAAGTCGCTAACTGGCCAGAATCATACCATGCTGCAACTGTTAAGATTCCTGCTAACCTTTAGCGCCGTTGAGTTAATGGATGAACTGAGGCACAAAGTGGGAGATTATTTTCCACAGTTTGGCTACTTGAAGTTAATGCTTCAACTACTTGAATTCAGTCCATTATTAACAAAAATAGGTAATATTTGTTGGATATTGCATGTGTTTCTGATATTTGTTGGAAATTTAGGCATTGAGCAAGAATCTAAATTTGCTGGAATGTACCACAGATTGCCTGAGGGAGGTAAGCATTAAAAAAAAGGTAAGGAAGATAAGCGTTGTCGTTGTTTTTTTGTGAATTCAAATATAACTATTACTTCTGGTGAACACATGGGCTCTATTGTACGGGATTGCCATCAGGGTATCAAGCCAGGGCGCTTTGTTTTTTCTGTGTATAAATTGCTTCTGCATTCTAAAATCTTGCCTCCATCTAATACATGACATCTTCAGGTCTCTCAACCACAATGGAAAAGTGTTTGGACATAGGTATGGGATAAGTTGCTTCATTCTGAAGCGATCCATAGATGCTTCAGAGTCAACAGCCTAGTCCAAAAAAATGATAATCAGCATTCAGAGCTCTGTCCTTTAGGTAAGCAAAGAGATAAGAGTATTAAGCATTTTTTTTTCTTATGTGAACGGCTTCCGCAGGCATGGTCTTGGTTGTTAACCCTATTTGGCACGTCTCGATCTAGCCACCAAATTCTACTTGCTATCTATCTTGATGCATGGCACAAATGGCAAAAACAAGCTTTTCATATTGTGTATGGCTGGCTTTTATGGCCGATCTGGAAGAGAAGGAGAGTGTTTATTTTTAAGGACATGGATACTGCGGATGAGATTCTTCTTTAGTGGACACAGAATAAAATTGTTACAGCTTATAATTCTTCTCCCCTTTTTTTTTTTTAAGGACTTGAGCCTTTATTATCTAGAGAAAGTTACAAAGTACAATGGGGACTAAAAACTCAATGGAGATAATGTCCACCAGAGCAAAACCACCCCACTCAAATAGAACATCTAAACAATATGAAGAGCAAGCAAAAACTCATAAGTATGAATCTGAAGATAGTGCTCCCAAATACGGCTCTTCACCTCATTAGCAATTGATGAGCACCTGAATGCTTTGACAATTCGTTGTTGGGCATCGAGAAGGATTTATGCATCTGAACAAGCAAGACCTTTGAATATGAGAAGATTCCTTCTTTTTCAAATGGACCAAATGATTCATGCAGAAGCCAAATGAAATGCCCTTTTTTTCAAATTATCCCAACTACTTGGATAGACTGCTAATAACACCTGCTGGCTATTCAAATTGCCTTGAAGCCACAACCAAGCATGTCTGACATGTCTACACACTCGTCCCTCTGTGCACATAAGGGACAAAGTGCAGATACCCCTGGACGAAATCTGTGCACCAGAATATTAACGCGCAGACAACGATGAACGACTTGCCGCCATAAAACAGATACTTTGGGATGGAGTAGTTTATCCCATACCCATTTCTATACTGCTTTGTACCGATCCCTAGGAATGACCAAAGGCCACTTGGACGAAGGAGGCAAGACGTCCGCAGCAAGCAAGACCTTGTATAAGGAATTCACCAATCTATCTGCTTTGACATGCTCATGAACTACCCAAGGATGGGGGTCATCCACTTGTGCTACTGGAGAAAGAACTGAAGACACCTTCTGCCAAATAGCCCGATCCCACCTTAAAAGGAGCTTATAATTATTCTTCTCTTGATCAAGAGAAGAACTGATTTGGCATACTTACCTTCAGAATCATTCTTGTGACGTTCCACATATTTATACGCCTTTTTAAGTATAAATACGTGACACGTCACTATGAATAATTAATGGCACCTTAATTATTCATAAGCTAAGGTTAGCTATGTTAATAATTAAATTATAAAGGTGGAAACCTAACCTTAAACCCTAATTCGAATTTAAGGCTTAATCTAATATTAAAAGGGCCTAAAATACCAAATTAGTTAATATTAGCCAACCCGGAGCTGCCACCTGGCCCAAATCGATTGGGCAAGGCAGGGTTTCCATTTTGGACACCCAAATTAGGGCTTTTGTGCCCCAATTCGAATTAGGAGCAATTGGAGATGGGGGAGGAGAAGCAGCAGCCAGGCACCCTTCAGCAAATCGAGATGGAGCCATCCCAAGCCCGATTCGACCAAGTTAGTCTCAGAGCTTAGTCAGTTATCTCTAGGATAGCGCCCCTGTTGGGCATTTGTTGTGTGTATTTCTTCTGTTTCTCTGTGTTCTCTATGTGCTTTAATTGTAGGAACTAACCCTTGATTGCAAAGGTGAGTTCTCTTTATCTCTGATTCGATACTTGCTCTTAAATGATGGATTGATAGTTCTTTGCATAGTATTACTCTTGAAATGGGGGAATTACGGGAGGGTAGAGACCTCTGAGCCCATGTATTGTACTATGCTCCTAGATAAAGCCCTGTATTATCCCATTAGATGCGGCCAGGTACAATAGACCACCGGTCAGACGCTATGGTCCAGGCTTAGCACCGCAGAAGGGACGCAGATGGTGAAGTGGGGGTGGGTCTTGCACGAACATAAAGGCTCCCGAGACTCCTACAAAGGGCTAGGCCCGATAGTGGCCACGAGGGGGCCGGGTATGGGTCTGACACTCCCCGGGTGTAGAGGTGTGATCCGCATGGAGCATCTTGCACTTTGAGTAGATTTAGGGTGAGTAAATTCGCACGGGATCACGGGGGTCGGCATGCGACGCGTATTCTCTAGCTCACCCATGGAACCACCGTGATCCCGGAAGGGGCGCCTTCCCCGCCTCATCTCATCGGACCAGGGCATGAACCCCGGAGTAGGCTCGTGGGGTGATACCTTGAGTCTGCGTCTCCAAGGCTATAGCGGCCATAAGCGTGGATCGACCCATCCGCAAAGTGTGCACAGGGAGGGGCGGATGGGAGGGACAACCCTAGCCGATGTTCTATGCCAGCCAACGCCATGTCAAGATTCGGTCTGCTGATCTCTTGAGACCCAGCCGTCCGATCCTCACCGAGTCCGAGCGGGGTAGAACCATGGGTTTGGGGTGTTTTCCTTAGGATTAGATGCATATTCCTTGCCGTGGTATTTGATGGATGTGCCACCCTTCGTGGTGGTTATTTATATATGATTTATGTTGTGTGCTAACATGTATTCACACTTCCGCCACGTAGGAGTCCCATTGAAGGCGTGGGCGAATGACACCTCCGGTGTCCTTCACTTTCGGGCATCTTTCCATAGATGGCCCGGGATAGACGGAGGGGGGCCTCCATGGCGAGATGGTCGCCATGGGAGGGAAAGTCCCCGTATGTATACGGTAGGGGTCGATATATTCGGGGAGCCGCCACAATGGTATCGAGCATGGTTACGGGAAGCCAAACTATTGCATTTGTCCACATACTAACTTCGTTAGATCGTTAGCTAGTGAGCGAGGATTTTGGAGTAGTATGAGATTTGGGTGGTGTAGTAGATGTTGTCATGATTGATTTAACGTGGTTTAAGTATAATATTGGTATGTGTACCCGGTGCGAAACCCTAACCCTAAGTGGCGGGCAGGGGGTACCCGGGTGTTGCTGGCGACGGTAGCAACGTCGAGGTAGGGGGTGCCCGCCACCATAATTAAAAAAAAAAAAAAAAAAAAACCCTAACCCTAAGTGGCGGGCGGGGGGGCCGGACGCCTCCTCGGCGGTGTAACAGCCGAGGTAGGGGTGCCCGCCACCTCGGCTCGCCAGCTCCCGCCACTTTTTCTTTTAAAAAATTTTTTAGGGTTAAAATTTCAAAAAAATTAGTTAAAGGTCCTTTGGTAGATGCCTTGATAACACAATTTCTTCGGGCCTTGCCATGATTCAATCCACACTACATTCATATGCTTTATATTGATCTTATTCGACGTTATATATTAAGGGTTGAGTAATACCTTATAGACATAATTATAATTAACGTTGTCTCTTTCTAGTGTCTAAACCTTGACTCGTTCTCATTCCCCCGAGAAAGGACCTCTTCTCGCCCAACCAACTAGGGACTGCCATGCAGCACCCTTCTAGCTAGACCATGGGTAGCTTTAATCCTACCACCCTTCACTACTTTTTCTCAATGGTCATGTTCTTTTTGTGAACCATTTCCCCAGACCAGGATACATACCCTGTAATACCTAATGAGTGCTTGTGTTAGACCCCTACAATAGTGTTAACACCTTCATTCTAAATCAATCCCGGCTACAAACTTTAGTATTATTTTGTGCCAAACCTCACCGCCTATATGGTGTGAATAATTATCTCTGCGCCACACGTCAAATTGACAAATGACCTACCCTCTTTTGGGGTTCTTCCACTGTAAGGGTCCAATGACATCCAACTATTGTTGGCTATCCTCCTTCTAGGATATCTAGATATGATCCGGGCAAAGTATTTCCAACCATTATTTTAATGCCTAAACGTCCTGAAGTCCGCAAATGAACTTACATATTCCAAGGGATTATGTGACTATCCCGAAGGACAATACCACACAAAGACCTCGCAAGCTAGGCCTCCTCTATCCAGAGATCTTGTCTTCAAGTCTCTGAGGGTTCCTCATATGTCCTCATGGACGCTGCCAATATGGCATGACATATAAATGCTATCTACCTATCTATTTAATTATTAAAAATGTCTTTGGTAAATTCAATTCACCATCTTGTCTTAGGACATGGAAGTCTTCTTCCTTAAGTCATACATCAAATCTTTAAAGAGTTTTTCAGCTCTTGCTGCCTTTCAAGCCGCAGGTATATCTTTGCATGTTAGCAAAGACTACCCTTCATGTTAGACAATAACCTTTCTACCCAGATTGCTAAACATCTTTAGTAAGGGTCCTCAGTATTCCGACCCTTATGCCTGCTACAACGTACACAACTCACCGTTTTGTTGTGACCTTTACTCAGTAGAGTCACCAATCCAATTACTCCTTTACGTATTCATTAATCGTCTTGTGGCTTTTAAGCCGCTATTATATATTCCATATATTGTTGACCCACCTATCATTGGGGGTTATGAGTTAACATTGTCCTACATCCTGGAAATGTTAATTATTACATTTCTCTGTCATGATGTTATGTTGTTGTTCTGGCATTCCAAATGACTTGGCATCCTCATTTAAGCCATAGTCATGGCCTAAGAGAGGGTGAGCCTTCGTACTAATCCTAAATTACCTGGAGTCATCAAGGTGTCTACCTGGTATTTTATGAGTCTTCCTACAATACCGACATTTGATATAACCTGGACTTGTATCCATGTTCGAGTCCTGTATATTCTGACTTACACCTCCATGTAACCCATGCTTTTCACCTCTGCCTGATTGTGATGCTCCCTGCTAAACGTACGGCACCCGGCCGTACACTCGGCAGGAAATCCCCCATCCGGCTCAACAACCGCATGGGCCCTTCGTCTACCCCGCACTCTGAGGTGACTCTTAGTGCGGGAAGGGAACACGAAGGTGTCTTGCGCGCCCTTCCCCTATGGGCTCCTATAACAGCGGAAGCGATAACACGTCAGAACTAGCATCAACATATACAAATACTACCTCGAAGGGTAGTGCATCACACATAAACCAAGGCAAAGATGATAATCACGAACCATAAAACATGAGAGCTCCTACCCCTCGGGACTCATAAGGAGGATGACCGACCGGGCTAGGCCTCAAGATAGAGCGGACCGAGTCATGGCAATGGTGAGGGCTGGCATAGAACAATGGCTAGGGTTGACCACTCCATCCGCCCCTCCTGTGCATACTTTGCAGATGGGCTAGATCAGGCTCTGACAAGACTCTAGCCTTCCGGATACGCAATCCCATGGCATCACCCATCGGGACTACCCGTGTTGCATCTCCCCGGTCCGATGAGGCGGAAGGGTTGCATCTCCCCTTCCCGTGGATCTAGAGGTGCCGTGGGCGGCTAGAGAATCGTGGCGACACACGATTCGTACCCGACTGAACCCCCCAAAACGAGAGCCAAGCCAACACTTGCAGCCTCGAGGCGTGGCAGCACCATTGCCCCAGAGGTGTCGGACCCATGCTCGCCCACACAAGTGACCGACCATAAGCCTAGCCCACTATGGGATCCCCCGGCCCCCACTTTCGGCGGGGATCCTCCCTCCACTTTCCCTCTAGCCCCAAGTATATGGTGCCGAGTCATATCATAGCCTCAATAGCCGGTGGGCTCCTATGCACAGCCGCAACTAATAGGAACTAAGGGGTCTACTCTAGAGCATACTACATATGGCTCTAGGTCTCTACCCCCTTCCCAATACAAGAGGAGCAAACATGATCAACCATCATCACATAATCATCACATCATGAGAACAATCATAAGAAGAACATCTTAACCTAATCATACAAGTCTAACTAATAGTTAGGGTTCCTTGATTAGGGTTCAAGATGTTGAATATGGGTTCTTGGATGGCTCTACTCTAGATACAAAATACTAGCATATCCGGAATGCTAATTCCGGATAAGCTATCACGACTACTATTCTACATACCGCCTCCCCGATGCCCCCGATGCTCTGGCGCCTCCATGGTCTTCGACTCACAAGCTGCTGCTCCTACTCCAAGAATGAGTCTACCCCGCTTTGCACCAGCCTATGCCACAACAAATCCATGTTCAAACGGGGTTTCAACGAGTAGGTGAGTCTCCGGGTGCTAGGGCTGGGAAAGAGGTCTAGGGTTAGGGGTTTATGCCTATATAAGTTAGGGCTCCACCTAGGATGCCACGCGGCACCAATCGGGTGAGTCCCGTGGTGGCGGTGCCCAATAGGTTAAGGCCACGTGGATAATGGCTTAACCTATGGTTGGCTAAGTTATGAGAATAACTTAGCCATGCCCCCTAGTGCCACAATCTATGGTATACAAGGCTATGAAGATAGACTTGTATGGTGATCGGATCCGTGAATATACGTGATTATGGCGATATTCCCCCGGACCGCCACATTCTCCCCTTAGGACAATGCTGTCCTCAAGATTGGCGCTTAAGGTGACGAACCTACCTTATGCCCGCACACAAGCAACAACATGTCATAACCTTTAGTTTAGTTTAGCAATCAAGTTTTATTAGTTCAAGTCAAAAATTTAGGCTATATTTGTACTTATACAAAATTATATAGCCTTAACACGGGCTATTTCTTACGATAATTCAAAACATTATTGTAAGAGTTATTAGGTTCATAATCTAAATTATGGCTCCCCTATCTTCTCGTAATGCGCCCTCGCTGAAGTCCACCTTCTACTTGCCTCCAAAAAAGGAGCACATTACGCTAGTTTAGTTAATAATTTGTGGTTTTAGGGGACCACCCCCTTACCTCCTTGAGTCGAACCACTTGACTCAAGGTTGTCCTACTACCTTGCCCAAGATCATGGCCCTTTTCGGATTTGAGCTTAAGGATCATTTAAGATGCTCCCATCATCGCCATGATCGAAGTGTTACCTTGTACTCTTCATTTAAGGTGCGAAAATACCCTAGTGCATCATGCCCCACGGGTTTGAAGCTAGGGAACGCCTCACGATCCCATCATCGCGCATGATCACTTTAACCTTCACCATGACCCTCCTACGGCCAGTGTGCGTATTCCCGCATCGCGGGCATAGAGATCATCCGGATTGATGTCCCATCATCGCCCACCATGCCTCATTCTCACTCACATGACCCTAATGGTCATGCGCACATCTTGGTGCGTGTGGCCTAGAGAGAATGCCCTAAAGGTGTATCCCATCATCGCCACACGATCCATAGGTTCTCGCACATGCACCCTAGTAACTAGAATGCATGCGCCAAAAGCTTAAGGCTAACTAACAACATACTAGCTAACCACCGGGTAAGTCGGGGTCCACCAAGCTCCGACGACACTCGCCCCATCAAACTCCTTCATAAACTCGGGTATTGCTTCCCAAGTCTTGCTTCAATACCCATGTCGCTGCTTCCACAATTAAGTGCTTCCACTTAACCAAATATTGGAGGAACCGAGACCTCCTAGTCTTCTTGAATGACTTATCAAGAAGCAATTCAGCACTATTTCTACTTGCTCCTCCGGCCATTTCCAACAAGGTTGGAGTATCCAAAACCTCCTCGTGGTTAGGATTGTGCCTTTTAATAAACTTACGGGAAGACCTTGTGAACCTTGAGATGGGCTGGAAGATCCAACTTGTAGGCTTGAGAGCCCACTCTCTCCAAAATCTTGAACGGACCAGCCCACCTAGGTGCAAGCTTCTTGCAGCTCCCAACCAAGCAGCTTGGCTTGTTTCACCTTTATCTTCAACCAAACCTATCGCCTACCTTAAACTTCCTTACGGTCCGCGGTTGTCGGCTACACTCTTTCTCGCCGACTTTTGCCGCCAATAAATAACCCCTTACTTCTTCCACTAGCTGCTGCATATCCCCTAACATCTGGCTGGGATACTTCTACCTTGGACACAGATTGTGCCGTATCCGGGTTAAGCACCGGGTAACCCGTAATTTACCATGAAAGGAGACATCTCGAGATGACTCCCCGCTGGCAATCGCTAGGCCAATTCCACCAAGTGGATGTACTCATCCCACTTGGACCGCTTGTTCCACACATAGCTTCAAGCATGTCTTCAATGATCCGATTCGGCCCTTCCGCCTCGCCATCCGCTTGGGGATGATATGCCGCGCTCATGGAGAGCTTCGCCCTAATGGTGCTGAAGAGGTCCCGCCGTAAGGCACTCATAAACTTGGAATCCCTATCGATATTATCTCCCGAGGCATGCCATGGAGTCTGAAAAATCTCCCCTACAAATAACTTGGCAAGATCTAATGCGTGTCAAGAGTCTTGCAAGGCACAAAATGTGCCATCTTAGATAACTTATCTACGCACAACCATCAATGCATCCTTGCCTCAAGAGTTCTAGGGAGACCTGTGATGAAATCCATGCTTATGACCTCCCACTTTGCATTTGGCACCCCCAATGGCTCAAGAGCACCTGAACCGGTTGTTCGCTTTGGTCCGCCGACATAACCGGCAATCCCTAATATATGCAGCTATCCCGCCTCTTCATTCCCGCCGTAAGTAGCTACTTCAATCTTGAAATAGGTCTTCATGAAGCCAAAGATGCCCTCGCTATTGGGCTGTTATGTGTCATGAAGAATTAGCTTCCTTACCCCCTCGATGATTCGGCACACACAACTTATGCTTGTGGTACAACAAAGTTGCCTTCCTTCTTATAATGCTTGAAGGCTTCCCGCCTCTTATCTCGCTTATGGCTTCCTTGGAAAGGCTTTCCCATACCTCCTTGAAGTCCACATCTGCTGGCAAGGACTCCTCAATCTTCTTGCCAAACTCACTGAAGAGTGGAAATCGACATTACAATGCGCCCTTGTCTCAAAATGGTCTCCCCGGAGAGGGCATCTGCTACAACATTAAGCTTACCGTGCTTATATATAATATCAAAATCATACTCCTCAAGGAATTCCATCCACCTCCTTTGCCTTAAATTGAGGAGTGGTCGGGTGAAAAGATATTGAAGGCTCGTGATCGCGATCCAACCAAACTTCCTTCCCAAAGAGATAATGCCTCCATATCCTCAATGCCCCGACAATGGCTAGCAGCCCCCGATCATGGGTTGGGTAGCGCTGTTCGGCGCCGCTCATCTTCTTCGAAATCGTAGGCTTAATACCCTTCCTTCTTGCATCAAGATCGCCCGTTGCTATCTTGCTTGCATCTGCTACCAACTTATCTTTACTGATCCGAGAACAAGCACCGGTGTCAAGCGCAGCTAGGGCCTCTTTAAGCTTCTCAAAAGAAGCTTGACTTTCTAACCAATGGCTAGCCCAATCCTTAATCTTCTTGGCCTTAGTGAGGTCCTACGGGGACGCCCACTTAGCAAAGTCCTTCACTAACTTTCTGTAATATCCCGCCAACCCGAAAAGCTTACTTCTGCCACATTCCTTGAGCTGGCCAATCAACTATTGCCTCAATCTTAGATGGATCTGTGGAGATTCCCTCGACGTTACTACATGCCCCAAATACTCCACTCTACTGTTGCAAAGTGGCACTTAGAGAGCTTCCCATACAACCGATGACGCCTCAACTTCTCCAACACTTTCCCCGAGATGCCGACAATGCTCCTCAAGGGACTTGTCAGATTAGATGTCGCCGAAGAAGACAATAACAAACTCATCCAAGAAGTCTCAAGATGTCGCTCATGAGGCGCATAAACGCTATGTGGAGCATTCGATAGTCCAAAGGGCATTATCAGAAATTCAAAGTGACCATACCGCTCCGAAAGCGGGTCTTATGGATATCCTCTTCTTTTTATTCTTATCCGATGGTATCCCCGACCTCAAATCAATTTTAGAGAATACCTTTTTCTCCTTGTAATCGGGTCCATTAGATCATCTGCCTTTGGCAATGCATACTTGTTCTTTATCGCCCGCTATTAAGCCGGGCGATAGTCTATGCACATTCTTAAGCTCCCATCCTTCTTCTTCACAAAGAGTATAGGTGTCTCAAAGGAGACACACTTGCTCTTATAAATCCAAGCTCGAGCAATTCCCGGCCGCTTTTGAGCTCAATCAATTCGGGGTGCTCATTCTATATGGCGCCATTTATGGTAGGCTTCGTGATCCGAGCCAATGTGATCTCACATTCCACACCCCTATAAGGTGGCAAAACTGCCGGATTTCATCCGGAAATATATCCTTGAACTCTGAAATAAGCCTTGCTATCCGCCTGGCAACTCCGATTTCCCTTTGGGTCACTTCCATCCCGCTTTGCTCGCTCAACTGATTCCATCCTCAAGATGTAATCCACCTTATTCTTTTCTATACTCTTCCCTTAGCCGCTTCAAAGAAATACACCGCATAGGAGAATCTAGCTTACCTTTCACTATCAACTTGTCGCCGCCCGGTGCCAGCCATGGTGACTTCATTCCGGCCGCAATCAATCATGGCTTTGGCTGGCTTCAAAAATTCCATCCCCACTATCGATCATATCTTCCGATGTCCATGACTTCGCCTCCCATCGGCCACTTAGCCCCACTAAGGTCTATGTCAAAGGTGATCCTCC
Organism: Isoetes taiwanensis; assembly: GCA_021234155.1. Lineage (NCBI taxonomy): Eukaryota > Viridiplantae > Streptophyta > Lycopodiopsida > Isoetales > Isoetaceae > Isoetes > Isoetes taiwanensis. Next base: position 2,135,587 of record JAJEKV010000118.1, on the reverse strand, counting down.
TCCCCTTAGTGTGCAATGGCGCCGCTTGCCATAGCTACCGGCCTTGGCTTAGACTTCAATACCTTGTTCTTCATTAGAGCAGCCAATCTAGGAGATGCAAAATTATGAGAGCTACCAGATCTATGAGGACTACATAAGGATTACTATCTATGATCCCGTCCGCAAATGATGACAGCTTGATCGATTCTCTATATCACCGCCTCAATGTTTGCACATATGTGGCACTCACCATCTATGAAGTCCTCGCCCTCCCCGCTGGTCGCCGCCCTCGCCCGCTTCATTGGGGAGTCCCAATCCAAGAGTTCTCGCCAAGGCCGACCGCATGACGGTAATGGACAATCATGTGTTCGTGCCCCCGGCCGAAGCACTGAAACATAGCTTTTTCTCAATGCATTCCTCCTTTTTTTTCTTCGCAAATCGCCTAGGAGACGCTTTAAGAGCGCCGCCCCCGATGCATTCTCAGGGCTTACGGTCCCCAAAAGCTTTGCTCGACCCTTACCTTGCTGCTGACTCCTCGATGGTGTAGCCGCTGATTGCTTACCCCGATATTGTCCCCGAGCATCGCCTCTGAACTCTACCCCTCGGTTGATCGCTTTCTCGCTGAGTTGCTGGTGCCTCTTCCAAACTTATAGCTTTATCTTCGCCTCAAGGCTGAACTGACCTTTGGGTTGATTGCTCTAACAAGCCTCTTTGATATTGCCGTTCAACCCCTCAATGTAAGTATCCACTGCTTGCCTCTCGAGACTCCGTGAACATGCACCGAGCCTCATAAATTCTTCTGTATACTTAGCCAATCGATAAGCTACCCCGATTCAACCCAGAAATCGCCGAATCGCTTTTACTAGTATGAGACCTTGGCACGAGTGCTTAAAGAAAGCCTTGCCGAAGGTCTTAAACCCGCAATTGTTCCTCTTCAAATTTTGTTGGATTTAGCATATCCCTTCCACCGTGATCCTTGCCGGTCCAATAAGGTTAGCTGTAGCAACTTTCCCTATGTCCTTGTCTTTCATACCGTATGAGTTGCCAAATTCTTCCATTTCATCAAGCCATGCTTCAGCCTCCATGCCTGATCTGTCTTTCCCTGAGAACTGGCCGAGCTTCCTTGTCTTCCATACATTGCTCATAGCACTATCCACCTTTTTCTCGATAGTCACCGGCTTTTCTTGCTCTTTTCCTTGCTTTAGGTGTGCCCGACTGACTGTCGGAGCTAGAGCTGTCCTCACTGGAAGAGCTATCTGATGAGCTGGAGCTAGATGATGATGGACTCCTGGTTCTCCTCTTCCTTCTCCTATCCCTGACGTTCCCCTGGTTGCCCTCCCCTTCCCCGCCGAGGGGACTTCGGCCACCACCCTGAAAACAAGGTGGAGGTGGAGGACCATCTTCCCCTGCATTCATGAGAGGTGTCGCCCGCTTGATGAGGTGTTGCATCTGGTTTCCTCATCTGCACCAACCTTGCATTGATCCTCCCTCGTGACATATCCCGCCAACGCCTTCCCCGTTCTCTCGCCAAACAAGTTCCTTGGTACCCAATTGCGGGTCGGTGCCGATCTTGAGATCCCCGCACTTGAGTTCCTTGCTGCAAGGATTGATCATCAATACATTTTATTTGGGTTAGATGTTGATCAATTTTACTTGCAATTGAATTATCTTTAGTTATAAGAAATCATACAAAGCCTTATATTGACAAAACAGCTTAATAGTCATTAATACATAAGGATTACATGATAAGGTAGATATATCTTAGCACAATGGGTACAAGAAACATTTAGCACAAAACTTAAGAAAATTTTTTACAACTATTCAATGGCCTCCCCGAAAGCCCTGAAGAAGTTCTTGACATCCCTCGATCTGAGGCCTTTGGCCGAGGTTGGGCGCAAGATGTTTCGCCGATCTTCCTTCAAGTGCTTTCGCCATCTCCTGCCCGAAGTTCCGTGCTGTTGTCGCTACCAATCGAAAGTGTTGCATCCCTAAGATGCCCTCGCAGTCGAGGCAATGGAGCGCGACTGCCCTGTTGAAAAGAATGATGTGGTCGGCATGGGCGATATCTTCGAAGTGCTGCCCAAGCCCGAAAAGTGCTATGAGAAGTGCCACGGATTCTTCCCCCTTGGGCTGAACTCCTTGTGGAAGACTATCATTTGCCCTTGGCCGAGGGCTGGAAGATAGTAGCCGGCGTCGCGGCCCTTCCCTACGCCGCGATCCGCTCCCTTCCTTTGAGCCGCTTCGCCGTAGGCATCCACCGCCATAAGGTCTTCATGATCCTCCACATACCGGTTGCATTGTCCGTTGATGCTGCTGGACCCTTCCCTCATGCCTCCCCGCTCGAACCGGGCCGGCTTGAGCTTGGGCCCTTTCCCCGGTTTGTAGAGTGTGCTCAGATTCCGCTGGAACTCCTCCTCCGAGATGATAGGTTCTCGCCGTCGATAGATCTCCTTTATCTCCGCTGATAGGCTGCTATGTCCCACATTGTCTCCCCAAAGATAAGAGTGTCTCTCGCCAGCTCCCTTGGAATCTCCCCGTATGAGTAGTCGATGAGGTCTGCAAGGCCTTCCCCGTGGTGCTATCATGCCCAAGAGCTCGCCGATTCAAGACCCCGCTTCCGGCTAATAGGACAAGTTGAGGATGTCATTTGCAAAATGTAATCCTCCCCATCGATGACTATCGGGCGACAAAGCCGTGGATGCCGACCGGGTGGGTCCAGGTAGTTGTTCACATGTCGTCGCTATGCCTTGGACGCTGCACCTCTTCATTCTTGTTGCCTCCTGCTCTCCCATTCCGGGTTCTCGCTCCCTAGCTGCTCAGTGGTCTTCATGGATGCTCAGAGAGATGGTGCCCCCTGACGCCGTGGCTATAGTATTCGTGAAGCAGAGGACTCTATATTCAGAATTTGATCCCGGGCTCTACGGGTATCAAGTGGCGCTTAAGTCTAAGGGCTGAACAGAGGGGTTCCCTACTTTTATTGATTGACTTATAGTGCATGAAGAGTGCAAGGGTCAGTCCGAAATGGAAGGTACCTTTATGCCTATTATGTCTCAAGTAGTGTCATGTAATCGGGCATGGTCCTAGTCCTATCCCATAGCCAGCCTTGCCTTTGGATCCCGCCAAACTCTCGACCTAAGGCTTGGGTAAGTGTCTCAAGGGAAACCCACCCCTCCCTAGGAGGCGCCTAACTTCCCAAGGCAGGACCCGCGCTGGTCATATTGGCACATAATGTCCGTAGTAGGGTGTTCTAGTCAAAGTTGCGTGGAAGATCAAACAAGTGATCAAACACGAGAAGGCTTGATCTACCGAAGCACATGGATATGGTCGGGCAAGATTGTACCATCTCTCAAAGTTGCCGGGCCATTGAGCAGAAAGGGTGTAGAAAATGGCTTGCAAAGATCGCTGGAGGGTCGTAAAAATCGCCTAAGGGGCTGGGAGCAGTTCCGAGGAAAAAAAATGGCAAATGGGGCCTATTTTTATAGACTATGGGTGACCTTGGGGTTCGTGGCAAAAAGGTACCTACCTAAGAGGACCTTGGTTCTATGGCTCGGTGTCCAAATGAACTACCATGAAGTGCAAACTTAGGCAAAACAAAGCAAGAAACACTACATGGCAATTTGTTGGATCAAATTTGGCTAATTTGGGCCAAAGATGGCTGACCCGGTGAATCTGTAGCTGATGGCCTCCGTCATGATCGCAGACGCCGCTTGGCGCCGTCTCACCGGTTGGCCGCTTTTAAATAATTTTGGTCGATTTTTGGGAATTTAAAGATGCTAACATGGCTAATTGGGTCGATTCTAACCTAACTAGCAACTTATTTTGAGCAAAACCCGACATCTAAAAAGCATAATTTTGGGGGTAGGCGGGTGAATCACAACGCCAGCTGTCAGCGGACGCTAGAGGCCATTGGCAAGGGTCTCCCCGACCGGCCCATTTTTAGCATTTTTGATGATTTTTTGAAAAAATTTTTGTTGTAGCCATGATTTCTATGGTGTTTCTAGACATGCTATGAAGAATTCTACCACAATTGGTTCTATTTCCTACATTTCAAGCATAGAACATTTTTTCTAATTATAGAGGAAAATAACTTTTATATTAATAAGAAACATAGTTACATGAAAATTTTAATTCTTCTACAAAATTTACAAAATTTGAGGCCTAGGGCCTCTCCTCATGGATTCTCCGTGCTAAATGGATGTCCTTCGCATGAGGGTTACCCGCTTAGCATGGATAGCGCAGAGGTTTCCCTCCTTGAAGAGCTGCACCAGCTCTGCTTCGGCGGCCTCTTGCAGGGCCCGGGTCATTAGAGGGGTAACCCTATAATCGGTCCGAATCGCCGCAACACCTCTCTAAGGAGAGACCAAGGGCCTTCCTTATCGAGATTCGTGCACATGGAAGTGCCGAATCTCCCCAAACCCGAGCATTATGTGCTATTGCCGTGGTGAACCCCCTCTTAGGTTTTTCCGGCCTAGGTGGGGGTGGCTTGGGCTGGTTCTTCTTGACTGCCGCCCGACCACGGCCTTGGCTACACCTCCCGGCGGCAATACCACTCATTGTACCCGTCCAACGAATGGCGGTACTCCTTGTATGCCACCATCTTCCGCTTTGAACTTCGGTCCTGGGCTTGAGCGCCAATGCCCGCTCCCCTACCTTTTGCTTCTTCACCACCTTAGGTGGTTCCGCCACTCTAGGGTGGGGTGGCCTAGCTCAGGGTCCCGCTGCCCTCCCTCCTCCTCTTCCTCCACTTGAGGCCCTCCTGCGGCGGGCTCTTGAATAACGGCCTATCCGGCGAGGCCGTCGCTTCGCCTTTCTTCGGCCCCTCCTCCACCTCCCTCGGCTCCCTTTCCCGCTCCGCTTCTTCTGGCGGCCCTCTTTCTTCGGCCACTCGCGACTTTTTCCTTCCCTTCTTTTTTTGGGCTGAAGAGGGCCAGCCGTCGAATGCGGTGGTCTTTGCTCCTCCACACATTCTTGTTTGCTCTTCCACCTCGGTGTCCGTGCCCAAGTGGCGAGACTCACCCAGGTCCCTCACGAGTACACTAGGCGGAGAAAGCTGCTGGCGGACCTCTCACCGGCGTCATGGAAGGAGGCTTGACTGCTTCTTCTTCTTCTTCTTGGGAAACTCCTCTTCCCCTTTCTTGGGTGTCGGAGTGCTCAGGGATCTTCTTCACATGTCATTACATTTACTGCGCCATGGAAGGGTAGGTCTTGTTCGAACTTCACAATAGGTTTGTTTGAGAGTGGAGCCATATCTTATGGTTGGAAAATGGGTGGCGTAAAGGGGCAAAGAAAGAGAGTTGGAGTGAAAGGGTTGGAGAGAAAATAAGGTGTCCCGGATATTTAAAAGGAGGGTCCTGGAATATTCTCCTACCATAATTACCCCCTATTTATTAGCCCCCTTATTAATTACAAGATATTTAATTAATTATTTAACTATTAATGTATATATTAACCTATATTAATTGATATTATCTTTAAATTTTCGAATTTTCCTAATGGTTCGAAGTGCAATTTATGAATTTGCTTCCATTTTTCACCGGGTCTCCGATTGGCATGATTCTTCCACGACCCATTTTAGGTGAAATTTGATGCAGATGCATAATTTTCACTCCAAATTTACTAGAAGGTTCGTTTGACTCACTCAAATCTTCGTCTAACACTTAGCCTAATTCCCCACCCACTACCTAGGAGAAAAAAATTTTTCCCCATTTTTTAGCGGTTCAATGGTGGAAATGTTTATTTCACACCCCTATAGGCCTGTTAGACTACTTCATGGTTATGGTCGTTGGGAAGTTCTTGGTCAACCAAGAACATCGCCTGATACCATTGTGACGCTCCACAAAAGCGACGGGCCCGCCGTACACACCGGTAGGAAATCCCCATCCGGCTCAACAACCGTGCCGGCCCTTTCGCCTACCCCCTCTCGGTGACTCTTAGTGCTGGAGGGAACAGAAGGTGTCTTCGCCTTCCCCCTGGGCTCCCTAATGGGAAGCGATAACACGCCGTAACCAGCATCAACATGTAAATACTACCTCGAAGGGTAGTGCATCACACATAAACCAAGGCAAAGATGATAATCACGAACCATAAAACATGAGAGCTCCTACCCGCTCGGACTCATAAGGAGGATGACCAGAATGCCAGGCCTCAAGATAGAGCAGACCGAAGTCATGGCAATGGCGAGGGGGCGGCACAGAACAATGGCTAGGGTTGACCACTCCATCCGCCCCTCCCCGCATACTTTGCGGTGATGGGCTAGATCGAGCTCGACAAGACTACAGCCTTGGGATCGCAATCCATAGCATCACCCATGGGACTACTCAGTTGCATCTCCACTGGTCAGGTGGGCGGGAAGGTTGCATCTCCCTTCCGGGATCTAGAGTGCAGGTGGGCGGCTGGTCGTGGCGACACGATTCGTGCCGGTGAACCCCAAAGCGAGGCCAGGCCAACACTTGCAGCTCTCGGAGGCGGGGCAACACCATTGCCCAGGGTGTCGGACCTTCTTTCGGCCTGCAAGTGTGGGCCATAAGCCTAGCCCACTATGGGATCCCAAAACCCCTCGGTCCTCCTCCACTTCCCTCAGCCCGTTATAGCCGGTCTTGAGTCATCCTTAGCCTCAATAGCCCGGGGTGGGCTCCTATGCCTGAGCCATGTCAGGCCAAGGGGGTCTACTCTGAGGCATGCACATATGGCTCTAGGTCTCTACCCCCTTCCCAATAAGAAGGAGCAAACATGATCAACCATCATCACATAATCAGCATCACATCAGGAACAATCATAGAACATCTTAACCTAATCATACAAGTCTAACTAATAGTTGGGGTTCCTTGATTAAGGTTCAAGATATTGAATATGGGTTCTAGGATGGCTCTCTAGATACAACATACTACTTGCTCCTCCCGGGCTAATTCGGATAAATATCCGACTACTGATACCATACACCCCGCTCGATGCTCTCCTCGGTCAAATGCGCCTCCATGGTCGCCCGACTCTGGCTGCTGCTCCTCCTCAAGAATGAGTCTACCTGTTGAAATTTTCTGCAAGCCTATGCCACAACAAGCGATGTTAGAAAGCAGGGGTTTGAGCGCCGGTAGGTAGTCTCACAGGTGCTAGAAATTTGAAGAGGTCTAGGGTTAGGGTTTATACCTATAAAGTTAGGCCCACCTAGGATGCCACATTGGCACCAATGGAGTGAGTCACAGCCAATGGCAGTGCCCAATAAGTTAAGGCAGCGTGGATAATGGTAACCTATGGTTAGCTAGAGATTGAATAACCGCCATGCCCCCAGATGCCACAATCTATGGTATACAAGGCTATGAAGATGGAGCTTGTATAATTGTGAGATCCGGGGAATATCGTATTTATAGTATATTCCTGGACCAATCCTGCCCGGTATCAATGTATGGATCATATGGGAAGATGGTCTTAAGTGTCTATAAAGCACATTTGAACTTCTAGCAGTACACACTGTTGCTACTCATCCACCAGAGTTGTAGTATTGCTATTCAACTCCATCATCTTGACCTTTATTTTGTGGGCCCTCCCATTATTTCCGGTGCCAACCCCTAGCATGTGGATTACTGGTCCTTTGCGCATTTGAATAGCTCCATACCCTTGATGGTAACACAGGTACCTCATTTTTTCTCTCGCCTACCAGCTGCGGATTCCTTCTCAGATGTTTATCATATGTGTACATGGTATGCACATAATAAACATATATTCTCATCCACAATACTAGGCATGCTCCTAGCAACTAAATCTCTTATACATTAGTTCTTCCATAGTGTGGGCATGCCACCCTACTTCCCAAATGGGGCGGGGCCAACTCTATGTTGGACTTGTACATGCTGATGTATTCACATGCGAGGCCCGGTCGCGATCGTGGCTTACGCCCGGCATGTAGGGTTCTTTGATGGCCCGACTTTTCAGTTTATCTTATCTACATATGTTACCTTCTATTCACGGTGATGTTTAGTCTCGGACTTGATCCCTTAAGCCTTCTTATGATAAATATGTCAAATGCAGCAGTGGTTAAACTCTTCTATGTTTTAAAGCTTTTCATGCTATTACCTTTGGAAGCCGAGAATTACCTTCCTTTTTATGTATATTTTCTTCTATTACGGTTTTAGAGTTAACCGTCGTTGTTTGACTAACCCCAATGCGAGGGCGGCATTATTTCTAAGAGGGGAGAATGTGGCGTTCCGTATTTATATGGTATCGTATAAATAAAGTGACAAATCACCCAATAAAATCGCCACCATGGTGCTCTAACCTGGGGTTGACCTAAAAAGGGATTAAAGCAGGTATCGTATAAATAGGTGACCACGTCACCCAATAAAGGTCACCGCCACCATGGAGTATCTTAACGCGAGTTGACCTAAAGATGAATTTGGAAACTTATGGTGCTAACCCAGTACGCAAACATAGTTTTCCAACGGGATTATGCCATAGTTCGAGGTTTCTACCATAGTCAAGGCCTTTTCTAAAGGTTCCTTGGACAATTGCGTTCGCCATGTTTATCACACCTAACCTTTACTGTAGGGTTAGCATGTCAACCTCAGCTTTTTTATCCCTTTAGATGTTGTCGTCTTTGGCTCCCTCACGCCGGCGGGCGCATAAACCTCTGGTCTTCTAATAGGAAAACCCAATGTTTCAATCTTGGGTGTGCTTACCGCCATATGATTGTCAATTCATACCCTCTTAGAGTTTCAAAGTCATAATCTCCTAGCAGGGTCTATGCATGAAACCTTGAGATCCTCGACCTCTACTTCATTACCTATTCGTCCCAGTAGGGTAACTCTTAGGATATATGGACCTTCTGGTTTATATAATTTCACCCCTTGTAATCTATACACCTCGTCTTGATTTTATCGGGACTTGGAATTACTATTGCCCTCTTCTGGTTATCCTAAAGATGTAATCATGATAATTTATCCTTCTTCTCTTCCCTGCTCAGGAGGGGCCTTGATTTGATCCATCTTTTTTATTTCCAAGAAACCAAATAAATGCTCTCGACATAGCGTTAGAGTAATTCCATTCATATCACGGAACCTTTGGTGGTTAACTACTCATTGCTCCGGTTATTCCAATCCAGATTTCGCCATCCTCGGGATGTTCTTCAATGAGGGCGTCCGTATGCTGAAGCACCCTCTGGCTAATATTTTCAGTTTAACCTCTTCTTATCTCCCTTAGTCACAGTATCAAGATAGTCAGCTCTAACCAGGATAGCTTGAATGCTTATCTCACAGTGAAATATACCTAACCCAATATCTTAAATACTCTAGCACTCTCATATTCTTTACACCTTGTCATTAATCTTTCCTCCCCTTGTATGGATATTCTACTATCTTTTTTTAATATAATATACATCGAGACTATACAAACCATTATCTAACACTCTAAATTAAATCCTTCAAACCCCTTTGGTTTGGGTGCATATTCACCACCAGGTGACTCAAGACAGCGAGGTTGTTGGATAGGCATATTCACCTTATTAGTAATCTACAGTACCTGAAGTTCCTCATTTGTGGGGTATGGATGTATGGAATTTGCTATCTTGTATAACAAGATTTACAAAATACTCTAAGATTTGAGTAATATACTATATGTGATTTTATGCGTGCAAAACATAATTATAGGGCTCATTGCCCCTCGTCACCCAGAGTGTGAATATGCACCCAAACCAAAGAAGTTTGAAGGGGATTCGTTACAGAGTGTTAGATGTAATGGTTTTGTGTGTGCTTAAAAATTTTGGGCCTTGAGAGCCCTAAGAATTGATAGATGAACTAAGCATTTGTATTATATGTGTCATATGTGTTATATGTGTTTGTTATTATAAAGAACATGTTAGGCCAGTTAGTAATGATGTCGTAGATATGTTTAAATGGGCATTTCCTATGATACAATACAATGTATAATAAACAAGTAGATCAAATAATTAAAGTCATTGTGAGGGAATTGACATTGGGAGAATACAAAACCACAGAATATTTAGAATAATAGTGCATTTGAACTTCATAGTTTGCATCGGACATGCATTAAAATGGTTCATGCATCAAGGCAACTTCATAATGGCTAACAAATGTCCCGGCTATCATGTCATTAGGGCAACCATGGTTCAAATAATATTATGGTCATATCTACTATAATAAATATTTAAACTAAATTTAGAGAAAACATACTTCAGTTTCCATATCGGCCATAGGTCTTAAGCCATAAATATGCATTCTGAAGACGCATGGAAGTTACATTCACTATATTTGCTTTCTAAGGCAGTATCATCATAAATAAATAGTGGATAACGCATCATACTCGATACTAAGACGTGTGCCCGGCGATCTTAGGGCGCATTAGTCATAGGCGCTCGAAATGGGTAGAAAAATAAGTGGGATGGGATGCTGTTGGGTGATGGAATGAGTAGCTACGGGTGGAATGTAAAAGCAGGAATGCATAAAGAGTGATAGAGATTGTATTAGTCGATTGCTTCAAACATAATAGTAATGGTTGTTATTTAAGGACTTTGACTTTGTGTATAGTAAACTCGATTGTAATTAAAGCGCCATATGAAATATTGAGTTCGCTTTTGTGGACATGTGTAAGTTGTAGAAGATGTAAGTGACATCATATATATTTTGCATGTATATTAATACCTTTTTAACCCCTTGCATCCATATGTACATTTCATCAACAACACTTATTAATATTGATTTTGGGTTATATAAGATAAGTTCACAATATAATTTATTTCAAAGCTAAATTAAGGAGAAACATTTTATAGACCCTTTGTGTGTCTGTAATTGGAGATATAGTAATGAATAATAACCTTTAGTTTACTTGCAAAATCGTCGCGAACATTCTCTTTCTTTGACTTCCTCAAAATGGATAACAAATTCCAAGATGTTGCCCTTGAGGTACTCAAATAGAGTGGACATAGTTTAGAAAGGTGCAATCTATGCCTTACAAGGCTGAATATGAGTAGTTGTAAAAACTTATTTACCACTCATAGCAATAAAACACCATATTTTTTCAATGCTACTCTAACATGTTCGAGTTTTCAACTCCAAGCGACCATAGATTTCTTAAGAAATTGTCGAGTTTTTATTGGACCGCGTCGCTGTAATTCCATACAAGGCCAATATAACCTTCATGATTTGTAGAATAACCTTCATGATAAGCCAGCATTCTCCCAATATAAAATATTTGATTGTAATTGGCACTCAAATCACGGTATCCCACATTTACTTCAACATGAAATGGAGTAAGAGATACAAATAAAATGTTCACAATAACAATACAATATGCATGTTTTACAAACTTCTATACTTCGGTGGTTGTTGGTGGAAAACAGATTTGAAAGTCAGACCTGGAGAACTAAAACATGAGCCGTTAGAATGGTATAGAATAGTATCGTAAAGATGCAAGCGGTTATAGTGTTATCCTGGAGACAAAGATAAGAGCATCTTGAGGCATCGTCAATTTTGGATAGAGAGCGAGTGTTGCACTCTGCTACAATGCTTGAAGACCAGCCAAAACATAAAATAAACAATATGTATCTAAGCAAAATATGGTATAATCAATAAATGGAAGAGATCGACAAACTGAATGTATTTCCAAACATTTCGCACCGTTGTTCTATGATGACCATAATATATCACGAATCCTGACCACGAGAAAAAAGAACTTCTGGCAGCCATGAAATCTTTTACAGAATTTGACCTTTTGAGGATGATAGGATCCGCGATTATATGTCCAAACGTTTTTTATCACGAAACAAATGCAAAGGCTAGAAACGGTTTGTGGTACACGAAATCAACCATCAATAACAAAGCATAACTTGATGCGGCTGAGCGGTAATGAACTTGTAAATCAAGCTGAAAATATAGGTAGGCTATAAAAGAAATAAATCAATTGAAAATTATAGCATACATATACATAGAAATATTGAAAATAATTGGTGCTTTCATGACCATCCCCTTAGGTTTTATCTCAACAAATTTGGAAAACATGCTGGCTGAGGAAATATTAGGCCGCTGAAAGCACAAACCTCTTTGTCATTCATTAAATGCACCAAGAGATGTGATCGATGACAACGTTCACCAAGTTATTTCCCTAGTTCTAATCTGACTGCATACATGTTGATCCGAGATTTGGTACCATCGAGAGCACATACTTATGTAGAGTAAGAAATGCCCATAAAAGCTCATCATTTCAAGTTCAGGTCAGCGGTGGAGGGCTTGGCTCATAATAAAACAACTTACCTCCATTGCTTTGAAAGAAAAATGATCCTTTAGAATAAGCTCATATAATCTATTAAATAACTCCATAAACACCAAATGTTAGTCCCAGTGATGTCATGTCAATTTTCTAACTTAGCATGATCTGTTATGATATAGAATATGTAGCGGGACACACCAAATATATATGCCATGTGTCATGAGGAAGAGACCTCTATGGCGACCAAGCAGTGGAAGATAAGAGCCTCCATGAACGGCCTTAGAAATGAAAGAAAAGATGGGAAATCGGGAGAAGGGATCCTGACAGGCCGAGCAAAACGATATCATCCTTTACTATTATTTGCGCGGTAGCATTTACTTGTTCTTCTCAAAGTCTAATGGTATAAGCCAGTCATTGAGTTTACATTGAGTGCTAACCGAGGAACGGCGAGATACCTCTGGCGATATTTAAAAACTCTTTGTTCAAATTTCCATTACGTATAATGCATAAATATCCTTTTTCTACGATTGAAAGTGAAAATATCTTTGACCTCACATTAAACATCACGGAAGCATCTGGTGAAGGCGGAAATTATGGGATTGGGATTAAGAAAACTAAGCGTAAATTGGACAAAAGATTTGGGCAAAATAGATCCCGGCTCCAACAGAAATGCAAGATGAAAACCACGTTTAATAATCATGTCGTCTTCCATAGGAACAACTTGATTTCATAACCTTCGGCAACTCCTGTCGTTTACTACTATTTTTTTATCCTTAGGCCCACAACAAGATTTTCCTACAATAAACAGATATGGAAAGAGGGGAAACAACAATCCAGCCAATTAAAAACTATAAAAGCAAAAATGTGAGGTTAGATCTAATCTGGTATACATTCTGAGAAATAAAGCAATTTTTGAAGAGATTGCACAAAACATATAGAAAAGAAAGATATATCAAATAAGCCTACTAACATCATCGTGTTAGTGTAATTTTTATATATTTCGTTTTGCCTCCATAGATCAGCCACTTAGTCAGAAGCCATGTTAGAATTATGATTTTCGGGGCATAGAGATTGAGGGATTGAGGGAATATGAACCTGAAGATTATGTAGCTAGAAAAAAGCAGTTGAGATGTCTTCTATTAAGCAGTTAGCAGGTACAAGTGCAGCTGCATGGTCCGAGCTAGAACTAAATATCACAAAAGTGGAACTCCAGAGCGACCTTGGATCCAGAGATTGGGATATCTTTCACTGATAGCTTGATTGTGAATACAGAAGTGCAGCTACGTATCAGGAGCTAGGGGT